>OU612058.1:50486233-50818097 GCA_914767635.1 Melanostoma mellinum
CTTAACGAGCCTCAGCTAAGTCATAACGGAAATCCTTTGGAATGGTGGAAGCACCGAGCAAGAAATTATCCCTAGTAGCTGATCTTGGAAAATGCTTAGTATTCCGGCTACGTCTGTAGCTGCAGAGCGCGTTTTCTCAACAGCGGGGAATATTGTGATTTGTGACTGCAAAAATAAGCGCTCTTCTTCCCAAAATGTCGATTTTTTGGTATTCAATAACCAAAACAAAATATATTTTTAAAACAAAAAGAAAAATAAATATGAGTAACTTTTGCAATAACTGCATGTTTTCTTTCAACTATATCCTGCCCTGATACTGAATTTATTAAATATTTTTAGCATTTTTGGAAACCCTTCTTATGGCTTTTTTCAGTAGATGCGTCTATTGCAACTATTCAGGTCTTCCAAAGGATCATAGTATTTGAATATGAGTATTAAAATTAGTCCGATCTTTAAACTCTTTTGATTCCTTGAAATTATTTTAAAATCCGAATATCTGGATACCGAGAAGTATTGCTTCGTACTGGTTGGATCCTTTACTTTACTTTAACCTACTCCCAATTAGCTTACTATACAAGTTTGAAATTGAGTCTTAAACATAACTGAGAATAACTGAGTTTTTAACAATTCAATTTCAAAATTGGCTTTTACTTAAAAGAAGTATTCTTTTTGACAGGGTTAAAACCAAAGAATGTACGACGAAGATGAACTTAGAAAGAGCAGGGAAGTGTGACATATCGTGGGTTGGTGTTGAATGAGATAAAATCAAAAAGTAGGGAGCACCTAATAATTGAACGTTTCTGATCCTTGCATAACATAAAAGAGGGCGATCATATGGAATATATGGAATATAAAAGAACTTGGTAATAGCTTCTCTGTACAAGCATAGGATCATTTCTTGATGAGTCCAACGAAAGAGTGCTTTTCATATGGCTTTGTTAATATACTCGGTTTCAAAATTTAATTCTTCGTCACTGAAGGCAACTATATATCACAGACAGAGAGTTTACGAGAAAGTTCCAGATATACCATAAAATTTGGGGGGAGGTTTTTTGTGTCTTCCATAAAGAAACTTTACTAACTCGTGTTTGGAAATATAAAGAAAATACTTATATCAGTATATGACGAATAAATAGATGTCATCACGATTGGAGAAGATCATTTTGAAAATTTTTGCTTCATCAGCATAAAAAAGAAGCGAAAAATGATTTAATTATCTTCTTCGCATCATTACTGGCCAAGAATTAACAAGAGTAGTTCAAGGTTACTACATAGGAAAAATAGATTGGCAGCCACAAAAGTTACTGAAAGAGCAGAACAAAAGCTGATTCTGGCGCTGCCTAGAAAAGAGGGAAACCACTTCATTAAAAAGGAAACCATGAAGCCCTTACTGAAGTCCGTAGTGATAATGTTTATTTCGTTACCTTTTTTAAACGCTGAAAGTGAAAAGCAGGCAAGCTCAACATAGTGGAAGAGATTCCCTTACAAATATCATGGTGCTTCGAGAATATCAAAAATTTGATTTGGAGAAATTATATCACAAGAAATTCTTTCAAATAGTTAAAGAATACAGGCGATATAATAGGTCGACAGTTAGAGACTTAGCTTGGAACTTTTACTTGAAACCTCTTTATTCAATCATTCGATAACAGATATTATCCAAACGTCCGTCGGGAAAAAATTCACCACAAATGTAAAGCTTAAAGAGATTATTAATAGAAAAAGCCAAGCCCGAGCAACATTTTCTAAGTCGAAAGGCGAGTATACCATCGGAATCTGGAGTATAATCGTATCTGAGTTCGAAGTAACTATTACGGTTTTTTATTTTATTAATTGGTACTTTATTGAATCATTTTAAGGTTTTATAAAAATAACTTTTTGATATATAAGTACATTTAAGCATGGCTTAGCCGTCTGCCGAGAAATGACAACAATTTAAACAATATTTTGTATTCAAAGAATTCAATAAATTAAATAGTGATTTTAATTACAAATATCAAAAATTTAGAAACTTTCGTTTATAATTCTTGTTCTATAACTGAGAGCAGTATGGCAATAAGAAACAAGTTTTGTCCAATTTTCACTATCGTTCAGAGTTTGTTTAGTATCTTCAATGCTCATTTGATTGACTCCATAGTGGGAGCGTCTTATCTCTTTAAGAATAGGACAGGAACCAAGAAAATGCATCACATCTTCATTTTCCCTAGTGTTACATAGGCTGCAAACTGATGGACCATCCTCGCGATGGGGTATGTAGTTAAGCTTGAGTAGTTCTCCTCTCACTCGAATTACCATAGAAATTTGTGCAGTATTGAGGTGGGTGTTTAGGTAGTTAATCTGTTGGTGGTCTAGTTGACGATACAAGAAACGTGTTGTTGAATTTTCAGCTTGGGTTACGCATTCTTTTTTAATTGCCTGTTCCACATCGAGGACGAATTTTCGCGTTAGGTTTCTCCAATCTGGGATATTATTTTCACTTAAATTTAGCGGGATATCATACTTCGTTGCGACGTTTTCCCAGTCCTTATAAAACAATGTTTTCGTTTTCAATGCCTTCATGACTAGGACCTTGGTCAGTCGTGTCTCATCTTCCTCGTTTAAGACTTTGGTTACATAGTTCATGTTCAGTTTAAGTGTATAAACAAAGAGAGGTGGAATGCCACTTTCGATTGTAAGCATGTAATTTGGGGTGGTTGTTGGCAGCCGCAAGAGTTTTTTCAAAAAGAAAAGCAAAAGTTTCTCTACATCTTCGTAGTGTTTGCCTCCCCAGACTTGTGCACCGTAACACATTATCGAACGCATAACGGCTTCGAAGACCTTTATTTTTGACTACAGTCCGACTCTGGAATTTGAAATAAGATTTTTCCAAGTTGAATTGATGGCTTTTTTCGATTCAGTGAGTTTATTTTTAAAGTGTACTTTTAAAGAAAGGTCATGATTAATTGTAACTCCTAGATACTTGTATGACTTGACAATTTCAAGATCTTCTCCTCCATATTTCCACTTTTCAGATCTTGCTAATCTGTTCCTTTTCTGAATACAAGCACTTTCGATTTTGCTATATTAATTTTCAGACAATTGCACTTGCAGTAATTTTCTAGTCTGTTTATCATTAGCTGTAGAGAGCTATGCGATTCTGCAAAAATAACCAGATCGTCCGCAAAAAGTAAGGTCTTGATCATAATACCTTCTACTATGATTCCTGCTGGCAGGCACTCCGTGATGTCGTCTAGAAATAGTGAGAATATCAGAGGGCTTAGCAAACATCCCTGTCTCAAACCAATTTCTATTCCAAACCATTCCGAGAGGTCATTCCCATTCCAAATTGCTGATTTATTATGGCTGTAAAGGTTAGCAAGGATATTTAGGAACTTCGTTGATACTCCTATTTGGGAAAGTTTGTAGAAAAGACAGCTTCTGTTGATTGTGTCGAATGCCGCACGAAAATCAATGAAAAACGCATACAATTTTTTCCCGTGATTAATGTAACTTTGCGCTATACTTGTTAAGTTGAAAATTTGGTCCACAGTAGAATATCCTTCTCTAAGTCCTGCCTGAAATTGGCTTAATTTTCCATTCTCTTTTACCCATTTTGTTAGACGTGAGTTCAACAATACAGTGAAAATTTTCGTAATTGTATTCATAAATGATATACCTCTGTAGTTCGCAGCATCGTTGGGGTCACCTTTCTTGAATATTGGGAATATTATTGATTTCTGGAATTCTTCCGGCACTTTTGCTTTCTCAAAGATATAATTGAGTGATCTAACAACTTTTTCGAGGAAATTAGCGGTAGCGTTTTTATAGAACTCATAGGGTATTCGATCTTCCCCTGGTGCCTTATTTTGTTTAGCTTTTCTTAAGACTTCAAAGAGCTCTTCGATGCTGAATGGTGTGTCCAAGATTTCATCATTTACTATTGGTGCTGCATACATGTATGAGATTTGGGATCCACCTGGATTGAGCATTGTTCGAAAGTGATTTTTAAGTGCGTCAACTTCAACACGTGTGCCTACTTTGTATGCGTTTCCGTTCAGTTTCTTCGCAGCTGCCCAAAACTCTTTGCTGCTGGAAATCTCACCTATTTCCCTCGATATTCCATTGAAGTACATGGTCTTCTTAGACTCGCAGATTGTTTTGTAATGACAATTCGCATCGATGTAGATTTGTCTCAATGTCTCTGTGTTCAATTGTCTAAATAAGTTGAGGGATCCAAGTGATTTTTTTCTAGCTTTGGAACATTCTTCATCAAACCAAGGCTGTTTTCTAACTGGTTTTTCGTTAGTATAGTCCTCGTTTTTGCTATGTGTTTGATTAAACGTGTCAGAAAACTTGGATACAAAAATGCATTGTCCCATTCCATTTCCAGCATTGTAACACATTCATCTAATTGGCGGTGATATTCATTTATCCAATTGTCTTTCCAGTTCAGTTTCGGAAGTAACGAAAGATTTTTCGTAGCAGGAGTGTTAGTTTTTGTTGCACATTTGATAGATAGGGGCAGGTGATCCGAGAAAAGTTGTGTTGCTACTTCCATGTCCTGTATGAGCTCGTGCCAGTTTCCGTTGATTAGCGCAAAATCAATTACGGAACATCCATTTCCCTTCAAAAACGTAAATTCACCATTTTTGTCACTTGCTGTTCTACCGTTTAAAAGACACAAACTAAAAGTCTCACATGCCTCAATGAGTTGTTTTCCTTTAGCATCGATGGTTTCATCCTTAGATTCTCTAATGACGTTGCAATAAGACTGAAATTCTCCTTTCATTATAGGGGTTATTTGTTCTTTTCCAACTCTAGCGTTAAAGTCACCAACGAGTAGCATATTATTGCAACCAGAACAAAGTAGGCAATCGATGAGATCGTTGTATTCAATGTTCCAGTTGGAACAGTTTATGTATATTGGACAAATTTCTATAGGTTCTCCCTCCATTTCCATTTTGACGAAATGTCTATTTTCTCTGCTTATAAAGCAGCAGTTTGTTTTTACCGAAAATTGTTTCTTTATTCCAAAGACCATTCCTCCACTTGCTCTTCCTACCGCGTGCGTTCTGTTTGCAGCACTCCATAACAGTTCGAATTCATTAAAAATATTTACGAAATTTTCATAATTTTCTACTAAGAAAGTTTCATACAGAAAGAATATTTCATGTTTTTTAACATATTCAAAGAAATCTGGATATTTACTCTTATTTTTTAATACAGCTACATTATATGACAATATTTAATAATTTCTTCTGCACGCGCAATAGGATTGGCATTTGGGGTTGTTGGTACATGCACGATGATATTTTTTTCACAAGCCTTTTTGGCTAGGAGTTGAATCTCTCTTTCCCACGTACAACATCGAAGCTGTGTTTTGTAGAGAGCTTCTTGGTGTTTGTTGTTGTTGGGTTTGTGTGCCCATCAATTGGCATTGTAGAAGATCTATTTGAGCCTTTTGTTCCGTGATGGTGTTTTGCAATTCTAAAAGATCGCCCTTTGTTGCAAGATGAGATGTTTTTCGATCCAACAATTGTTCGAGTGCTTCCACTGACATTTCGCCCACACCCATTGTGCAGATATTTTTTTGGCTCGGTTGATGTGTTTCGGGTGAAGTTTCACCTACCTTTCGCTTAAGCATATATGTATAAGTATGTGTGCTTCTGTGTATGGGTTCTTTGTTTGCGAGGCCGATTTAGTCTTAATTTTTTTCTTTCTTATTATCTATGACTTACTCTGTTGATATTGTTAGTTTTTTCGGTTTTTAGATAAAAGAATACTTCCTGCGCACTTTGAGATAAATCACTTTCGCTATACTTTTCTAAATAATTGTATTTTTTATTGAAACTCAAGAGCTTAAATTTACACCTTCCGTATAGTTTGCTACCAGGGTTGCCAATCATTACGGTTTTTTGATTGATCGAATATATTGACATCGGAAGGAATAGTAACGAGATGTGGTAGGTATAAAAATTATGATGTCTCAGGATCAGCTTTTTGTGCCTATAATTGTTTGAAAAGCTACCGAAATATTCGGCAATGGTGGGTTTATGACTGGATGATTCATTGCCGCAGTAGATTTGCTTATATGGTGGATGTTAAATCGTTACAAAGTGTTTCATAAGAGTCGCATATTTAATAAAACACTCCCTGGTAATTGAAGTAATCAAAAACTTAATGTGAGCAAATATAAATAAGTAAATAGGGTGGCGCAACAAAGCGATGAAAACACCGGACCTTTACGTCGACAGCAACGGAATTTCTACGAATTTCTGTTGCTGTCGATTGCTATCATATACCGTTTCTTTTCCTATCTTGTTCTGAAAATTTTTATATATTCTGGTGGTTTGACCTGATTTAGGCTTCCATCTTAGCTCTGGTTTGATTCAAACACTTCCAACTACGGATTCTAAAGCGCTGATTTTGGGAAACCTTACTTATCTCACATTGCCTTTTTATATCCGTAGATTACTAGCATCACTTGCATTATAGAATCAGATTCATATCAACGGCAATTTCAAAGCTGTTAAAAGTTTTCAATTATCCCGCTAGATCTTGAAAATACAAATTTTCAAACCCAAATGACCAGAAAGTAGATCTCTGAGTATCTCTTTCAAGATAAATGCCTCCGTAAAAATGTCAACAAAAGGATTTCGTCTGCAAATCCATTCTAACATAAAATTGCCTTTACTTATAACTTCTTCAGTCAACCCCTACTCCCTGAGTAACTCCTGGCGATAAATGAGCAATAATTTCAGTCAAAAATAAAATGCTTCTTCTTTTCCCTACACTGTCAACAACCATTTATTGGGTATCCCAAGTTTGTCAGCAAAAACACTTTCTTGTTTTTGTTGAAAATTTAAATCCTCCCTCCTTGGACCTATTCTCATTGCTTACGAACGCACCATCATTACCAATCCTATAGCTGTAGCACCCCACAAAACAGGGAATTTTCAATTTTCGCAATCCGCGCTTGTAATAACATTTTACAAATGATTGCATCTGAGAAATGGTTTCCGTCGTTAAAAATAGGACCAAAAACCATAATAAGAAAAAAACAGACCACCTTCTCCTTGCAATCCAACGAACTTTGCCCACACACAAAATGGTTTCGATTTGAAAAATAAACGAAAAAAAAGGTCGAGCAATACGTTACAAATCTCGTTAATACCCTAGAATTGTGACAAAAAGTAAAAAAAAAAATGAAGTAAAGTAGAAAAGAAAATAGAAAATCCACCCGCAAAGATATCGAGAAGCGCAGAAAACCTCAAAAGCATTAATCAAGACAATTCCAAGAGTAGGTATGTCCTCGTACATACGTATACTGTATACACCTACCCCAAGAGTCTTATACTGTCCCGGCTTTCAAGTTTTCTTCGTTTTCACTGGTCCCATACCTTTGACAGTAATTTTTCATTCTGCTGGTTTCGACAGCACGATTATCGAACATAGCCATGTGATGTGTTCGCTGTTCGGCTTTGTTCTATGTTCAAGCTTTCCCTTGTCATTTTTTTTTTTTTTTTTTGTTTCTCTTATTTTCTCGGTTTGATGAAGAAAGTGCTGAACAAAATAGCAGAAGACCCAAGGACGCCACTTTTTAAATTTTGGATGGCAAAACTCGCCTGTGGAAATTTAAAAGAACACGGCACAAAATCGTTTCATTTAATTTCTTTTCGTTTTTTTTATTATTTCGAATGTCTTCTCATGGGGCGGGAAACAATTTTTGTTTCGGATTTCGTATTTCAAGGACGACCGACGCATCAATAAGATAAACGATAAAGCTGAAGTCGGTTTTAGAAAATCAGACGAGTACGTTGTATTTTACGGTAGATTTATCTAATCACTTTTTTATGAGGACATGTGACCATAAATCGAAGGTCGAATTGAAATTATTCCAAAGATAATATTGGGGTGGTTTGGTTCATGGCCATAAATGGTTCCTGATTATTATTAAATGGGCGTTGAATGATTCTGTTGGAAAAATTACGTTGTGTTTTCGATTTTGTCATTTCATTGAACTGAAGTGAAAAATTTTGCTATTCATGAAAGCATTTGATTGAATTGCTTCGAGCGGTACAATATTTGCGATATACAACAATGTTGATCTATTGAAATAAAGAATTCATTGTGAAATGCTATCAGCAGCTTTGGGCAATTTAGCCACAACTTGCCTTACAATTTCGTTGATCATGCAAAAGTGTTGGGGTGAGAAATCGGACAGCAGGAATCAAAGGGTAGTTTAACCACAGTTTAAGCTTTGCGCCACACAACTGGAAACTGACGCTCTATTAAGTAAACTGATGAAGAAGCGGTTTTGACCATAATACCAATATTTTATATTCATTTCCTGAAGATGTGTTAGCCAAAGTAAGTGCTGAAAAGCCTGTGGTGTAATATTCGAGTTGCATGCACGTTTGGTTGTCGTAATCTAATCCGACTGCGTGCAACGTGGCCCAGACACAGGTAGCCAAAGTCACCGAATGCATTTATACGCAGTGCTTGCATGTTTCACTAGGTGTACCTAATATGCAAGCAATGCACTTTCCCACGTTCAGTGATTTTGCGTTGACCTTGTTTGAGCAACGATCACATTGAATCTTCCTAATGAAAAAGTTGAGTTGTTTCTTGACAGTCAACCGTGTCGGGTGAATTATTTATACCACAAGCCGGAAGACCCTCTCATAGGGTTGCCAGCTTTCTATCTCCACCAGTAACATTCGAACTCACCATGCCTCATCTAAGAAGGAGTAATGGGGTACATTTGGACCCCTTACATAAATGGGTTCTTCCAGAAGAAATCCGAAGAAATGTCTATAAAATTCCATTGAATAAAAATTGAATTTCGTTTCAGCTTCAACTACATGGCGAAAACAATATGGAAAAACAAAAAAGATATAAGTGTTTGAACGTTCCCTTAAGATTGAACTAATAGGCTTCACTAAACATGGTGGAGTTCTATGAAAGTCTGAAGCAGCGGCTTCTCATGCTGCGATGCTAACGCTCGAAAACTGGCTTGGGGGAGTATTCAGCATTAAATGCAACATGCGAGGTAACTGAATCTTCACAGCTTCATTCTGTCTTTTGATTTAGACATTAACAATGTTTGCAACAGGTTAACCTTTGTTGTGGCTAGAAGACAGGAAGTAACTGACTTGCCTTTATCTTGGAAATTTTTGCAGGACGTGTCAATATCAGACCACAGATACATTCAATTCCGTGTAAAAATGTGGTCTATACCCCCTTAGTAACAAGGGAACCCAAAAAAAACAGCAAAAAATTTATCAATTATGACCTTGATAGAATTTTTAACTTATCTCTTCACGAAACAGACATGCAGTTCTTTAAGTAAATTTCCCCTTACAAGAAGCTTCGAGTTGACATGTCCAGCTATAGATCAATGCCTAGAAGAACTTCGCAGGGAAACTAGGAGTCTTGTATGAATAGGTCTCTCAAGATCAAACTAGAAGCTGATTGAAATCTGTACCGATCTTAGCAGAAGGACTTTTAAAGGTTGGTTCGAAGATCAAAGAATGCCCCACACAAAAAAAAAAATCTGGAAGGCATCGAAACACTCAGTGGAACTAGTTGACTGGCCTTTAAGGCAAGAAAAGAAACGGTTCCTATGCTGAGTCAAAAGTACCCGAAACTCGACGTCAGGTGTACCCGAAACTTGACGCCGCTAGTACATGTGATCATTAGTTGCTAGTAACGAGGCCATCAAATTTTTTGTCGCATTTACTGACAGCTCTAGCGAATATTTCAACCCCGTAATCCGTGGCAAAGTTTCAAAGTCGCTTTCATACCTAAAATTGATAAGCAAGGCTGTTTACTCGCCAAGAGCTTTAGACCCATCAGTGTTACCTCTTTTCTGCTAGAAACGCTGAATAGTTGAGATTTTCATTTGCACTTGTTCTAAATACACTGCTCTGTCTCAGATGCAATATGCTTATCAAGGCCGAAAATCTTATGAGACTGCACTTCAAAGTTTTCTTTGCCGGATGGAATGCGCGCTTGACAAACAAAAATTTGCGGTGGGCATTTTCATCGATATACATGGTCCTTTGACAAAGCAGCTTTGATGGCGTGTGCAGTGCAGCCAGAGAACATGATTGGAAAAATCATTAGATTTGTGGATTACAGCAACGTTAATGAATAGGAACTGTGATCGTTGAGGCGGTGTTTGAACGATATATTTACAACAGGAGTGAATGAGGGCTGTCCAAAAGATGGCGTTCTATCTCCTCTTCTATGTCGCATGCTGATCGACTCTCTACTTGAAATGCTCAATAGATCCAATGTATACACCCAACCATATGCCGACGACATCACCGTGCTCTCGGTTGGATCCATCCTCCAAGTTGTTTGTTTGAGAGCACAGGCTTAGCTGAATTTGATTGACACCTGGTGTGACGGTCT
Organism: Melanostoma mellinum; assembly: GCA_914767635.1. Lineage (NCBI taxonomy): Eukaryota > Metazoa > Arthropoda > Insecta > Diptera > Syrphidae > Melanostoma > Melanostoma mellinum. Next base: position 50,496,632 of record OU612058.1, read on the forward strand.
TTCTGTGAATCCATTTAAAACCGAGATTGTCCCCTTTACAAAACGCAGAAAATTTACTGGTCTTACCCAACTTACGCTTAAAGGCGTCAACAACCTCTTTTCAAATGAAGTCAAGCATCTTCGAGAAATCGTAGATTACCAGGCTCTTTGGTTCAAAATGTCGAGTCGAAAATTGCTAAGGCACTGTCAACCTCCTGACAATGTAAAGGTGGGTTTGGCGAGACATGGGGCCCATCACCAGAAGGAGTCCTTTGGCTATACACGGCTATGACAAGGCCAATCGTCTCTTATGCGTCAGTTGGTTGGTGAAACAAGCTCTCATGTAATGATGTTATTGAATAGTTTGCCCAATTTCAAAGAACTTGTCTTGGCTGTACTGGGGCTTTAACCAGCAGATGCGGCTCTTGACATACTTCTCAATCTTTGTTAGCTGAATACCTACATGATGGGATGAATTCTCAAGAACTTCTCCGTTCAAAAGAATGTGGTCTCGCTCCGGAGCTTTGAGGCAGCACGTCTTTTGACTCACTTCAAGTGCGGATACGCCGTCCGACACGATGATCCCAAGGCTCACACTGCATTTAAAATACACGCGCAACTTTCCGTCGCGTCGGTTCAAGGCTGGATCAATCAAGAATCTAAACCAAGAAAGAAGAGTTGTTTAATCTTCACTGATGATTCAATAACTGATTATGGACTGTCGATGGTGCCTTTGTGGAGAGCGATGACGTACAACTGCACACCTCATTGGATACATACGAGTCAGTTTTAAAATCAGAGGCGTATGCTACCCAAATGTCTATAAGCTACGTTACGAACAGTTGCTGCATGGGGAGAAGTATTTGTGTCTTCAGCGACGTCTAAGCAGTGGCTAAGACTCTACTCACTCCACTTACTGCTTTGAAAGGAATTCAGGAATGCAGGAGCTCTCTAATGCGATCGGAAGACTAAATTCCTTGAGTCTCTTTTGGGTTTAAGGTCATCAGAGCATAACTGGAAACGAACTTGCAAGCCAAGGATCTCAACTTTCTAAAGACCTTTCCAGGGGCGACTTCTCTTTTGTCAATCATTTAAAAGTATTAAGATTAGGTGATACCTCACTCTGTGAATCCTGTTGAGAAGATAACGACACAATGGAGCACTTCTTCTGTAAATGTGCTGCATTTTCAGGAATTTCATATTACAGGCACATGGCGCAGACATGGTGACAGCTAGCAACCTTGGCTGCCTGTGATGGCACCATCTTATGGCTTCTCTCCAATCACCTGAAAGCCACAACAAAAGAAAGTTGCTATCTGGTAGTACAATAGATCAGTATTTCGGTCTGAGCGGCTTAGTTACTCTTTTTTAAAACAAATAAATAAATAGGGTGGCGCAACAGAGCGATTAGCCGTAGGATCTAGCGCATTGCTCACAACCATGCCTTGTGAAGGAATGGCGGCGACCTACAATTTTCTGCCAGTTCCGAACGGCTTATCGAGATAGCGCTTTCTTTTCATGACAATGAACAGGGGACTTGCCAACGCCTCGTGAATGACAATACCCGTATAAGAACATTTTTGCTTCTGTTGGGATTCTATAACCACGAACCACTGGGTTAACAGCAGGCATGCTATAACTATCACGCCACAGGTACTCTTTTCTAAGCCTCCGACAAAAAAGCAAAGTTGTTCTTTTCATGGCTGTGTCTCGGAGTCTTATCTTAGTTCAAAGTTGTAATTGAAATACATAATCGGATAGCTAATAGCTGTACCTGAATAAAGAGTTTGGGTTCGAGTCCTTCTGGAAAGAGGAGCAGCCTGCTTAACCTTTTTGAATGCAAGATTTGATAAACGGCTACTTCAGAACAAGTTAAATGGCTTCACAAAAGCTTCTTATTTTGGTTAATTTTACAATCAAATTGTAACTGAAGTGGTTTTCATGTAGCAAATCATGAAATTTTTCATTTACCGAATCAGAAACCAACTTTTTTCGATTACATTTTGAATAGTCAATTTCCACATTCCTCGCGCTTGCAATACAAAAAATGTTTCCAAATCCTCTTACATTTTCATTCAAATATACGAATCGCTCCAATTACAAAAGCAAATGTTTCCCTTCAAAATTGAAATGTTTAAATCCTTCCACTTAACCACAACAACCCGAATATTATTCTATTTTCATTTTTTGTATATTCTTGTGGATCCTCCCATCATCGCATCAGTGTGCATTACATATTCCTTTTCTATGATAGCAAAACCACCCAAAAGTCAGAATTATTTCCGACAGCGTGCTTATTTCTGCTTTTGAAATGAAATTCTCTTCCTTCACAATCACATCGACTCGACTATATTGTTATCCCTGTACGAAGGTCGATTACAATAGAATACGAAACAAAATACAAAATCCTTGATAATATTTTTGTGAATGACATGCGGCGCATCTGAATTCACACCCACCCAAAAAAAATGAACGAGCATAAAACTAACTTTAGGAAATATATGCTTGAAATTTATGTGGGAAAAAAGGGTTTTTCGCCTTCAGCATTTGCCACCATGTCCTTCCTGGGTTGGAGTTGTGGGTTTCTTGTGTTGAATTAGTTCTCCTTTCTTTTACCCTTTTGCATGGAATTTTTCATCTGCATAAGAATTTTCTCCATCGCAGGCATATGGTATGCTTCCGTAGACTAAGGATGGTTGGTATCAACGTCGAAATACCTCTAATTGTTGTGTCTTGTATTTTTTTTTTTTTTTATATATATGTAAATGTATACTCGTATTTTTTGTGAGATGCCAGCATATAGTATGAGTATCACCAGATGGGTAGTAAAATATACGTCTCGTCATGATCGGGTTCTGGAGGCATGGTGCGGAGAGGTGGGTATAGTCGTATGGTGTTCAGATCAGAAGATGCTCTTAAAAGTCATTGTTTTATGTTGAGAAGAGGAATCCTTGCCTTTTTCGGTTGCTGCTGTTTATCACTTGGAAAAACATGTTCAAAATAGAAGGAATGCCTGATTCGGGGGAGAAAATTACATGCGAGCTGAGCAAGCTGACGACGACGACGATGATGACGACGAAGACGAGGTAGTGCTCTGTTTCGGTATGCGTGGCATTTTTACTAAATATTCAATAAGCGACTGCTAACAGCAACTTTCGAGTATTTTAATGAAAAGCCAGAGATATTTTTTGATTATGGGAAATATTTGTGGATTTCACTCTGCACATAATAATATGGTTTGTTTGTTCCATCACAGAGGTGGAGTTAGGTTAGACCAGGTGAATGTTTTGAATTATATTCCTTGGAAGAAGAAGACGACGGCTCTCTTAGAAGAATTTCCATATGGACTGCATTTGTGCTTTTGGGATGTGTGGGAGGGGTAAAATTTTGCATACCACTCTGAGTAGGAATGCCGGATATTGACATTTGTGGGAATATGTTGCTTGATTTTGACAAAACAGTGAGACAAATTTGTGGAAATTTTGTTATCAAATTGTTTATGCTGAATGTTAGAGATGAATTACAATAATTGAAACATGTAAGTAATGTCAATATTTATACAAAGACGATGAGAAAAGGGTTGAACACCTGAATTTACAGATTTTCCTAGAAATTTTCCGCTGACTTAAGTAAAATGGAGTACTTTGAATTATTTAACAGTTAGAATATGAATTTTGAAAAACATCTCACATGAATGAATTCCAATTTAATACTGATTCGATTTTAATGTTCAGCAAAGTGAAAGATGAGGCTTTATCAACCGTAACGATAACGAAGATGCTCGTAAGTGGTACTGCCATTATATCGTTAAGGCATTAAAAAGTTGACAAAGTAGAACAGATGGTGGTATGAGCACTGTGACCTAAACTCGATTATTTTGTGTGTACCAGAACTACTTTGTTCTGCCCTGGAACTCTTTTTTGAACGTGTCAGTCAATAATTGACTAATTTTATGTTAGATATAATTATTGTTGACGTGAGGTCTTCCAGCTATCTGGGTACCTACTTAGCTTAGCTACTACTACTACTGTCATTAGAATCATCTTCATCTCAGCTGCCTTCAACTTGCTCTCATATGTGAAAGCTATGCGCAAGGCTAAGGCATTACTTAGAAAACATATCTGGTCTTTAAAATATCGGGGTGTTTTCCAGCCACTACACCTATCCTTCGCTTGACGACATACGGCCTACTCTTATGGTGGCTCCATTGTCAGCAAAGAGTAGTCGATGTGTTGGTGCTCGGTATTTTATCTTACCGCAAACAAAGACTAATAAAGAGTAAAAGATTCATGGCGTCTCCATTGAGTCAGCAGCGATAATTGTTCAACATAATCAGTTATGAATCAAATAAGTTAAGAAAACACACTCTGAAACTTAGTACCTACTTCCTACGTGAAATAAGTCTTATTAAAACTCACAGGATTGTACATTCGATACCTACATTCTACGGCGAAAATACAAAGTTAACTTCATCTGAAAGAAATTATTTTTTCGGTGAATCACCGTAAGACCATTGTAGTTTCCAGCTCTCCTCTTATAATATTAGCCTGTAATTCATTACTTGTTTAATAAATGTATAATAATAATAATAATAATTTTTTATATCGTTTTTCCTCGACAGGTATGAGTAAACTCTTTTCTCTTAAAATCGCAGTTTACCAAACATTACTGTATTAACAATACAGGTGATGCTCTTGCGAAGCTTATAGTGGAAAATCTTCGAAATTGTGATCTGGACATTTTCAATGGTACGACGGAGCAAGCAATATGTCTTGTCGATACAATGGTGTTCAGGCAATTATTCGCCAATAATTTGCTTCGCATGCTCTATACGTCCATTGTGCAGCACATTCTTTGAACCTTGCTATATCTTTTGCCAGCAGAATACCAGCCATTAGAGATTGACTTACCACAATTGAAGCAGTTTACAATAGTTTCAATGCACCAAAAAGAAAAGATATGCTGCAAAAAACAATAAGCGAAAGCGGATGAATCTGACGCGATAGATCTCAAAACATCAAGCAGTTGAAGATTTTGAGGACCTATTTCCGTTAACCAAATAAGACCAAATAAGAACATTGAAAAGTGACGCAAAGAACTAAAAAACCCCATGGATTTCGAGTTATAGATTAGCTTAAAGGTTATAGTGCAGTCAATGAAGCATTTTAGGTCCGAATTTTTTTTATTGTGAACCGATTTGCATGAAATTTTGGAATTAGGCTCATCTTACCCTTAACTTCAAAAGTGAAAATGATTTGAACACCGCCACCACCCTGGGGGTGGTTGCCACGCCTTCTCGGGGGTGAATTTTTTTTCTTCAAAATAACCTCGGATATCGATAGAAGGCCTAATTTTAAGCAAAAAATCAAATATAAAGTTTTTCACTAAGTCCAATACTTTTCGAGTTATTGGCAATTGAAAATTCGCAATTTTTTCACGTTTTTCATCTATTTATTGCAAATATCTCCAAAACTATACGTTTTATCGAAAATTTTATAAAAAACAAAATTGTAGCAGGTAGAAAAATGAACAATTTGGTTTTTTATAAAGTATTCTAAGAACAATATTAAGCTAGATATAAAAGATCAAAGCCATTTTTTATTTTGTCTGAAATTTAATCGTTGTGGTCAATGCCATTTAGCGGCGAGCAGATGCATTTTATGCATTCTAATACAAGAGAATGTTTTGTAGTGCTTGAAATAACCTTTAAAATGAGCACTATTAAAAGTCTTTTGCACGTAAAATAAGTGAGCTGTAGTGCAAATAAGGGGAGCATTTAATGTTTTTTTCTTTTAAATCAATGAGTTTTTGGACCATAACTCCTTCAATTTTCATGCTATCACAACTTATAAAAAACCATTGTAAAGGTAATTAAAAGAGCTACAACATCCTCAATTGCAATATATAGTAGACAACCTTTTGCTAAAACGGTGAAGGGTTAAAGGACTTAAGAGAGGCTGCGATTGCTCTGCCGCGCGCTCTTTAAACAATCATATCTCCATCAATTTTTGTCTGACTGAAAAAATTAAAAGACCAAATTGTTTGTCAGAAAAATACCTAAATTTTTTATTCTAACCTTTTTATACGTATCTGTCGTCATTTTTGAGATATTATGAACAAAGTAGGTTTTTTAAAAATTTTAAAATTTGTTGTTTTTTTTTAATCGTGACTTTTTTGAAAAATATATGTCCTGAAGCATCCAAACTGATTCTATCTTTCAAACTCTTCAAAACAAACTTAATTTTAGGCGGAATACGATTAAATTTAATTTTGGTGGAAATGGCTCTTATGAAACCCATTGATTTAAAAGAAAAAAACATTAAATGCTCCCCTTATTTGCACTACAGCTCACTTATTTTACGTGCAAAAGACTTTTAATAGTGCTCATTTTAAAGGTTATTTCAAGCACTACAAAACATTCTCTTGTATTAGAATGCATAAAATGCATCTGCTCGCCGCTAAATGGCATTGACCACAACGATTAAATTTCAGACAAAATAAAAAATGGCTTTGATCTTTTATATCTAGCTTAATATTGTTCTTAGAATACTTTATAAAAAACCAAATTGTTCATTTTTTTACCTGCTACAATTTTGTTTTTTATAAAATTTTCGATAAAACGTATAGTTTTGGAGATATTTGCAATAAATAGATGAAAAACGTGAAAAAATTGCGAATTTTCAATTGCCAATAACTCGAAAAGTATTGGACTTAGTGAAAAACTTTATATTTGATTTTTTGCTTAAAATTAGGCCTTCTATCGATATCCGAGGTTATTTTGAAGAAAAAAAATTCACCCCCGAGAAGGCGTGGCAACCACCCCCAGGGTGGTGGCGGTGTTCAAATCATTTTCACTTTTGAAGTTAAGGGTAAGATGAGCCTAATTCCAAAATTTCATGCAAATCGGTTCACAGTAAAAAAATTCGGAGGTAAGGCCCTATTTTTCGCTTCATTGACTGCACTATTATAAGTATGGTTTATCAAATCTCGTTACCATCAAGTCGGGAGGTTCAAAGAGTGATTTCAGACTTGGTCCAAGCTATGGATCTCGCCAAAGATTTAGGGGATCAACTAAAAATTAAACGGGCAGAAGACGACTCATTTTTGAAAGTGTTTGAAGATGCGAAAAAAATAGCTGAAGTCCTTGACGTTGACGTTAAACATAGGAGAAAAAATAAAGAATCGTTCGAACCCTTCGGTTCAAAGACAGAAGAATATTTTCTTGTTACTGTTTTCAATCCTTTTCACATAGAAATCGAGAGAAGGATTGAAAGCAATGGACATTGGAGAAAAATTTTCAAACCATGAAAACATACAAGATGGGTTTTCGGTTCTTTTCAAGGATTCTTCGTCAAAAGAATAAAAAACTTGGGAGAGATATTTGATCCGAAGAAACAATATTTCCTCTAAGAATTCATTGGAAGCACTCGATAGCTGCCCCGAAGAAAACTTTTCTAACATAATGTATATATTTTATTCAGGATAATAGCTATACACTGCCCGTTTCAACATCAACTCCCGAAAGAACTTTTTCCTGTAGAGTAAAAGCAACACAAAGAAGCATGATCAACGAAGTGAGATTCTTAAAAATATGTCTTTTTTTAATAACAGTGTGATAAGCTTTGGGTGTTTACTTGTTTTGCAGGATTGATTGAATGGTTTGGCTGCTCTAGCTATTCATCGCGAAATACATATACAATATTATTATGAATTTATTATCTTTGAGATATATTATTTTTTATGGCATACATAATGGATTCAATGAAGTCTTGTTATTTGTTTTTTTTTTAATTATAAATATTTTTAAAATATTGAGGGAACTAGTTGAGATAATATATTATTATTTTGTTTCGAGTTTTGGTCAAACATAAGCTCTATTTATAAAACGCTCGCAGTTGTTTCAGGAAATATAACTTTCTACCCCCCCTAAAATTCAAGCGCCTTTGAAATAAGTAAGAATGCTTTTTTTTAACCATCTTAAATGTGTGTGTTTTTTTTTTTTGCTTTGAAATCAAGCAGTCTTTTTTATAACCATCAATAGCTTTATAGTTTTAAATTGAAACAAGTGCTTCTTAAATGAGTAATTTGAAAAAATTTTGATTATAAGAAATTATTTATTCATTAAAAAACTATAATTTTATGAAAATATGGCCGGCGATGAATTACTTGTATGTTACATAATAGTTACACTTTTGTTACCTCCATTGACTTTTTATACCACAAAATATAGTAGCGACAACTTGAATACTGATGATATGATCAGAGCTGTCGTTTATTTTTAAGAGTTTTAGTATTTTTGAAGTTTTGTATTTAAAAAACTGTGGATTACAAGATGTAGCCAATTATCAGTTATTATTTTACCAAATATGAAGATATATGTATGTACATACCAACACCCGAGACGAGGCAAAAATAGCTCAAAAAGGAATACGAATTAAAAATATGTATGTAAAGTAAACATTACAAAGCGATTTAATGTAAGGAGCGAACAAATTGAAAGTAGTTTGTCCTAATGATTTTTCACTCCTATTTCATACGCTTTTCCGTAATTTCGCAAAAGAAAGAACATATATATTTTAACATGTTTTCCAAACGTTCTTTGGAAAAATGTAAAAACGTAGGAATGCCATTGTATTTCAATTATCAATACATATAATAACTGCTAAAAATTTTATCAAAATCGTTAAACTCACTTTTTCGAAAATTGGTTTCATAGTTCACATTTTTTTTTAAAGACATGTCAATTTAGATCGGGTTGACATGTTTTGAGAACTTATAAAAAGACTTATTGACAAATAAACTAAGATATATTTTAAAAAACTATTTTTAAAATATTTATGAAAATTTAAAATTTTTAAAAAAAATTAAAAGAATTTTTTTTCCTACTATTGAAATGTGATGATTTTCTAACAACAAATGTCTTCTTAAGGTTCACATTTCATTAATCGCATTAGCCATTGACGAGAAAGCATAACATTACTTATAGTACTTATAATCCAAATTCCTTTCCTCCTAAAACTGTTGGAAGCTACTTCAACTTTCTAAACGACACCTCTGAGTTTTGGTATACATTGACATAAAATTCAAATTTTACTGAATTGTTACTAAATTGTTACCTCCTCTTTCAAAATCTAAGTAACAAAGACGTATTTGGTTACTCTTTTGCTACAAAAGCTGTTTCATTTGAATTGTTACTCCTTTGTTACCGGTTTGTTACTGTAATGTTACTTCTAAGTTCTCTCTTTTCCAAAGTAAATTAAAGTTGTGTTTGTTACTGTATTGTTACTGTGTTGTTACTAGCTTGTGACTAAATGAAGTAACAAAGAAGTATTTGCTTACAAATTTGCAACAACTTCTTTGTGAACTGTCATTTGTGACACAATACACATTAGTTTTCATTCGGTGTTCGGTGGTCGCGTGGCTTATTTTGGTTTCCTCATTGGTTTTAAGTTTTAAGAAAAATTTCATCTAGTGCGATTAAAAGAAAATGTGGTTCAAATTAGAAAATCATCAAAACGAATCCATTTAATTGAAGTCGTCCCGAGTAAGTGGATAATGGGCTCGTACGTCTTTTGGCCTCCTACTCGCTGGGAGACGTTGTCAAAGGATCCAGACTCCATTGTAGATGAAAATACATGGAGCCTAATCCTTTGTAAAGTCATTTCGGAGAACATGACTTTTGACGAGGCATTGAAAGATGCCTTATCAACGAAATTGACGAAATTAACGAAGAAATAAATTTAGTTCTTGGAGGAAAATAATGGTAAGTTGACTGTTTTTGCACTATTTTTATATAACAGCTGTTTCAATTTCAATTCTCTTTCATTTCCAGATATGCAATGTTCCTGCTTTAAAACATTAACATTAAATTCAATATGCTTATGATTTAAGTTTTTATTAACAAATAATATATATGTACATGTATATAATACATATGTTTTTGCGTTGATATATATATTTTATTATTATTAAAGTATTGTGTGTATCAACGGCAAGAAAATAAAAACTGAATTTTGATTAAAAGATTTCATTTTTACTAGCTTAAATTTGATGTTTTAAGTATTGGATCTCCTCGTATTAATCGCGACGAAAAAATTTGCAGGGATGATGATTTCAATTCACTATCGAAAAGAAGATGTCAAAATTGATAAAAATGAAACCTGTGTGTTACTTCCTTGTTACTCAAAGTCTAGGTTAAAACAGAAAAGAATTTGTGACTGATTTGCTACTGATATGCTACCTTCCTTTATAATACGTCAAAAATGAAAGTAACAAAGTAGTTTCAATTCAGTTGTTTGTTAAATACATTCCAAAATCAGTAACAGTGAAACTCGTGTGTTACTTCTTTGTTACACTAACATTTTTTAGTATCAGAACTTTGGTCTGTATACTTCTATGTTACTCATATTTTTTTCAGTTTTCCGAAATGGTTTTCAAAAACCATTGAGTTACCTATATGCTACTAAGTTGGTTTTCAAAAACCGTAGTGTTACCTCTTTGTTACCCATTTAGTTACACTTTCATAACAAAACTCGAATCTGTGCCACTTGGGTATCAGCAAAGAGATGACATTGCTGGCCAGTCGGTGGATTTGGTTTTTTGTGCTTACTCAAAATTCAATCTTAAGAGCTAAGTCTTTATCTTTGTCAAATTTGGCGTAATGTCGTCTATGAAATGCCCAATTCCAAAGGTAAACAAGAAATAGATAAACCTGAATTTTCCTTAGCAAATATGGCATCATCAAGAATATCAAGAATAATTGAGAACATAGCTGTTGTATTGTCAATTATTCTTGAGTGACTTGATTCCTTATATAAGTGGTTGCTCCTTATTCGAGTATTTTTTTGGTGATTCTTGAATACATAACTCGTTTTGGATTGCAGCAGCAGCTGCAGTAGTAGAACTTTTTTCTATCTCGTATTACATGGCGTTGTCTTTGCTTCGAGTTGGGCGCACTTCTACTTCGCTTCTTTCTTGCAGCTTTTTTATTGCCTTTCGAGTTGAGCTCTTTCATCTGTATTATTTTAGGGCAATCTGATCATGCTTTGAAAGCTATTTTCTTCTTGCTTATCACTGCTTTAGCTTCATCACACTGCTTCTTCGAATTGTTGGTAGTGTCCATTTGAAGTCGCTAACAATGATTCGTATCACTTTTAGCAAATTTGGTGCAATCCCAGAATCCCACAAGCATTGTGCATAGTGCTAACCGAATGTTGAGTTGTGCTGATGGTGTTGCGTAGATGTTTTTTCATATTCGAAATGAACTGCTTCTCTATCTCCAAATTACACCTCTTGAATCTCGTGGGAGCTGATGTTTCTTTAATTTCGAAACATTTTGTCTGCGGAGGACGGAGCGTCTGTCTTTCCCAACCTTTCCAAGCATCACTTTGCAGTCGTTTCCCAAAGACTTTTCATAATTTTGGTTGCGAAAAGGTAATCAATCTGGATTTCATTTCTATCGCTGCTGAAGGTTATTAGGTATCACGATACGAAGAAGAGAAAACACTATGAGACAGTGCTACTCACACTTACTTGGGATAACTTGGCCAGGATTTGACCTTGGCCCTAGTTTTGTACATACCTCCAAAGCTGTTTTCGTAATCCTCGTTTTACTCTCGAATGTTCTTTAGTTGGATTTGTTAATTTAACGGTAAAGCATTTTTTTCAACTGTTTGCACCTAATTTAGCTAGCATATGAACTGAAAATATTTTACACCTTCACGTGCATCATCAATTTAATGATGTTAAAAGTCAACTAGATTAAGAAATGACTAACACGCTGCCAAATAACCCTGATGGTGGTTCTGGTTTTTCCTGATAGATCGGGTTAAAAACAGAGCACATTACTTGCTTGTGCTTCTAACTTACATCAGTGCCTGGTGAATTCCAAATCCTAGCACATCATTACAAATTCCAAGTTTCAATTAGCTATTTACAAAGTATGCGAAAAATAAGAGACAAAAATAAGTGCAGCTTTTAATCAAGAAACCCTCTGTTTTTGTTATTTACAGAAAAAAATTTTTTTACTTAAACGTTAAACACATTCAACCCCTTTCAGGGTTTGATATCCACACGAGTAAACAGTGTAGAAGTCATGATTCTGCTTCAGACCCAAAAAGAACACATTCTCTGCAATTTCCTTGCCAAAATCACAAAAGTTCTGTGCATAAAGTGTGAAAAACAATCGCTTGTTGTCCAATTTGTATCGCTTAAGTATTTCATTTTCATGATCGTAGATCTCCTGAGCGACTGTCGATGAGGTTATCCAATCCCTGTACTCAGCCCAAGCATGTTGGAAACTCTTTATATAGATTACAGCCATCAAGCGAGCCTCATCCATTGTATTAATTACTGGCGATAGCTTCAAACAATCTGCAATGTCTCCATATCGCTTTTGTTCCATTCGTGCTGAGCTGTTGTAAAACATCATCCAGAGATGGACGTTCAGTGTGGACATGTAGTAGGACATTGGTTTGTTGCGACTTTGGTACATGTACATAGTCCAATCGAGGATGCTCTTCGGCACTCCACGATTGTATGTTTCGTTGTTGCTTTTGTGGAGTTCATCCAAGGCTCTAATGTTGTGATCATACGCATCGCGGAAGATCTTCACGTGTTCGTATTCCTCGTCTAAATCGGCAATCTGAAAATGAAATAGAAGGGAAATGAAAGTGAGCATTGAAGGCCAATTTCTTAAAGTGGCAGAAATTTTCAATTTTTCATTTGAACTCAATCTGACTGCTCCAAGAGTATTTTTGCATTTGATGTAAGCCACGTTAAAATCAATGTATAACCAACACTTTACCTTAAAGTACATGCGAGGATCCTTGAATCGGTCCCTAAGTGACTCCATCTTGTACCGAAACGAGTGCGTTGCAAAATTATCCGTCCTCTTTGCTCGTTGAATAAACCTCTCCAACAAATCGATCAGATTCTGGTGGCCATAGTTATCCATATGCCTATTGGCCACAATATACCCAAACACTGGTCGAAAGAAATTGAACGTTTCCCGATAGCAATCATCAACCGACTTAATCAAATTGCAGGACAAAAAGAAATCCATCATCTTCCGCTTCGCATCGAATTTCTGGTCGTCATTTTGTAGGTCAATCAAAAGATTTATCAGCTCGTTCTCAGTAGGCAAACTACCCATAATCGAGAACATTGGCCGGTGGCGATTGCACACATACTCGTAATATCGTTCACAAGGTGGTTTTTCGGTGTAAAGTGAATGCTCCAATCGTACAGCAAGGTTCTGCAGCTCCTTTATGCGTAGATCCGATAAATGACGCGTGTACGCAATTTGACCGAGAACCCCACTTGAAGCTGCGGACAGCACAAACAACAGCCCCAACGTTATCGACCGATGAAACATATCTCTAGAACTAACACGACTGGCAGTTTAAATATTTGTTTCAAGCTTTGCCGAAGTAGACCGAGATGCATGTGTGTGTGTGTATGTGTAGTCATTCTGTTCCTAAATTGTGTTGTTTTTGATTTAGAGGAATGTAAATGCGAGAGATAATCTTTACGAGAGGCGAAGTTTTGAATTTCGTGTTGAACAAGTAAACACTAAATACCTACAGAATGTTTGTGTTTGGAAATTCGCTAAAGCAGAAATTAATTCTACAGCCGGAGTTCCTAATCAGTTATGCATTCAGATTAATTACATCATTTCGATCGCATACCAATTTAAATAATCTTGTCATAATTCGGCTCACTGGAAAACGATCCAAATTACTTAGAAATACTTAGCCAACAATTGGAAGGGCGATAAGGAATGAGTCTATCTATAGGCAAGGCGACTCGACTTGAGATTGCTTAGCTTTGTTTCTGTGTTTATATAATGTATTTGGAGTGTAGAAAAGGAACACTGTGTCTCTAGTTCTTGTTTCGAGATAAGAGCTTTTTTTATATTAAACAAAATTTGTTTTCTGTTTGACTCTCATACTGACCTTAAGTCAATACATCTGACAAGAGCTATTAGCCATAGCCAGAGCGTTAATAATTTCGAAATACACTTGCCGTGTGTTGCTTCTCAAGTGTAGGCTACTAGGAAAGGAAGGTTTCGGAAATACCAGCGTAGGTATATGCTTCTGAATTGGGTATGAGCGAGTGAAAAAAGATGGACTTTGACTAGAAAATCCAAAAAAATTTGTATTCTTTTCTTGGCTTGATTCGAACGGATATGTCGGCAATAAGACTGCCGCGATGGTATGGGCCACGGTAGCAGGTGACCTGGTTTATCAAACAAAGCCTACACACTATCACTTGCATAGAGTGGAAATGAGACAAAAATTTACTGCCATTACGTTAACAATTTGGTGAAACCTCTAGTGAAGGACGGCGCTGCGGAGTGATACTGCCAAGGTCCAGAAACACCGTCTTCTATTCAGTTAAGAACAATGAAATTGGACAAGTAGGTAATGGCTACTTTCAGAATCAAGTGGCCAATTCCGTAAAAGTACCTACGTTTTTTCAGATTAGCTAACAGAGCATTTTTAGGTTGCAGGTAATGGTTTTTGTCTTCAGGATTTCCGTCAGATAAGTGCTTATTTGTTTCTATCTTCCCATCTCAGCATCTTCTGGATGACATTACTTTGGCAGATTTCTCCGATATTTCTGTTTATTTTCTGAAGAAGAGATTCGTATCTACTGCGCTCGCACACTGTATGGCAAGCGTCGTGTTTCAACGAATCTTCTTATTAGCCCGCAAGGCTTCTTCTTTTAACAATCTTGTGCAGAAAGGCTTTCTCTGCCACACCCTCTGCTTTGCGACTGCCATATCGTTCCTAGTTCCTATCACTTCTTTCGTGTATGCTCTTTTGCTTTCGTCTTCGACGTTTGCACGCCGATTTGTGTTTTCTTTGTGAGGAGATCAATTGGTGCAACACTTGTAAGTTTTGAATGTTCTACTTTGCTGAAGAACTGGAAAGTCCTTCGATAGTAATTTTATTGCCATGAAAACGAATTCTCAATTAGCCTTTCAGAATCGGCAAAAGATTGTAGTTCCCTTTAATTCCTCGCAGATTATGGTTGTGAGAAACGAGCTAGGTCCCAGGGTCTTCTCTCTGTTTCACCACCCTACTTATTTATTTATTTATTTGTTTATTAAGCGGTTTCGTTTTTAATAGCGCGGTATTTTTATAGTTGTCAAGCTTCAAGCTGTCACTACTTGACATAATGACAACCCAAAACTACGCCACGATACGGAACGATATACGCCCAACAACGCTTTGAAATCTTTAAAAATCGTTACAAAAAAAGTAAATATTTTGTGGTACAGATTACTAAACTCAAGTATCTTGGGGTCATCGTGAAACACCACCACGGCTACTTACTTAGTTAGGTGGGCATTTTAGTTCGGGTTGAACCTGGACATCAAAATATTCGCTCGATTTCGGAGAGAACTTCCCTCCAGTTTCACATTCCAAGTAGGTTGAGGTCTTTTTCCACTTGAATGTGCCACCTAAGACGAGGTCTTTACATTCCACGACTTCCCTACAATGTGCTTTCCAAAACCCGTCGAGCCGGAGTATTTGGGTTTATTTGCTCTACATGGCCCAACCACCGTAGCCTCACAATGTGTATCTACTCTTCTGGACCAAAGATCATTCGGAGTATTTTTCTTTCGAAACGAACAAGGGGTTTCTCATCCGCTTTCGATAAAGTCCACGTTATCAGTAACGAAACTAATGGAAAGATTTGAGCTATTGTAACAAGTTATTTTGATGTGAAGAATCGAGTTCGTGCAAATTGCTCAAGAAAGATATTGCTGCTGTAGCCGATGTTGTTGAGGAAAACCCAGACCCAGGTTTCTCCATTTCTCGTCGGTCTTTGAAATTGGTCTACGCACAAACGTCACTGCACCGAACTTTGTATAAAGACTTAAACCTTAAAAGATCCAGCTGACACAAGCCTACTCAAGCCTACTGATCATCAACTATGTCGTATCTTTGCTAATCGGGTCCACGAAATGCATCAGAATTATTTGGAAAAAATCAACTTCAACGATGGGAAAAATTTTTAACTGAGAGGCTTTTTTAACCAGCTCGTATTTTAGAGCTGAGAAAGCCCAAGAATTATTATTTAAAGGCTCCTTTTACGATCAACGTGGATGAAGTGGTTAACGTTTCTCCCTGGTTACGGTTGAGTTCGAGGTGCGAATGCGAACCCAAAAAACGTCTAATTGTTTTTCCACGGGTATCATTTTTCGCGTGAAATTGGCAACATCTTCGATAGCAATTTCACGCCATAAAAAGTGCTGCCTCAACATCTTTTGGAATCTGAAATAATTTTAGTGCCCCTCCATTCCTCAGAATGTATGGTGTAGAGAAATGCATTAATCCATAGAACTCCCCGCTCTGTGGCGCCACCCTATTTATTATTTTTAAGTCTTCAAAGTGACAATGGCACCGCCAGTCATTTAAAAATTTGAAAATATTAGTTTCGAAAATAATAAACTGAAACCTCTAATTAGAGGTTGACCGTGCTTAATGTGAGTTACTTCAAACCATGTAATTGGGTTCGTTTCCCTTAATTTTTTGTATACCCTCATGATTTGAGGTCTAAGGTTGCTGGCTCCTGTGTTAAGTATACTCAGTTGGACTCTTAGTGCGATAACACACTTTAAATCGTACAGCGGTCATCGTTAAGCGATGAAACTCAAGGTAGTACGGGTTATAAAAAACAATGTACGTGCTTCCATTGTTTTTAAATACGCACCTACCGTTTAATCGGAAGGATATAGTTTCCCCTTCCATATTTTAACCTACTTACTACTGAAATAGCTTCGGATTAAGAATGAATCTCGTAACCAGATATACTCTTGCCCAGTCTGGCCGAAACCAATTACCAGAAAACAACACTTCAACCCTTTGAGGCTTTCACCTTTACATCTTACGGATCTAAAGACTGGCTATCAGAGAGGTCAAAATCATTAGACAATATTCAAAACCCGAACGAATAACTCATGTTGATCCTGATGGAGAACACCAGACTATAGGAAATAACATGTACAATATGAATGATGGCATACCAAACCATAGTCATACATACTGCTCCACTCAAGGCACCTATTCCTTATACGCTGATCCATAATAAATTGCACAAATTTATGGCAAAGCGGCGGATCTAGGGTAATTTAATATTCACTCAGATTGCATAAGTATACATTTCTTCTTCTTTCTTTTTATTGTGTGTTCCAGCTGAGGGTTATTCGTTAATTCGTTGCTAGTTTCAATGAACTAGTGCAGCTCACAGTGAAGTTCTGAAACCACAAAGAACTTTCCAACCACTGCACAGCAATATTAACCCTTGCGATGGATTCGGATCGTTTTTCTTGTTCTGTTCTGCAATGTTAAATCTTTTTTTCTTTTTTCTTGCATCATTCGAGGGCAACATCTTGTCGGCAAGAATAAGGAGTTCATAAATTTCCGAGGTAAAAGAGTATTTCGGGCTCGAACTGTGAGCTTTGCCTTATAAAAGGGGGGGTGGTATGCCCTATGTGTGCGAGTGTTGGTATATATTTTCTAAATAAATGAATAAATGAAGGGGGTTAGAAGTGTTCCACACAAATTTATTACAAAATGTTGAAAGTTTTCAACTCAGCGGAAAAAGTTGCAAACTTTTCATTTTCATTGTGTGCTTGGAGTAGCAGCAACTGAAAAACAAAAAAAAAAACACAAACCCTTGTTGAGAACAAAGTTCAACATGAAAATTATCGACAGGATACGAGTACGAGTACCTACCGAAAACCGACGCGCCCGTCGCGCCAGTTCGCCGGTCGCGGAGAGCAGCTGAAAATGCTGCTTTCTATTCAATGAATTTAAATTTGGCCCGAATGCAGTTAGCGCAGAAGAGAAAGAATAAAGAGCATTTTTGTGTGGAGTAATTGTTGGAAAAAGTTGGACGTTTTTTTTTTTCACCGACTGACGGGCAAAATAAAAACGTGTTACACAAGGGTGCTATGTAATTTATTGAATTCTTACTCGCATCTGCTTTTTTGTATAGCTGCAGCGTTCGGGTATAAATATTTTTCGCAAAGCATCAGTGAAAGTTTGAAGCCCTGAGGGTAACTAATGAGCAAGAATATTGCCCATAAAACAAATTGCGGAAAATATCTCAATATGCTTTTTGGTATATTGGAGGAAGAGCAGCCTTAAGCGTTCTTATGCTTCTCGCTCTGCCACCTTTGCTGGATGAACTTTTAAAATTATTATTAAAAGGCTGTAAGAACTAGTGATAGCGAAAAAGAGAAATATCATAATCCTGGAGGCGTATTTCATGGACTCTGAAACTCGCTGATGCCAAAGGCGCCAGACACTAACAGTTTAACTCAATAAGGTTTGTTTCCTGTGAATCGTGATGTTATTTGAGTAGTAAGTGATGTCCTTTATCTTCTCAGCAATTTATATCAGTCAATATTGAAATATAAACAGCTGAGCTAATGATTGTAAAGAAGACAATAGTACCTCACTTCGGTGCTTAGTAGCTGCATTAAAGGAGCTTTTACAAAACAAGGAAGCTCTTTGATCTCATTTCTCCGAAAGGTATTAACACAAAATATTACTCATATGTTTAAGCGCTTGCAATTGTTCTTTTAAGGCTAAGGTAAATCGTTTATTAAATTTAGTTGCCACAGAAATTTTTTCCATATTCAAAAGTGTTTCAATTGATGTAGCAGTGGTTTTGATTCGCCAGAGGAACTCTTCTCAAACCTGAAGAAAATCTTTGATTTATTACTTGTGCAAATCTATGGATCGATGGTTGAAAACTAATTGCAGTTTGAAGAAACAATTCAGCGACAAAATTTTTTTCATGGTTTCAGTTCATATTTCCAGTGTCGAATTTTTCCAATAAATTGTAACGTTAAGAATCATTAGAACCGTTCAAGTCGTTCAAACTTTTCGAATCGTGCAATGAAATGAGTTCTCATTGGACTTACTTACTTAGGTGGGCATTACAGTTCGGGGTGAACCTGGGCCTCAACCAACATCCTTCTATAACGACTTCGATTTCGGGCGAGCTCTCTCCAGTTTCGCACTCCAAGTCGGTTGAGGTCTTCATCCACTTGATTGCGCCACCTAAGACGAGGTCTTCTCCTTCCGCGATTTCCCTGCAATGTGCTTTCGAAAACCCGTCGAGCCGGAGCGTTTGGGTCCATCCGCTCTACATGACCCAACCATCGTAGCCTCGCGATGCGTACTCATCTGGCTATACCCAAGTCGCGGTACAGCTCGTACAGCTCGTTGTTGCATCTTCATCTCCACACATAATCTTTGCATACGGGATCAAAGATCATTCGGAGAATTTTTTTTTTTTCGAAACGACCAAGAGTTTCCTCATCCGCTTTCGATAAGGTCTATGCAGGACTGGGATGATCAAGGTCTTATGCTGGTTTCCTTGGTTTTCCTGGACAGGGTTTTGTATCTCAATTGCCTTTTTAACCCAAAGAAGCAACGGTTGGCAAGAGTTATTCTCCGTTTGATTTCCGCACTGATGTTGTTGTCCGTGTCTTCAGTGGATTACTAGGTAGACGAAGTCCTGTACTACCTTGAAGTTATGTCTGTCTATTGTGACGTATTGTCCAATTCGTCGATGTTCTGTGTCCCTGTTTGATGACAGCATATACTTCGTTTTGCCCTTATTAACCATCAAACCCATTTTTGCCGCTTCTGTTTCAATACTCGCAAAAGCACCTTTGACATCACGCTTACTTCTTCCCATTACGTCACTATCGTCTGCAAAGGCGAGTAATTGTACAGACTTTTGAAAGATTGTTCCTCTGGTGTTGACGTTTGAGTTTCTTACAATCTGTTCAAGTATGATGTTGAAGAAATCGTAAGACAGTTTGTCGCCTTGCCTAAAACCTTTTTCGACATCAAAGGTCTCGGTGAGTTCTTTACCGACCTTGACGGAGCAGCGTGAATTCTCCAAAGTCATCCTGCATAGTCGTACGAGTTTTGCAGGGATGCCGAAACTAGACATGGCTCTGTACATGTACAGCTCGTCTCTGTAAATACTGGTCATACGCGGCCTTGAAATCAATAAAGGTATGGTGAATATCGATATTATGTTCACGGGCTTTTTCCAGGATCTACCGTAATGTGAAAATTTGGTCTATTGTGGACTTCTCTGGTCTAAAACCACATTGATAAGGACCTATCAAGTTGTTGACGTGGGGTTTCAGACGTTCACATATTACGGCAGACAAGATCTTATAAGCGACGTTAAGGAGGCTTATCCCTCTACAATTGGCGCAATTGTGAGGGTCTCCCTTCTTTAGGATCAGGCATACGATACTGAGTTTCCATTCATCGGGCATGCTTTCTTCCGACCTTATCATGCAGATCAGCTGGTGCATGCTCCTTTCCAACTGGTCTCCAGCTGCCTTGAAAAGTTCGGCATCAAGGCCATCTGCACCTGCAGTCTTATTTGAATTAAGTTTGCATATGGCAAGCTCAACTTCCTCCAGGTCGGGAGGACGGCATTCTTGATCATAGTCCAAGCTGAATGGAGCAATTTGCCTGACAGCGGAATTTGTGTCCTCATCGCCATTAAGCAGTCTGCAGAAGTGATCTTTCCAGATCCTCAGTATTGAATGTGACTCTACAACTATGTTTCCCTGCTGGGTTTTGTTTTAAAGATCAGCAATTTTTTATCGTGTGCCTGTGATGTAGTGATTATAGCATGTATCCTTATTACGTAGCAGTGGAGTCTCGAAACTATAAGAACATCAAATGTTTCTTCACGTTTCTCGCCTTTCGAGAGGAATTCGCTGGTGTACTGCGAGCAAATACCCTGGTACCGCCATAAAACCGCTGTTCGGAGTCGACAGATAAATTGAGGTTCCGCAGCAATTCCTTAAACTCCGAGCCACCCTATTAAAAATTGTGATCGTTTCCTGTCTTCTTTTACAAATTTCTCTAGATATTCTGATCGCCATCCAGGTGAATGGATTCATTGTAAATGTCTCCCAGCTGGCATGGCGGCCGTAGCGTATTCATCAACCATAACTTATTTTAGAAGATTTTTTCACTCAACTTCCTTTTCAAACACAGGAGTTACATGTTCAAAGGCGACCAATCGCTTTTAAGTAATGTACAGCTTATGATTGAAACCCCTCTCTATACTAAGCGTTTCTTTTGCGGTTGAGGCCGATTCTTTAGGAGTTGATAGCCAATCCTGCTAAAAGTTCAACTTTCACCATAATTACCACATCAAGTAGTACTTATGAAACAACAGGCCAACAGCAAAAGCTTTGGTTAGGTTTTTGGACTTGATGGACATTAAGCAGTCGCCTATTTATGTATTACACCTCCCATGTCGTTATCGAGTGTTCATTTGGTCAGTTAAGTGCGAGTAAGTTCGACCGTAAACTTTAAGCTTCAGCAAAAGAAACGGGCAGAAAAGAGACGCATTCAATGGAGAAAAGCCGAGATTTTAGCTTCAAAGCGTCGTAATACTCGTACAGGCACATTAGCATTTTCTATATCAAGCTTCCTTTTAAAAATCTTTCTTCTGCAGAGAAAATCTCGTTCTTATCTTTCATCGAACTTTATTTCTCTTAGTTGGTATATATTCACATCATGAAATTCCACTCCTCTCTTCTTAACTATTTTTTGCAAACGTCAGTTTTAGTTTCACTCACTCACTGATCCCAAAACAATTTCTCAAATTGAAATGACCTTAATTTTGTGCCAGGCACTTGCCGGCAAATTGATTCAAATCGAACAAACTTTAGCTCTTTTCGCTTTTAATTGCTTGACAGGCGAATCCAACATTGAAACCCCTTAATGGATAAATGAGAGTCTGGTGTTACTTGTCTATCTCAATAACACTTGCCTCGTTTCGGGTTATGTTGCCAACCAATTAAGGACATACTTTTCATCGAGTGAAATTAACTGTCGGCTAAA
Organism: Melanostoma mellinum; assembly: GCA_914767635.1. Taxonomy (NCBI): domain Eukaryota; kingdom Metazoa; phylum Arthropoda; class Insecta; order Diptera; family Syrphidae; genus Melanostoma; species Melanostoma mellinum. The sequence goes on from OU612058.1 coordinate 50,518,528, forward strand.
TTGTATTTTTAGGTCGTCCTTTTTGCCTAGCAGAGGTCAAGCTAAATGGCACAGATCCGAAACGACCGAACGACCAAACGACCAAACGACCAAAGGACCAACGACGGACGGACGATGACAACGACAATAATAATATTTCCCAGAGGAGCAATCCTTCGGTTTGGCTGTTTTTGTTCCAGGACCAGAACTCATTTTTATATACCTATACAGTCTTTTTATGGTTAGCGGTCGGGATGGATTGTTTGTGCTCATCCTTCGTCAACTAAACTTTAGTCATTCTAAACTTTGTGAACTCCGAAACCACAATCCATGAATATAAACGATTATCTTCTTCCGTTCTTCCATTAGGCCACCATCATAGACAAGCAGTGGACTCGGTGCGGATCTGCCCAAGTTTAGGACGAATAGTTGGATAAAAAAAAAGTTTCCTTCTCTCTTTTTTTGTCTGCCGTCCGATGCAATGGTTGTTTATTCTTTACTGTCCTGTGGCGTGTTCTTTGGTTTTCGGTATATGTATTAGGCCTAAGGGAGTGTGTATGGGGCAAAAATTCCGTGACATTGTATCCTTTTTTATGTTCATTGGTTGGTGCGCTTTGAGGCTGCGAAAAGTTATCACTCTGTGGTGTTACTGCTTGAACGATATCCCATAATAGTTCCTAACCTCGGAGTCATTTAGTTTGGTGCGGGGGTGTTATCGGGATTCAGGTTTTATTTTGCAACTGATCCAGGTTCTCTTCTTGCTTATGTTTTCTTTTCTTGGCAATTCGTTACACGAACGTTCGAAGACCCAATCGCCTTTACATGTTTTTACACTTTGCAGGCCGTTTCAAAAAAAATTGTTGTCTTTGTTTTTTTCAGTGGATTGGATTTTTCAGGTGATCAAATGAACATTGCCAAAGGAAACACAGTGTTCTTAATCAATCTCTAAGGAAGAAATTTTTGATTAAACTTTTTCATTCGTGGGGATTCATCTCCTGGCTCGTTGTTATTTTTGTGGTGCGGGGACAGTTGTATGGCTACCAACCGTAATCGAAACGTCAGAAGCATCAGAAGACGGTAAAAGTGAATTTTATTTCAACACCAACAATTCTCACACCTATACAGGAAATGGAGGAAGGAATTGTCTTTACTCCGCCTAGTTCTAGCTTTTCATTGGCAATTCCAACAGCAGGTAGGTAGTTCGCAAGTACTATCGGGGAACGTGTCACAACCCTCGTCAAAGTCTTTTGCTTCCTACATGGGCCTTACCGGTTTTGAGTGAGTACAGTGCGAGGGATGTACATTACAAAAGATAAACGTCCTGATTACTTTCTCTATGCCTAATATGTAATACTGACTCGCATTATGCACACTAAGTAGGTAGTGCGAAAGCTGTCTATTCTAATGTAATCGTGAATGTTTCGCCAAAGGGATAGGCAAGTTGGGAGGAGATTATTGTGTGGATAATGCGATAAGGTACAAGCTCCCGGACATAGTGATTGATAGGCTTAAAAGCTGGTTGATGTGAAAGCATTTGGTTCTTAGCACCCAATTGATAACAGCACTGAATCGTATAAGTCAGTTTTTTGAACTCAATTTCAAAACTTTAACAAAGTTGGTGAAAAGCTGGGTTTTCCAAAAGTAATCTGATGTAAGTCGAACAAACTTTCGATTTTTTCATCTTATTCTATTCTGCAAACGAGTCATTCCTTCAAATATGCTCGTATCCGACAATGGGTCTACATCCTTAACCCACTTAGATAGGTTTTGTGTGCTCATGTCAGGGAATGAAAAAAGATACAATCATTTGAGTTCTCCACAAAGAAGCTAAAGCTCTGACTTCGAGTTTAAAGTAAAAGCCAAGTTTTGTCTGATTTTTAAATCCATTACGTCAAGATTCCCACACTACTGGGCACACATCACGAAAGTTTCAAGACTATCATCATTCATCATTCTATGTATATAGTCTATCGTTAACCATCGCATCGGTTTATCGTCTGGAAACAATCAACATGAAGTAAACGTGTGTGCTGTCGCTAATCGTCCATCCTCTCAAACGATAGCAATTTTGTTTTACACGAAGCAGTCGTACCGTTGAAATAATATCACCATGATATCGACTGATTAGACGTTGAGGGTAGTGTCTTGAAATCTTTGACTAATTATTCTCTAGCGAGGTATCCGTTTCTAGAGTAAAGTTCTCTAATTTTATAAAATAAAAAAGGTTTTTGCTTCGAAGAATTTTTCCAAACAGTTGCTCAGAATATTTCTACGACATTAGTTTGTGCTTTATTTGTGAAATTTTTGACACTAAATGTTTTTTAGGTCCGAACGGATACCTCGATAGGGTTGAATATTTTTGAATGTTTATTAGTAAGAGTACAACGGAGCTGATAAGCGTGTTGATAGAGGTAAGGCAAACGAGGTCTCATTGAGTACATTTGAGTCTTTGAAAAGACGAAATTAATGCTTTTGATTATCAAAATAAAAGGTGCAGCTGCTCTCTGATTACTTTAAGTAGATGATCGTACATACCGTATACAGACCTTTCAATGTAGAGAAGAAGCACTTATCTCTGAGCAGATGATAAAGACGTCTTCACTATCCCTTAACGCTGACATCAGTTAGATACTACGCAAGATAAAGGAGTTTAGCGCACTGTCCCTTCTGACCTCGTGGCAAGAAAAGATTACGGAACAGACTTTAATTCACTTTGGTTTTTTTGTTTTTTTAAATATTTTCTTAAGACAAACCGTTTTCGAGTAGTCAGGCTTTATTTTTTTGATTTTACTTTTTACCTAGAAATATTTTATGATATAGTGGGTATAAATTTAGTCTCCCAACGATGTTTGAAAAAAACACATAACTTTGAATCAATATTTCATCAATCATAATAAATCATTATAAAATTAAATGATTATTACAGCATGCTTACGTTTTAACGTAAACGTTAGCATAAACATAAATGATGTAAAAATAAAAACAAAATAATAAATTTTTCATAAAAGAATTCAAAAATAAACAAAATTTAAATAACAGATAATTAAATTCGGATATAGTTTAAGGAATGTAGTTTAAGGAACAAAATGTTGATATGCAAAAAGATGGAAAGAGGAATGTCTATTGAAGCAGTCTTATCTTGATTTAAGATTAGCAAAATCATAGATTATATCTACAAAATCGATACCTCTGAGGATGTCGCATTGATGTCGCATTGATGATGTCGATTGACATCAGCGACAAACTTGTCGCTTGAACCATTGAAGTTCGGAGTTCGTTTTTTATTCTTTTTAACATAGAGAAGGAACGTTCACCACTGCAGTTGGTCATCATTACACTTAAGAAAATTTTAAGTGCAATTTCAGCACTTGGAAATTCATCTTCAACTTTATTCGTTCTTAAGAAATTATAAAGTTCTAGCATATTGCCAGTTTTTCAATTTCGTGTCGAATAGTTTTCCAGTACCTATTCTTTTAAATTCAGGCATTCAGCATGTATCTAGTACATCTCCGTTTCCATCTTCAGTGTAAAATTTAGCAAAGGATTTGTAGTTTTCTTTTAAGTCTTCTGAATTCAGGTTTTTTGATCAAAAAAAAGTCAAAACGTTGGCCAATATTCGTATATAAACCTAGTCAGTGTTTCAAATCAACGCTTAGAGTTATAACAATGGAACCTTTATTTCGCAGTCAAAATTACTGAGGGTTCAGAGCCGTCTGGCGTGAGCTTCTACACCTAGTCCTTTCATAAAGGTTCTTATACTCGAAATCCGGTTTTTTTTTTGTCTGGATGATGAATCAAAGTTATCGAAATTGTCCTTGAGCCCAATTATAAATTCATCGATTGCACTCAGCAAATCTAACTTTTTTTTTTTGCAAAGAAAAAGAGCTTCCTGTTTGGCCTCTCATGTCTGTCGTAAATCGTTAACGATATGCATCAAAGCTTCTTCAATTTCGTGATGATCACTATATAAAGCGCTTAGTTCATCAGATCGTGCTGACCATCTTGTTTGATAAAGACTTTTTACAACTTTTTTTGAACCTAAATGAGCAGTCAACACACTCCATCTTTGAAATCTTAAAAAATTGAGTGCCGTTCATTCCAGAGTATATCTTATAATGAGTAGGGACACCCTCTTCACAAATGCTACATTAACAATAGACAGCAAAAAATAAAAAACCCACAATTAGTGAAAACAGGCAAAAATTATTAATAGTAACCCTTTCGGAACATCGCATCGCAAATGTCAGAAGGATACACAAGCAGTTTTCCCATCTTCACAAGACCATTTAACTTCGATCGCAACAAACACGTATGGATGTTTTTTCTGATTGGATTTTTTAAAGTGCCCTGAAACGAACACAAGGGAGTGTATAGTTTTGTTGTCCTGATCATAACTTGAGTGACCTCTTTTTTTTTTGCTTGAATTTGAATATAATTACGGAGATAATGTGATTTAAAATGTTCAACAAAGGTTGTTGTATCGAAAAATATTTTTTTCTTGAAAATAGACCAAAAGAGGTTGAGTCTTGTTTCAGAAATTTGGGGGCCCCTGGTGATTTCGGTGTCCTGGCCCTAAACCCAGTGGGGCAAGTGGTAAAGAGGGGTCTGCCCTAGATTAATGAGAAAACTCGTGTGATTATACTGACGCCTACATAGGAACTACCGAATTATATTTTAGCTCTTAGTAGCATTTTCATTTTCATTCTCAATTAAACCGTTTAAAGTAAAAAATTTATAAAACCACTTTTATTTTTAAGTTTTTAGCTCTTTTTCTGCTGGAGTCCGTTTTCGATTTTCAACTTATTTGCCATGTATGTAATGTGTTATACTAGTCAAGATCAAGAGTCAAGACCTTTTAATTAATGCCCATAGGTGCAGTTGTGAAAAAAATATGAACATATTATTATTTTGTTGGCGGCCATGTTGGATTTCCAATTTATTTTTATGAGGAGCTCTATTCTGCTAACCAAGCCTTTTTGTTTGAAAAAATAGTGAAAAAATACGTCATCCGCCATTTTGTATTAAACGTCATCGTCACTTAAACTAATTTAAGATCAATGTGGTCAAATTTAAATTACTAGATTTGAGCCTTATAATATGTATGTATGTATGTAAATAAAAAAACAAGCAAACAGGGTAATTTAAATATAACTTTAACAAAGATTTGTTTTTGTTCTGATATGAAGCTATTTTAAAAGCAGGTGACGATTTTGAGTTGGTGACCAACTGCAAATACATTAGCAACTGACAGGACTTATAGCAACGATAGGACTTTTTATAGATTGTTCGATCAAAGTCTTTTGGAATTGTTTGATCATTAAATTGAAACAACAATCAAACTCCACAGCATAATGACTTCAGAGAGTCTCTAAATGTTTCAGTATCTGAAGCCATAATTTTGAGCAATACCATTATCTATTATCCTTATCCTTATCCTTATCCTTATATATATAAAATTTCCCTGTCACAATGTTAGTTACCGTACTCCTCCGAAACGGCTTTACCGATTCCTACCAAATTTTATATGCGTGTTCAGTAGGTCTGAGAATCGGCTACTAATAATTTTTCATACCTCTAAGTGATAAGGGTCATCTACCCTTAACATTGTTTCTTTAATTTACACTGTGACACGAGAATTTTATAAATTAGATTTTAAAGTCTCAGTGTAAATGTCATATTTATCAATTTATTTTTTTGGAAATTAATTCTGAAACAAATTGTGCTTTTCATCAAACAAGTTTGCTTGAGCTAGGGCCCTACCGCCGCGCCGTATTAATAAACGCGGAATAGCCTTATTCCATGGATTAAGTTACCATTATACCATTTTCCATTTAATTAAAGCTACCATTATGCCATTTTAATCCATGGAACCCAGCTATTCCGCGTCGGCGGCTACTGTTTACTCTGAATAAGGAGAAATGCATTTCGAATTTCAAAAAATATGCAAGTGACATTCCATAAGCTGAACGAATTTCTATACGATTTCAATTTTTGTTGTCAAAGTCGAGTAAATTAAATGCAATTTGAATAGTTAAAAAATTTGTATGTTTTGCAATTACTTTTACTACCAAGTACCAACTACCAGAGCTGTAAAAGAATGCATTCTTTTTTGTATTGCAGTCAAATGATGAAAAAGATTCATCTTTTGAATATTTTGACTTCATGTTAGTACCTAACTTAAAAAAAAAAAAATCACAGTCAATTGTGAAGTCTTTTGTGAACCAATCATCTAGAGCAGTCAAAAGACTTGAAGTCAAAAGAATGCAATACTTTTTAACTGGTCGCAATCTTGGAAGTATCTTAAAAGTCTTTTACAATCTTTGCAATCATGAAGTCTTTTGATTGCATTGAAAATAATGCAGTCGTTTGGCTGCTTTGGAGTCTTTTGACTGCTTGAAGTCTTTTTAACTGCTTGGAATCATTTGATGAAATCATTTGATTGCTTGAATTCTTTTTTACTGCTTGGAGTATTTTGATTGCTTGAATTCTCTTAACATCAGGTTCCTTACGACCTAAAGCATTTACGTTGCTCTTATGCTTTCATTTCCTATTATAAGCTGCCTTTCAAGGTCTATTAAAATTTGAAAATAATCCAAGCAGTCAAAAGACTTCAAGCAGTAAAAAAGAATTCAAGCAGTCAAATGACTTCATGCAGTTAAAAGACTTCAAGCAGTCAAAAGATTTCAAGCAGTAAAAAAAGACTTCAAGCAGTCAAAAGACTGCATTACTTTCAATGCAATCAAAAGACTTCATGATTGCAAAGATTGTAAGAGATTTTTAAGAGACTTCCAAGATTGCGACCAGTTAAAAAGTATTGCATTCTTTTGACTTCAAGTCTTTTGACTGCTCTAGATGATTGGTTCACAAGAGACTCCAAAATTGACTGGGACTTTTTTCTAAAAGTTGAAGTACTGCGATAGAGAATGTGAATGCATTCCATATATACAGTTAAATGAATGAGACTTTTTGCAATGCAATATCAAATGACTGCATTCTTTTACAGCTCTGCCAACTACTTAGAATCGAAAGGTGAATCACAGTTCAATTTTAAGTCTGACACAAAGTTAAGATTAATTAAGTCGTTCATGAGTTGACAGAAAAGTTTCGAAGTTTCGAAGCTGCATTGAACGCAAGTAATCTAGGGGAGTCACCGTTGTGTTTATAGTCAGATCGTTCAATTTGAAAATTGATTCTAAAGCGGGAAATACACGATACAATTATTGTACTGATAATCGCACATCGCATGGTAGATTGTATCGTGTGTGTGCATGAAGTGAACCGCTGTAACGATGTCACAGTGTAGAATACCTTGAACTCAAAACCAAACTCGATCGTATGCGATCCAAGTCGCATACGATAATTGTATCGTGTATTCCCCGCTTAAGACCTACTGAATACGCACACAAAAATTGGTGAAAATTGGTAAAGCCGTTTCGGAGGAGTACGGTAACTAACATTGTGACAGTGAAATTTTATATATATAAAGATAAAGTTACTTTTTGTCTACACTAGAATTTATCTAGAAACTAGAAATAATTTACAAGGTAAAACAACGTTTGCCGGGTCAGCTAGTATATATATAAAATTTCCCTGTCACAATGTTAGTTACCGTACTCCTCCGAAACGGCTTTACCGATATTTACCAAATTTTATATGCGTATTCAGTAGGTGTGAGAATCGGCTACTAATTATTTTCCATACCCCTTAGTGATAAGGGCCATAGACCATTAACCTTTATTCTTTAATTTACACTGTGACACGAGAATTTTATATATTAGATTTTACAGTCTCAGTGTATATGTCATATGAACTACATTTATATTCTAAAGTAAATTTATTATTAATTTATTTCATAGTTGACATGGAAATTTTTTATATTGGATTCTTATTCATTTGATAGAACGGTGCAACCTACTTGCGACGAGCACTCGATAAGAATGCTTCCCAACCATTTATCAAGCACTCTTCGATTTAGTGATCCATTTACTCGAATCTATGGACATGGCTTTAGGATAAGAATCTCCTTGGAATTCTTCTGATTGCTTAACGGCGAAGTACTTTTTTCTTGACGATCTTCAAAGCGCTCGACAGGCTTTGATATTCGCTTTTCTTCTTCGTTTGGTTTGTTCTGCTTAGCCGCTGGCTCGGTATCATCATTTAACGATTCAGCTTTTCGCTTTTGGGATACAGAAGCTGGATTAGGAGTTAGTTTGCCCATAGATTCACGTTCCAAGCGCTTTATATGATGTGTATGAATAACCCATACGTTGTTGGTGTGATAAAAAAGTTCGGTGTAAGCTACATTTTTATTAGATTTGGGCAATTTAATTTTTGGGTTCACTTATAAGAGCTCTAACTTCCACATAATTTCAATGGGTCGGGAAAAGGAAAGGCCACTGTAACGGGAACGGGAACTCTAAAACTTACATTATCGCCTAACTACATAGTCTATATTTCATAACCAAATTCCTACAGAAATGGGCAAACTAGAAATTGTCGGGCATTCTTAAACTTAGTCTTCTTAGTTTTCGTTTCTAGACAGTTTGGTGTGAACAACGCTTTAAATAAGTTAGACCCGAGCAACGTGTACATCAGGGAAGTGTCTTGAGTCCACTGCTCTTTATTGCTGTTCTGGATTATTTGCTCGAAGGAAAAGTAACGGACAATAAAGTACAACAATTATTCTTTGCTGACGATGGAGCCATCATAAGCGAGGATCCTACATCCCTGCAACGAGCACTTGACGTTTGGATTGATGTTCTGGAAGGAAATGGGTACCGTATTAGCGCTAAAAAGACTGAATACCTGTGCTGCCCTTTTTCTGATCCAGACAAGCCTATTCCAGACATTTATTTGAATGGAAATGTGCTTCCCAAGTGTGAAAAGTTTAAATATCTGGGATCTATGATCAATAGTGAAGCATCTTGTGATGACGACATCAATCATCGAGTAAGCGTAGGGTGGATGAAGTGGCGAGAAAACTCCGCTATCTTCTGTGATCGAAAAATGCCCCCTAAGCTGAAGGGAAGACTCTACACAGCAGTTGTCCGTCCAGCTCTGACATACGGTTCACAATGTTGGACAATGTACAAAAAGTATGAGAGCAAATTGACGGCAGCCGAAATGAAGATGCTTCGGATGACAGCAGGAGTAACAAAGCTTGATCGAATTAGAAGTACTAAGATCCGTGGAAGCCTTCATGTCAAAAGTACCATCTTGGACAAAATTCAGCACGACCGGCTCAGTTGGTATTGTCATGTTCAAAGGAGAGATCCGCAGAACCCCGTCAAAAAGGCAATATCGTACAACGTTTCAACAAATTCGCGACGAAAAAGAAAAGGCAGGCCAAAACACTCCTGGTGCAAGCAAATGCAAAAACAGCAGCATTTGGTTGGCCTCAGACATGGAACAATCCAAAACCGGGAGGCTTGCCGACGATTTCTGAGGTCAACGCGACGTACCCCACAGGCGGATCACTAGTGTGAAGCAGCAAAGTGGGAGAGTTGTGATCGCTTCAAGATCACTACTCGTAACGCCGAAAATGAAGAAGAAGAAGAAGAAGAAGACCCGAGCAACGCCGGGTGGGTCATCTAGTATATATATATATCTAAAATAGGATGTAGGTATGTATGTATGTATGGTATGTATGTCCGGGGTAACGAGTAAACTCCTTAACCACCCAACGGATTTTTATGAAATTTTCAGGGTAGACATAGTTTAGTCCAGATATGGTTTCTGTCAAGGTTTGATCCCCATATTCCCACAGGAACGGGGCTGGGAACGGAAAACTAGAAACTATACTCCACACATTTCAAGAAATCTTTTAGCACCAGGGGTGCTACATTATCTCACTTCATCAGTAACCTAAACTATATTTCATCCCTATAATTCCACACGGGAACCTGTAGTTTTTGAGAAAACCAAAAATTACAAAAACGACTTTTTTAATTTTTTTGTTTTTTTAAAGTTTTTTTTTCGTTATTGGATTTTTAAGTGAATTTTCAATAAAAAAAGTAAAGAGAAAATTCATCCTTTATTTCGTAAGTTCACTTAAGAATCCAATAACGAAAAAAAACTTTAAAAAAACAAAAAATTTTAAAAAGTCGTTTTTGTAATTTTTGTTTTTCTCAAAAACTACAGGTTATTTTGACATCCGGTTTTTTGTGTTTGATCAAAAATAAATAAGAGCATTGAAAATTAGCCAGAAAAATACTACTTAACAATGTAAAATTTTGAAAAAAAATGGTTTGAAAAAAAAATTATGTTTTTTTTTCAAAATTTTGACTTTGAAAATTAATATTTCAAAAACTATTCATTTGAACAACTTGTTTTAAAATTTAAATAAATGTATAGGTTTTTGGCTTTTCAAAATGCTATAGTACGACTCTGTAGGTATTACCGTTCTTTTGAAATAATTTTTTTCCCATTTTTAGTGATTTTTTTCTTAAATTGCCCCTCCCGCCTAAACGGGGGAAAATGGCCCCCCCCCCCCCCCTCCCATACGATTTTTTGCTTGTCTGTCCAACCTACACACCCTATCTTTTTGTCACACCTTATGCGAATCACCCTGTATATACTATATACTTATCTTTATTATAAAGCAAAAAAAAGTGAAAGCACTGACTACTTTGCTTTCCAAGCTTGTTCTATTGTTAGGCCCAAATTCAAAATAGATATACTTTCGCTGTTTTGTAAGATATTTGATATTTGATATTTGTAAGGTATTTAGTTTCCCAAGAATTTCGCTCACTTTTCAACTGCAATTTACCAAAACTTTTCTTCCTCCCATACAAAGTAACTCAGCTATGATGGCCTAGCTATGGGTTCTCGATATCAAACTTTTCATTACCTTTTGAGTTTCCAAAAACTACTGTGGCGATAAGGGATAAATAAATGCCGTAACTGCATGACTTGAATGTCATGCATGTCCTTCACACACTTTAAACGCGATGGATAACTTTAAATTTAAACCAATTTTTGAACGCCTCAATGGACACACGCATGCCAATTTTATAGAAATAATGATCCTTTGGCTATCCTTTTTCATTGCAATTTTTTCTATTTTTTGCTAAAAACTCCCCATTGAGCTATATAACAATCAATTTTCATTCGAAAACTCGTCTTTTGCTATTTTCTCCAATGCGGAATTATGTCCGCATCCGGGAAAAATAAACACTTTTTATTTGTCCAACTTTATCCAACAAAGCCAACCAATGTATCCATTCTTGCCTCAAGAAATTTATATCCTTTTATGTGATTTCCAATTGCAAACAATTTTCACAATTTTCTTCATTTTTTTTTTTCTGCGTTGAGCTCTCAAAAATCGTCCTCGTAGTCGTATATCGTGGAACAATATAAACAATTGTCTGGTATTGGTCGTTGCCAACGTTTCGAGTCATACATCCATCGCAATCGTATCGATAAAACAAAACAAACAATTTAAAGGACTTAAACCATCACAACAAATTCCAAAAAGAATGGGACAGGAGACGTGGGGCGAGTTCTTGGTTATTTTTGTTATTCCTGTCGGTTGCAGTTTGTTTCCTTTCAATCATGGCGGATGATGCTTTGAAAAATGATGTTCAATTTTTCAACGCACAAGTTGTTGGCCAAACCGTAACGACAATCACACTTCAGTGGCAAAAACTTCACACTGCGGATATCTACAAAATTGAAAAGTACAATAAAAAGTTGGGCTGGCAGAGGGTATCCTGGTTGGTAATAATCGATAAAAAAAAAAGTATCCTCTCTAGGCATAAAAATGTGTTCACAAAACCGAAATAAAAAAAGAGTAACTTTCTGTTTGCACAAATAAAACGCGAAACTCTACCAAAAAAAAGGACGTAAACCTACTCGTAAAATATTTTCTTTTTTTTCACTTTGTGTCCTTTGTCCTTTGAAGGACAAGTGCGTGCAGGACCACAATTGAACAGCTGGATGACAACTTTGCATATCGATTTCATATAAAAGCTTTGAAACTTTACCCTAACGATGATGAGGACGACGATGACGAAGAGTCCTTTTGCCATGAAGAGAAGGACAGGGAATTTATTACGATCGGCTTGTCCGAGGAAATCGTGGTAAGAACACAAAAAAAAACATTCACTTTTATGACCTTCCATCCATTTCGCCTGCCTGTCAAACAATTCAATTTAACTTGATAAAATTTATGTGGGAATGTTTCTCAAACCTTTGAATCTATCTAGGGAATGACACTTTCGACTCCTCCATCTACTATGTGCCTGCATCGGGCCATTAAGAAGGGTCAACAGTTCCTGATAAAACGAATCCTTCGCCGTCGTCCCAGCCTGATTGATTATCCTGCACAGAATGGATACCTACCGTTGGCCAATGCCATCGCAATGGGTGAAATATGCATCATCGACATTATCCTGACTGCTGGGGCCAGTGTCCACCAAAGTAATCCCTTAAATGGTCGCACACCGTTACATGTAAGTGTAGAGTCTTTGAAACACTTAAGACCTAAACCTAATTCGTGTGCTCATTTTTTGTTCTCTATACGCCAACCGTTTAAAAGTTGGCATTCTTTTATGGAAATCTGCCAGTGACACGTATGCTGCTCAACAAGAAGGCCGATTTAAATGTCAAGGATAATAATGGCATGACACCGAGCCATTGTGCCATCGATGCAAACCAATATGACATTTTGAGATTCGCACTTGACAATGGAGCCGATATGGAAGCGACAGATATGTCAGGATGGACTCTGCTATTGAGAGCAGGTAGGTGGTGCTGAAAATGCTGATGTGGTGGGCTTCAATAGAGTGGCAAATCGATTTTTGTTTGTGAACCCTGAACCATATATAGACAAAGACGTTCTCTGTCAAAGAGAAAAGTATGTTAATTCGTTTTTGTGCTATTGCTAAATATGTTTCCTCTTTTCCACAGTTGGAATGCATTCGGATTTGATGATTGTCAAGCTGTTGCATCAGCAGGGTTCAAATTTGAAGGCTGTAGACGTGAATGGGCTTAATTGTATGGCATTGGCACGTTTGTTTCAGAATAATGAAGCATTGAGATATTTGGAGAATTTCGGAAACAGTTGAATAGTCTTTGAGAATGCAAACAACATCAAGCCCATGGTGAGGACGCACAGCACTGTGAGCAAATCAAAACAAGAAGTGACATTATTGTCACACTCAGTTTGGTGGCCAATTTTAGAGACGAACTCAAGCTTTGTTTCCTTGCCCGCAAATAGAAATTTTAAATTGCTTTCTGTTCGGATCTATTTTAGGTGCTCTGTCTTTCTTCTCTGGAGTGACTATTTTTAGCTTAGAAAAATTAAATTGAGCCTCAACTAAGCAATAAGTGTTTCAATCATTGTAGAGCAAAAAATTTTGAGTTTCGAATCAATAAAACACGCTGTTATGGCAACAACTCAAACTATATTGTTTAAATATAGAAACTCATTCTAATTACTGACTTTTTCCCCACCAGTGGTAGGGGGTCTTTGATTTAAATAATTATCAAATGAACCAGCATTCTTTTGAAAAACTTTTTGTACTGCGCCCGAGACAACTTTTCAAAACTGTACGGAAAATGTCGCTTCCTTTACCCTTGCGAGGTGCTCCATGCATTTACACAAGAGGAAGGCAATGCCCTTTTTGCGGTAGCCTTAGTTCCATTATTTGAGAGGATGGCTAAGACCGTAGTAATTTTTTAATTTTCACACTGTCAAATTTAATACTGCCTACAGTATCGATTTGGAGCTAGTTCTTTTGAGCAATATCACGAATTTATACAACTTCATATAAAGTTCAACTGAATTCTTTAATTGGTACAAATTGCAAATTTGGTTTACACCGCGTACATCAATTCAATTCAACTCAATTGCGGGGTCGAACTTAGCATTTTTTGATGGTATCATACATATCGGTGCGTCTCTGTCCGAAAATTGGAATCTGCTTACGTACCTCATCCATAATTGAAAAATCTAGAACACAAAATCGTTCAATTCAATCGAACGTCAGCAATGCCTGCGGTATCCTATTCAACTTACCAATATCAGCAACAATTACTTCACGGTCTGCTCCAGCCTCGCACATAACTCTACCCCAGGGATCAACGACCATGGAATGTCCATACGAAACATAATCAGCATTTACATCCCGGGCACCAGAACATGTTGCCACAAACACTTGATTGTCGCTGGCCCGAGACCTCTGCAGTAGTTCCCAATGCAGGGGGCCCTGAGCAACGCAGAACGATGAAGGATACACAATCATTTCACAACCTGCGAAGCAATAAAAGAATGTGTATCCACCGATAAGCATCATAGCTTTCCTCTAATTAGATTAACAACATACCTTCCTTGCGATAGATTTTCACCAATTCATCGAAACGCATATCATGGCATATGCCGATACCAAATTTTCTATTTTCTATTTCGACTACAGTGAACTGATTTCCTGGTGTCAGAGCGGATGATTCCTTGAACTGCATACAACCGCCTACATCAGAATTAAGGTTGATGTCGAACAAGTGCACCTGGATGTTAAATCAGTGATATCGATGGCTGCTCACGAGTACATTTTCATAACTCTATACATACCTTCCTATGTTTTCCTATTAATTTGCCCTCGGGTGACCAAACTGTACAGGTGTTATACAAAACACCATTCTCCACCAGTTCGATGATACTTCCACCGATTATGTAAATGCCAAGGCTTTTGGCCAGTTTAGCCAAAACTTGACAGGTTGGACCTTGAGGTACTTTTTCGGCATATTGAGCAAAATACTTTGTTCCATAAGGACAAGTAAAACACTCGGGCAAAACGACTAACTTAACATCTGGATTTTTGGTTTTAACTTGTTTCACTGCTTCAACGGCTGCATTGACGTTAGCAGTAAGGTCCATGCCTACCGGCAATTGAAGTAAAGCGATTTTCATAGCTGATAAGTTGATTTAGCTTGCCCAAATTACACAGTGCCAATAAAGAACTAACGGTCTCATAGAAGTGAATTTGCTTTTATAGGGAAAAAGCAATTCGTTTGAATCTCTTATCAGTGGGTTTGGATTTGTTGTTATTGCAGTAGAGGTGGAGGTGGCCTCGATGTATCTCCTCCGTTCTGTCAGCAATGTTATCTCTACTTGATGTTGATACCCAGCAATCATAAGCATGAAAAAAAATAAAACTCAACTCATACTGAGCAATTATCTGTTTTCTGTTCTGCTTATTTGACCATTGCAATTCAAGGCCATTGAAGGGCTGGGATAATGTTGTCCAGAGTCATGTTTAAACTGCCGTTATTTAGTTAGGACCATACAAAGTTATGAAACTGAATTAAATTGTATGGTTTACGCATCTGTGCTGATTGTGTTCATTGTTTAGAAACCGAAAGGCAGTAAAAATTCGTCATGAGAATTGACGAAATGTGAGGATGAATAATTCAGTAAAATGCTGGACTTAAAAATATTACATAAGGATCTTGAATGTTACGAACTTACTTACTTAGATTGGCCAACAAATCTGGTTTTGTTCTCTCCAGTTTTGCTATCTTAAGGGGGTATTCTGGTCTAGAAAATTGAAAAATTGATTTTTTTTTTTTTGCATACATACTTTCAAAGCTTAGACTTTCAAAAGTATGCTCTTGAAAGGATTTTTCCAAATTATTAATTACTAGCTGTGCCCGCGACTTCGTCCGCGTGGAATAGTGTCTTTCGGCAGCATTATTAATTTTTTAGGCTAATTAATTTGCAAATAAGAAACATTCATGCGTTTTAGTAAACTATTGTTATATTATTTTATTTAAGTACTAGATGACCCACCCGGCGTTGCTCGGGTCTAACTTATTTAAAGCGTTGTTCACACCAAACTGTCTAGAAACGAAAATTAAGAAGAAATAATTAAGAAGTTTAAGAATGCCCGAAAATTTCTAGTTTCCCCGTTTTTGTAGGAATTTGATCATGAAATATAGACCATGTAGGCGATAATGTAAGTTTTAGAGTTCCCGTTCCCGTTACGGTTCCCTTTCCTTTTCCCGACCCATTGAAATTATGTGCTCTTATAAGTGAACCCAAAAATTATATTGCCCAACACCCCAACAATATTTTCTATGAAATGAATATGAATCTAACATATAAAATTTCCATATTCAATGTTATAAAATAAATTGATAATAAATTTACTTTAGAATATAGTTCATATGACATTACACTGAGACTGTAAAATCTAATATATAAAATTTTCGTGTCACAGTGTAAATTAAAGAAACAATGTTAAGGGTAGATGGCTCTTATCACTTGGAGGTATGAAAAATAATTAGTAGCCGATTCTCAGACCTACTGAATACGCATATAAAATTTTGTAAAAATCGGTAAAGCCGTTTCGGAGGAGTACGGTAACTAACATTGTGACAGGGAAATTTTATATATATAAAATTTCCCTGTCACAATGCCTACACTAGAATCTATCTAGAAACTAGAAATAATTTACAGGCAAAACAACGTTTGACGGGTCAGCTAGTCCTTATATACTATATAAAATTTCGCTGTCACAATGTTAGTTACCGTACTCCTCCGAAACGGCTTTACCGATTTTTACAAAATTTTATATGCGTATTCAGTAGGTCTGAGAATCGGCTACTAATTATTTTTCATACCTCCAAGTGATAAGAGCCATCTACCCTTAACATTGTTTCTTTAATTTACACTGTGACACGAAAATTTTATATATTAGATTTTACAGTCTCAGTGTAAATGTCAAAACAACGTTTGCTGACCCGGCAAACGTTGTTTTGCCTATAAATTATTTCTAGTTTCTAGATAAATTCTAGTGTAGACAAAAAGGAACTTACTTATTATAAGTGTATATTGTATAAGCATAAGCATTTGGTATATGCCATGCGTGAAATAGGCGTGGAGCGCTATAAACGATAAGGGAATATAAAAATAACAAACGCCAAACAATATTATTTTTAAGTTACTATAATTTATTTCTTAAAATTACATATCACATAATTAATCTTTTAAAGCTATAGTATGAACAATATTTTTGGTTAGCCCATCTTTAGCGAGCACAAACAAACTTGATGGTTTATCCACTCGAGAGCATGCTACGTACAATTGTCCGTGTGAAAAACATGGTGTACTTAAATCTAAGCCACAAATAGACATCGTTTGGCCTTGGGATTTGTTAATTGTCTTTGCAAATGCCAATCTGAGCGGAATCTGAATTCGTTTGAATTGAATTGGCACATCTATTGGTATGATAGGAATCCGTGGTATTAGTATCTTTTCACCTTTGAACCTGCCATTTAAAATGCTGGCTTCGATAACGTTTTTCATCAATTTGCGAATTACTAATCACGTACCGTCGCACAGACGTGGCGGGTTTAAATTGCGAAGCAAGATAATTGGAGATCCAACCTTCAATAGTAAAATATGCGATGGCATGCCTGGCAAATCCAGCGAGTTCAAAAATTCTGTGTGAAAATTGACAGCTTCGCTGGCATCGCAAACAATATCAATTGATTTGTATGATACCAAGTTCCCTGGCAACAACTGTTGAATCTTCAAATTTAAATTGTCAACGTCTACATTTGCTGCTAAAACATTGCATTGCTGCTAAAATAGCTCTTTCAGCAAGCCACTCATGATTAATGTACTGTTTGTGTACATAGGGAAATATTTGTTTAATGAGAGTATTTTGCGAATTAGCGATTGTGCAGGAATCGGTCGGTAATTTTACGGATCCAGTTTCATCTGTAGCAACTTTTCCATCACCGATATCTAAAAGTTGTTTTGAGAATGTTTCAGCGGATGGATCTTGATGAACGCGTTTACATTCAGCTGTACTTTTTCAATATAACAATGGAGAAGATTTTAAGCAAGCGTTGCTCTCATCAGCGTATGTTGAACGTGGAATGACGGGAAGTGTTTGTCTGAAATCACCTGAAAGCACCAATAGAGTGCCGCCAAATAGTTTGTCGTTGTTTTTAATATTTTTCAATGTCCTGTTCAACGCCCCAATCGAATGTTTGTTTGCTACAGTACATTCATCCCAGATGATAATTTTACACTGTTTTAGCACGGTGGCAGCTTAAATACTGAATGAGCTGTTCTGCCTCCATCCAATAAAGTTGCCGCAATGCTAGATGATGCAACGGCCAATGCGATGCCACTATTTGATCGTATTTCAGCAAGAATTTGTGAAATAAGGAATGTTTTGACAGTTTCACCCGGTGCATCCAAAAAGAAGAACCCACCTTGTCCTGCTGAAACTCGAGTAAAATGCGGTCATAAATGGTTCTTTATTCCTCATTCATTAGTGGGACATTGCGAGTAACAATCGCTGCCATTTCTACAGTGTTTTACTGCAGTTCACGATTTATTTCAGTGTTAATAAAATCAGATGCAGGTCAATTTGGCGAATTCATACCGAAATGAGTGAGTGATAACTTGGTAATGACAATGCAAAGATCCTCAATAGCAATCAATGCTTCATTGTACATAGCGTCACTGAATGTTATCGTTAGATCGTTGCACCGTGTACGATGTTGATGAAATATATCATCAGTCATGGAATCTTTGTGATTATCCCACAATATGTTTTCTCGAGCTAGGAAACATGTAGTCAACACTATAGCAAAAAATAGACGAATTTGTATTGCTGTGCAGTTCAATGCAGCTTCAGCAAGCATACGCTCCCACTGGTTATCGTCTTCCAGCAAGCCGAGTGCAAGGTATGCGCCCTTATATGTTGGATACTGTTGCCCATTCACTTAACGTATATTTTGAAATGATAATGGGCCAGTAACATTAACCAACAACAGTCGAAGATAAAAGCACTCAGTGTGTCTTGGACTGACTGTAAATAATCGGCCCAAAGCATTCGATTTAAATAAATTGAGAAATGCACCAACTGGTGAGCCTTGCTTGCGCGGCATCCATTTTTTTGTTTGAGCCCATGTGAAATACCGTGGTGCTTGTGAATAGAGTAATGTTCTTGCACCAAAATCATCCGTACTATTAAACAATTCAAAAAAAATGCAGTGAGTGTTTAGTTTAAGGTGGATGCGTATTGTGTAGCACGACCAATGACTGCCAAAAACATAATATTTCAGAATTTATTTTTAAGCAAATTAAATTAATAAATATGACATATACACTGAGACTGTAAAATCTAATTTATAAAATTTTCGTGTCACAGTGTAAATAAAGAAACAATGTTAAGGGTAGATGGCCCTTATCACTTAGAGGTATGGAAAATAATTAGTAGCCGATTCTCAGACCTACTGAATACGCATATAAAATTTGGTAAAAATCGGTAAAGCGGTTTCGGAGGAGTACGGTAACTAACATTGTGACAGCGAAATATTCATTTTTTGAATTGTGTAACAGTACGGATAATTTTGGTGCCTTTGCAAGAACATTACTCTATTCACAAGTACCACGGTATTTCACATGGGCTCAAACAAAAAAATGAATGCCCCGCAAGCAAGGCTCACCAGTTGATGCATGTCTCAATTTATTTAAATCGAATGCTTTGGGGCGATTATTTACAGTCAGTCCAAGACACACTGAGTGCTTTTATCTTCGACAGTTGCTGGTTAATGTTACTGGCCCATTTTCATTTCAAAATATAAGGAAAGTGAATGGGCAACAGTATCCAATATATAAAGACGTATACCTTGCACTCGGCTTGCTGGAAGACGATAACCAGTGTGAGCGTATGCTTGCTGAAGCTGCATTGAACTGTACATACTACTGACTACATGTTTTCCAGCTCGAGCAAACATATTATGGGATAATCCCAAAGATTCCATGACTGATGATGTATTGCATCAACATCGTACACTGTGCAACGATCTAACTATAACATTAAGCGACACTGTGTACAATGAAGCATTGATTGCTTTTGAGGATCTTTGCATTGTCATTACCAAGTTATCACTCACTCATTTCGGTATGAATTCGCCAAATCGACCTGCACCTGATTTAATTAACACTGAAATGAATCGTGAACTGCAGTACAACAATGTAGAAATGGCAGCGATTGTTACTCGCAATGTCCCACATTGATCGCATTTTACTCGCAGTTTAAGCTGACAAGGTTAGTTCTTCTTTTTGGATGCACCGGGTGGAACTGGCAAAACATTCCTTATTTCACTAATTCTTGCTGAAATATGCATTGGCCGTTGCATCATCGGGCACTGCGGCAACTTTATTGGCTGGAGGCAGAACAGCTCATTCAGTATTTAAGCTGCCACTTAATATTCAAAATAACCCCCACGCAGTGTGTAACATTAAAAAACAATCGTCCATGGCCACCGTGCTAAAACAGGCGCAGGGGCATAAGACCCAGGGAACTTACCCCCAATCAATGTGGGCCTTATTACCCATTCTGGTTTAAAAACAAACAGAAACATATAAATTTATTTGTACTTGCATATGCAAATAAAGTTTTAGAGAATTGGATTAAATTAAAGCCCAAAAATCGTTGATTGGGGCTAAGTTCCCTGGGTCTTATGCCCCTGCGCCGCTAAAACAGTGTAAAATTATCATCTGGGATGAATGTACTATGGCACACAAACATTCAATTGAGACGTTGAACAGGACATTGAAAGATATTTTAAAAACAATGACAAACTATTTGGCGGTACTCTGTTGGTGCTTTCAAATGATTTCAGACAAAACACATCCCGTCATTCCACGTTCAACATATCTTTATATATATAAAATTTCCCTGTCACAATGTTAGTTACCGTACTCCTCCGAAACGGCTTTACCTATTTTTACCAAATTTTATATGCGTATGCAGTAGGTCTGAGAATCGGCTACTAATTATTTTCCATACCCCTAAGTGATAAGGGCCATCTACCCTTAACATTGTTTCTTTAATTTACACTGTGACACGAGAATTTTATATATTAGATTTTACAGTCTCAGTGTAAATGTCATATTTATCAATTTAATTTGTTTAAAAATAAGTTCTGAGATCACAAACTGAGCAAAAACTCAGAGAATTCATTGCGATAATAGTGTAAGTTATTCGCCTCTGCTAAGCAAGACATACAATGCTCATATTAATGTTGAGTTTTGCAGTTCTGTGAAGAGCATCAAATATATTTGCAAGTATGTCCATAAAGGCAGTGATATGGCTGTATTTAGAGTAGAAAATACTAATTTATGTAAATGCTCCTCCAATGAATAAAAACGTTGAAATTACGCTCTACCAAATTGGTCGGTACATCAGCTCCAATGAAGCTGCTTGGCGTATCTTAGTTTTTCCAATCCATGAACCGGATCCATCAGTTGCTCATTTATTCGTCTATCTTGAAAACGGTCAGCGTGTATTTTTTACGAACGAGACAGTGATTGATCGTGCTACAAATGCACCTAAAACTACACTCACTGCATTTTTTGAATTGTGTAATAATACGGATGATTTTGGTGCCTTTGCAAAAACATTACTCTATTCACAAGTACCACGCTATTTCAAATGAGCTCAAACAAAAAAATGGATGTCCCGCAAGCAAAGCTCACCAGTTGATGCATGTCTCAATTTATTTAAATCGAACGCTTTGGGGCGATTATTTACAGTCTTCGACTGTTGTTGGTTAATGTTACTGGCCCATTATCATTTCAAGATACACGTGAAGTGAATTGGCAACAATATCCAGCATATAAAGTCGCATGCCTTGCACTCGGCTTGCTGGAAGACGAATACCAGTGGGAGCGTATGCTTGCTGAAGTTGCATTGAACTGTACAGCAATACAAATTCGTCTACTTTTTGCTATAGTGTTGACTACATGTTTCCCAGCTCGAGCCAACATATTGTGGGATAATCACAAAGATTCCATGACTGATGATATATTGCATCAACATCGTACACTGTGCAACGATCTAACGATAACATTCAGCGACGGTATGAACAATGAAGCATTGATTAATCAACACTGAAATGAATCGTGAACTGCAGTACAAAACTGTAGAAATGGCAGCGATTGTTACTCGCAATCTTTCACATTGACCGTATTTTACTCGCAGTTTCAGCAGGACAAGGTGGGTTCTTCTTTTTTGATGCCCGGGTGGAACTGGCAAAACATTCCCTAATTCACTAATTCTGAAATACGATCAAATAATGGCATCACATTAGCCGTTGCATCATCGGGCATTGCGGCAACTTTATTGGATGGAGGCAGAACAGCTCATTCAGTATTTAAGCTGCCACTAAATATTCAAAATAACCCCGACACAGTGTGTAAAATTAAAAAAACAATCGTCCATGGCCACCGTGCTAAAACAGTGTAAAACTATCATCTGGGATAAATGTACTATGGCACACAAAATTCAATTGAGGCGTTTAACAGGAAATTGAACGACAAACTATTTGGCGCCACTCTGTTGGTGCTTTCAGGTGATTTCAGAAAAACACTTCCCGTCATTCCACGTTCAACATACGCTGATGAGATCAGCGCTTGCTTAAGATCATTTCCATTGTGGCGTCATGTTGAAAAAGTACAGCTGAAAGAGAAAGTAAACATGCGCGTTCTAATGCTTCAAGATCCATCCGCTGAAATATTCTCAAAACAACTCTTAGATATCGGTGATGGAAAAGTTACTACAGATGAAACTGGATACGTAAAATTACCGCCCGATTTCTGAAGCAAAAAATGCAGACGTTGACAATTTAAATTTGAAGATACAACAGTTGTTTCCAGGGAACTTGGTATCATACAAATCTATTAATACAGTTTGCGATGCCAGTGAAGCTGTCAATTTTCCCACAGAATTTTTGAACTCACTGGATTTGCGAGGCATGCCACTGCATAATTCACAATTGAAGGTTGGATCTCTAATGATCTTGCTTCGCAATTTAAACCCGCCACGGCCGTGCAACGGGACGCGATTAGTAATTCGAAAATTGATGAAAAACGTTATCGAAGCCAGCATTTTTAATGGCAAGTTCAAAGGTGAAAATATACTAATACCACGGATTCCTATCATACCTACAGATGTGCCAATTCAATTCAAACGAATTCAGTTTCCGCTCAGATTGGCATTTGCAATGACAATTAACAAATCCCAATACCAAATGATGTCTATTTGTGGCTTAGATTTAAGTACACCATGTTTTTCACACGGAAAATTGTACGTAACATGCTCTCGAGTGGGTAAACCATCAAGTTTGTTTGTGCTCGCTAAAGATGGGCTAACGAAATATATTGTTCACGCTATAGCTTTAAAAAATTAATTATATGATATTTATATGTAATTTTAAAAAATAAATTATAGTAACTAAAAAGAAATATTGTTTGGCGTTTGTTATTTTTATATTCCCTTATCGTTTATAGCGCTCCACGCCTATTTCACGCATATACCATATACTTATACACTTATAATAAGCAAGTTACTTTTTGTCTACACTAGAATGTATCTAGAAACTAGAAATAATTTATGAGGCAAAACAACGTTTGCCGGGTCAGCTAGTTTTATATATATAAGGACAAGGATAAAGATAAAGATTATGTTTGCACACGACGTTCTTAAAACGCAACTTAAAGCGTCTGAGCTTTATTTATAATGACCAATCAGTGGGAGTTAAAGGAAAACAGGGAATCAAAATATTTTCTCCTTTCGTCGTTCCTGTCATTACTAAAATTTTTATAGTGCCGCATCCCAGATGTGTAATTTGTAGCTGTGTACAATTCTGGATTACTCATTATTGGATTACTGGAACACCAATTAGCTGCCACTCCTAATAATCCTATGAAATTGAGAAACTCTACAGGGTATGATGTGACTTGCTCAGTGTCCATAATATTGTCCACTGATAGACATTCGACAGTATCGCCCAATACGTCAAACATAATTTATTAGTTTATATGGTTAACTATCTCATTAGTCGGCGCCGAAATCGACCTTTCACACAGCAATTCCCGATTGCCAATTTTTATTTGAAGATCAATATAGACATTTCTTCTCAGGTCAAATGTATTTTCGACAGTTTGCAGAAATCACCCCGCAGTGAAAGAACTTTTATCGATCCAGCAGCTTTAAGGTTCCCGTTTACGGTGTCGATCCCGTAGAAATATAGGGATTACTTATTAAGCCCATGACCTTCCTCAGGCTCTAGGCTATCTCTAAATAAAATTCCATTTAAATCGGAACAGTGGTCTGGGCGGGAGATGGTAACAGAGAAACACGAACAGACAGAGATAATTTTGGATTTGTAATATTAGCAAGGATGTCTATCTTCGGGTTCTGGACTATCTCTGTACCAAAATTCATATAAATCGGTTGAACAGTTTGGGCGGTAAATATAAACGAAGAAAAACAGACAGACAGAGTAAATTTCGGAAAATTTATATTATTCGGAAATAGTGTAGTATTCTAACGGTGGACATTTTTAGAAATGAGTGCTGTATTTTCCAAGTTCCCTTTCCCATGGGAATACAGGGATAAAACATATTGCATCATATCATATATGTCCATCCTCAGGTTCTAGACTGTCTATGTACCAAAAATTTATATAAATAGGTTCAATAGTTTTGGCGGTTAATGGTAACAAAGAGAAATAGACAGACAGATTTAACTTCGGACTTATAATATTAGTAAAGACTCCCGTTCCCGTGGAAACATGGTGACCGTTCCCGTAATGAATATGGGGAGGAGTAAAAGTTTATGTTACTCGAGGATTATGGAGTATTCCAACGGTGGAAGAATTTTTGAAATCGGTGCTGTAGTATCAAAGTTCCCGTATACGTTCCTGCTCTCGTGGGAATATAGGGATAAAGTATATAGCCTATGTCCGTCCTTAAGTTCAGAACAATCTTTGTACAAAATTTCATTTAAGTCGGTTTATTAGTTTGGGTGGGAGATGCTAAAATAGAACGACGGACAGACAGAGCTTCTTTCACACTTATTATATTAGTAAGGACTCCCGTTCCCGTGGGAATATGTGGATGAATTAAATTAAATGTTACTCTGGGATAGTGAAGCATTCTATCGGAGGAAAAATTTATGAAATCGGTGTTGAAGTTTCTAAGTTACGTTCCCGTTCCCGTGGGAATTTAGGGATAAAATATATAGCCTATGTCCTTCCTCAGGTTCTGAACAATCTTTATACAAAAATTCATTTTTATCTGTTCATTAAATCGAGCGGGAGATGGTAACATAGAAAGGTGAACAGACAGAGCTACTTTTGCATTTATAATAATAGTGAGGACCGGTTCCCGTGGGAATATTCGAATAAAATAATACCTATGTCCGTCCATAAGTTCAGAACAACCATTATACAAAATTTCATTTAAATCGGTTTATTACTTTGGGTAGGAGTTTGTAACATAGAATGACGGACAGACAGAACTTCTTTCGCACTTATTATATTAGTTAGGACTCCCGTTCCCGTGGGAATATGTGGATGAATTAAAGTTTTTGTTACTCTGGGATAGTGAAGCATTCTATCAGTGGAAAAATTTTTGAAATCGGTGTTGTAGTTTCTTAATTCCTGTATACGTTCCCATTCCCGTGGGAATATAGGGATAAAATATATAGCCTATGTCCTTTCTCAGGTTCTAGACTATCTCTGTACAAAAACTGTAAAATCAGTTGAGTAGTTTGGGCAGGAGACGGTAACATAGAAAGCCGGACAGACAGAGTGACTTTCACGTTTTAAATATTAGTTAGGATTTTGGGAGATACAGCGGATTTTGTGACGTTGCACTTAAACCGGCCGAGCGGAGTGATCACACAATGTATTTATTTATTTATTCCGTCTTAAAAGTAACAACACTCTATAGAGACTAAATTTGGTCATAAACATATTTTAAATATACAAAATTACAATAATTATAAAGTTATAACAATTTAACAAGCTTATTTTTTATTTCATTTCTATCAACATTGAAATCTATGGCGAAATCATATTCGTTGAAATCCAAACAAGCTTTAGTAATAGGATTATGCTTAGCATAATTGGTACTATGGTTAGGAACACTTAGAAAATTCCCATTTCGGGGGCGCAAATATCGAGATGGTGCGTAAATATTAAACATAGATAACAAAACCGGACAGTCAATTACACAATTCAATACATCATAGGCGAAGAGAATATAATTTAATTTTCTCCTTTGGGCAAGAGGTTTTAAGTCAATTAAAATACATCTCGTTTCATAGGATGGAATGTTCAAATAGCCAAAAGTTTTTCGCAAGGCAATTTTTGTGAATCTCTTTTGAATTTTTTTAATACGAAAAATACTTGACTGAGTGTAGGGATTCCATACAACGCTGCAATACTCTAAATGCGGCCTAACAAGATTTGTACTTTTATAAAGTTTTTAATGTGTAAGGGTCCTTAAAATTTTTAGAGTTACGAATAACAAAGCCTAAAATAGAGTTTGCTTTCGAAATAACTTGGTCTGTGTGATTTGAGAAGTTTAATTTTGAGTCAAAAATTACTCCCAGATCCTTGTGACTATCAAGTTGTTGTAAAATATCGTTGTCGAGTTTATAAATAAATTTCAGAGGATTATGAATTCTTGAATAAATAACTACACTACATTTTTTCTTATTTAAGTGTAAACCATTGAAATCACACCAGTTAGATAGATTGTTCAAATCTAACTGTAATTTATTTGCATCATTTACTGAGTTTATGCAGCTGAAAATTTTTAAATCATCAGCAAATAAAAGACATTTAAAATATAAAAGATGCGATGGCAAGTCATTTATAAAAATAATGAAAAACAGTGGGCCTAGATCACTGCCTTGAGGAACGCCTGAAAAATTTATAATTTCTCGAGATAACACATCTCCAATTTTAACCATTTGTTTTCTATTTTCTAAATAACTTTCAATCCACATGAGAAGATTTGAGTGAAAACCAAACAACTCAAGTTTTTTTACGAGAACACTATGTTGAACTCAAGTCGAATGCCTTAGAAAAATCGGTGTAAATGGTGTCTACTTGAGAACGATTTTCTAATTGAGTGAGGCAGCAGCTTGTGAACAAAAATAAATTTGTTGACGTTGATCTTCCCTTTAAGAAACCATGTTGGTGTACAGAAATAAAATTATGAATTAACAATTTGGTTATATAACTTTTTTTTCGCAATTGTTTCGAAAACCTTAGGAATTAGTTGAAGTTTGGCAATAGGTCTGTAATTTTCAACAGAGCTCTTTGCTCCTCCTTTATGGAGCGGGGTTATGATAGAGTATTTCCACTCATCCAAAAATACCCCACTATTTAGAGATAAGTTAAATATAAAACAAAGTGGAGCTGCAAGATAGTTTGCTAAAGTTTTTAACAGAATTTGTGGAATTTTGTCAGGTGAAATAGAGCAGTTATTCTCGAGTGACAACAGTGCTTGCAAAACGTAATCGACAGATAAGTACAAGCTACCAAGGTCGACAGAAGGATTAGTGTTTAACAAATTAACACTATCTAATTTGAGATCAACGAAATTTGATTGAAAAAACGACGCAAAGTTATTGCAAACAACATTAATATCATCAGATGATACGACACTAAACGTAACGCAGGATGGAATCCCAACTAAGTTTCTTTTTGTATTTAAATACGTCCAAAAACTTTTGGAGTTTCTTTTGATGTTCGACTTAAGAGACGAGATATATTGCTTGTATAAGAAATATTTCAAAAACTCATACTCTTTCCTAATTTGTTTGAATTGTTCGATAAACCTATCTGATTAAGATAAATTATAAAAGAACTTTTCTTTAAAAAAAAATGGATAAATTTTGTTTCTTTCACAACATTAATTCAATAATATAAATATATATTATTTTAATTTAAATTTCGCAACGCGTTTCGGAAAGCAAGTTCCATCATCGGGCTGAACTAATATATTGACTTTTGGTGTTAGTTGTATTGTTGTTTTAAGAAGCTGTTGTAGGTGATGCATTGTCTTTTTTCTTCTGTTGTTTAATTTGAAGCTTTACTGCAGTGTCATATATTGGGTTTGCTTTAATAGTTAATTTATCGTTTAGTAATTTGTCCTGTTCTAGTTTATTTGCTTTGTATATACAGCTGCGGTCAAAATAATAGTAGTATAGAGCTTAAGAAACAACAAAATTGAAAAAAAACTTATCCGTCAATTCTAATTTAAAAAACCAATAACGTGGTTTTCAAAGTGGGGTCTTAAGCTTTTATTTACAAAAAAAAAAAAAACATTAGTTTAATATTACTATCCGATAGTTGCAAGTTTATTGAACAGATCTTGAAATTCAGCGGTCAAAAAAATAGTAGTGATAGGAAAATCTACCTTGAAATGTTACGAAATCGAAAAATTAGGTCAACATTTTTATTACAATATGTGGCTGAGTGTTCGTACCTTTAATTAGTATTTAGTTGCATGTCCCTTGTTAGCTATAACAGCAGTACAAAGACGTTAAATAGAGTTTATCAGGTTTCCACACCTTCCTGTGCTTATCGAGCTCCATGATTGCTGTAACGCTTCGCAAAGGACTGTGTTGTTGCTTGGTTTACATCTAGAAGCATATTTTTTTACAGCGCTCCATAGGTTTTTAATGGGATTAAAATCCGAAGACTGTGCGGGCCACTCCATCACATCTACTTTACTTTCCTGGAACCATTGCTTCTTGCTGAAAGACCCATTTCAGCAAGAAGCAACTTCATTGACGGTAGCATTCAACTTCAGTATACGGTAGCATTACTTCCTTCATTATCCTAACATAGAGATGCTGATCCATAATGCCTTCAATGCTTCAATCCACATTATGGGTCCAACATGCCCATACCATTATGATTGTAAAGTGTGGATTATATTCGGTGTTTGGAGGTCTTCTTTCATATTGGCGAGATCCTTTACCACCCCTTAAAACAATGAAAGTGTAACGGGTTTTCACTATCAACGCAATGCAAAGTGAAAAAATACCAATCTGTGCAATGCTTTTACTCACACTACTATTATTTTGACCGCAACTGTATGTATGGAATTCTTCTATTGCGTCTAGTTTTGTCCCTTTTTGGCATATGCTTAATGGAAACATATTGTTGTCAAAGCTTAGTGTTGCCAACCTAGTGGAATTTCCACTAGATCTGGTGGTTTAGACGTGCCTTTCAGCGTTAAAAATTTGGTTTTAGTGGCTGGTGGATTTTTAAGCGGATTAGATTTTTTTAGTTTAGTAGTCAGCTTCGCGTTAAACCACTAGTTTTTTTTTATTACCTTGAAGTCGCACAAAATAGATAAACCTAATAACTTCCTGTCTCTTACCCACTGTAAGAGGAGTTCCACAAGGATCAATATTAGGACCCCAACTTTTTTTTCCTTACATAAACGAGCTCCCTTGCCTTATCTCATCATCATCAATTCAAATGTACGCAGATGATGTCCAATTGCTTAAAAGTTGTCCATTAGAACTCATCGAGGATTGTGCTAATACTATCAACATGGATCTGGAAAAGATCTCACTTTGGTCGAAAAGAAATGGACTGGTTTTGAATCCAATGAAGTCCAAATTTCTTGTAGTCAGCAGAACCCCCTTGAGCTTTTCTTATTTTCCAGTCATTAAACTCAACGACTCTGCAATTGAATACGTTGATTCTGCTAAGAATTTGGGAATGCTATTCAATAGAACCTTAACTTGGGATAAACACATCAATGCGGCAGTGGGGAGATCCTATGGTGTGCTTCGTATGTTATGGGCCTCTCAATTTTTCACACCTTTAAGAATTCGCCTAATGCTGGCTAAAACACTGGTTCTACCAATCTTAACATTTGGGTGCGAGATCTTTTGTGACTGCGATGCGGTCAGTAGGAGGAAGCTAAATGTCGCATATAATAACACTGCCAGATACATATATGGACTTAGAAGATACGACCGTGTTTCTCATTATTCAAGACAAATTTGTACTATTTCTCTCGACCACCTATTACGCTATAGAACTCTTATATTGCTCTTCAACGTTATCCAGACACATCAACCTCAGTATCTATTTGATAGATTAAGGTTTAGTTCCTCAAACAGAGCACTAACACTGATTCTTCCTCGGTTTAACTATTTAACCTCTAGCCGTCAGTTTTTCGTTAATACCACTCGACTATGGAATGCTCTACCTCGGCACCTCAAGACTCTGAGGAGTGAAGTAAAGTTTCGTAAAGAATTACTCACCCATTTCCAGTCTAACTAAATCATTATAAGTAAATGAAGACCATATAAATTTCTTTCTTCTTTAAACTATTAATTCATTCAATTCAATAATTACAAAAGTGTATTTTTAATGTAGCTTTCTTCTTACTTTTTTCTTACAAACTTATGAAGCTGTAAACTAACTAATAAGATATTGTATCTTACTGTTTAAGCATAATTATTGAATAAAATAAATAAATAAATAATAACATTAATCAGATTTTTTTTATTTCTCTTTGTTGTGTAAGTAACACCGAACTAAAGCTTGTCGGGATGTCGGGGATTCCCCGAAAATTGTTTTATAATTTCTTGAATGAACGAATATGAACTTTATTAGTATACTGTTTCAAAGTTGATTTGATTTGAAGAGGTTTTAATTATTCACTTACTGAGTCAATCAGTTCAGTAAAACGTATACTTCGCTATTGTTTGTTATGTGAAATATTATCTACTTACTTACGTAATGTTTTCCTTTTTTGGAGTAACAAAAATAGTTACTTCATAATAACAATAACGTTGTTATTGTTTTATCTTCAAATTATGTTCAGGTAGGTAGTTGTTGTCTTTAAGAGTGTTCAATGAGCTGTTCGAGAACAGTTTCAGACAGAAAAGATCAGGCTTCTGGTGTTCAATGAGAAATTTTCTGTTCTTTTCTGACCTTTTCTGATCTTTTTTGTGTTCAATGAGCTGTTCTAGAACAGCTTAGCACAGCGTTTTCTGCACCTCCTTTTGAGCAAGATCAAGTTTGATGAAAACTGTCAAAAGCAGCTGTTGACTTTTTGCTCGTAGCTTTTTTTAGCACAATGTAATTTTAATTTGTTGTGAAAAGTTCAAAAAAATTTTAAAAAATCAGGAAAATAACACCTAACCTAGTGCTGAAAATAAAATTACTTACTCGTGGCGAAGATACGCTAAATTAAGTTTATATCAGAGAAAGAAAAATTGGTGGTTGTTTTTTTTGTTTTTGTTGTTGCTTTTTTCGACAAGTTTGCTTGTTTTAACTTGCCTGACTTTTTTCACTGCTTCTGTGCTGTGCTGTTCTGAACTAAAAAAAAAAAGCCATTGAACACATCTTGAAGTTATTTAGTGGAATTCTGGTGGTTTGTGAGGCCATTTAGTTTTTAGTGGTTTCTGGTGGTTTACGCTGCCGCATTGGGTGGGCTGGTAAAAATAAAGTTGGCAACGCTGTCAAAGTTAGTGCAGCTATGATTATTGTATTGGAAAGCTATGAAATAGTTTGTTCCAGATTCTTATTAAAAGGACTTATTTCGTTCAAATAAAATTTTATTATAAAAACATGTACCTAAACATAATGTTGCTTGAACAATATAAAATAAACAAAAGTAGATTCTATAAACAAGTATATTCCAACATATTGTCCATTAGATGAAGTGCAAATGCAGAATTTGTACTGGGCTTTGGTTTGTGTTCACTTAACCGGTTTAGAAAAGTTCTGCCTGTTTGTCCAATGTAGAACTTTTCACAACCGTTACATGTTATTTTGTATACGCCGCAGCATGATTCGATGGCCTCTTTGTTTTTATTTTTTAGTATATTTTGTGTGTTGTTATTTGTTTTAAAAGATAAATTTATGTTGAGTTTTTTCAATTCGTGTTTTAGGCCTCGGCCACGCAGTAAGCGGCAGAGCGGCTAAGCGGCTGAGCGGCGAGCGGCTGAGCGGCAACTCTAAGCGACATATGGCCAGACATTGATGAGCGATTGCTTTTGAGCGATTAGTAGTAAAAATGCCGTTGTCAAGAACAGTTCGCCGTATTTTATTGTCTGAAAATCGTTTGTATGTGTACAAATTACTTAAACGTATGCAAAAAAGAAGACGATTTGGTGTTCATCCGATTAACCAATTAAGATCGGAATTTGGTGAATCTAATCATTTATTTTTGAATTTACGAAAATTTCCAGATAGATTCTGGCAATACCTACATATGTCTATCTCTACATATGTCTATCGAATCTTTTAAAACATGTTTGGTTGCTGAGCGGCGCCGCTTTGCCGCTCAGAATTTTGTTTCGCCGCTCGCTCAGTGCGTGGCAGCTCCTGTGTGATTTCATATGTTTTAATTTTTTTTCCCGCTCTGCCGCTCTGCCGCTTACTGCGTGGCCGAGGCCTTAGAGTGTGTGGTATTAAATGAGTGTAGTCAATTGCGATGTATTTTGTGTCTTTAGCTTTCTCTGTTGTTTTGTTTATGTTGTTTATTTTCTTTTTTCTTTTTTGAATTAGATCTTTGATCATGTTGTTTTTGTATCCATTAGCTTCTGCGATCTGTTTTATTGTCATTACTTCATTTGAGTAGTCAGATTTGTTCATTGGAATATTTAATAATCGGTTGATGCAGTGATAGATGAACGCATAGGCCCGTGAGGCCCGGGCCTAGGGCGGCACGATTTGGGGGGGCGGCAAAATTTTCAGAACTTTAAAATTTAAGGGCCAGTTGCTCAATCGAATCATAAATTTAAGTTCTACATAAAGTTCTACTTTAGTATGGGGATTTTATGTAGAACTTAAGAATTCCGGAACGTCTCATACAAAAATGAAAACTTTATGTAGAATTTAAATTTATAATTCGATTGAGCAACTGGCCCTAAGAGCCGTAGAAATATACCAAAAATTAGTTTATTGGCTCTGCTTTTTTTTTTTTTTAAATTATTAAAATTTTTCTATGGACTATAATATAACTTATTTTTTCATTGACTTTTCAATTTGAGGGTGCATCATTAATATTTTGATGGAATAAATTATAGTCTAATTATCAAATAAAGAAACAATCAAATTGATAAGCTTTCTTGCAAATAACTAAATATTTTTTCACTTCTGTATCTTTGGTGAGATTGCTATTATGTACATATATTAAGCCTCTGAAATTACTTAGAGGATTTTAACTTAGTCCCGCTTCTTCTTTGAAAATTTCAAAAATCGAGTTCTCATCGGATTTTCACATTTTGAGGTCTTAGGAAGCTATTCTGAGTAGTTTTAGCGTGCCGTCCCGCCGTGTTTGTGTGTGTAAGCTATAATTTTGATACACAATATCTCAAGGACGAGTCAACCGATTGAGATATCGATTGTACATTAAAAATTGCGCCGAATGCCGCCAAGTGGAACAATATCGAACGACGCGTTTCAAAAAATCGCAATTCAAAGTCTTATAAAATGTCGTTTTGAATAAGTCTCACGTTTTTGACTCAAAATTTACAATTATATTCCGAGCTCAAAGAGTTCGAAAAATGAGCTTGAAGATCTCAAAAAAAAAAACAGGAAAGTCGTTCTTTTGAGCTCGAAGACCTCAATAACTTTGAGGGATGTTTTCGATCGCTTGGATCTGGGAATAGCGGGAAGTTATAGGGATGACCTGCAGGGTCAACCGGTTTCCAGATTTTTCAATTTAACTTCGGTGTTTGACGAACATTTTTAAAAAAATGAAAATAAGTCGAAAAAAAAGAATATTTAATTTATATCTCAATCAAGAATTTGTTATAATAAAATTTTATCAATTTGGAAGGGAATAATATTAAAGTGATCTGTGTAATATAGTAACATCTATATAAAGTGTTACTATCATAAGTCATAAGTATAAATAAAAAAATTTCAATATATAATTTTTAATTCAAGTTTTTAATTTTATGATCGTCATTGCAACAACTCAAGAGTGAGAGTATTTTGTATGTGATTGAGAATAAGTTCCGTTGATGGGGTGAGTGTGTTACACATGTTTACAAAAAATAAGAGCACTATGCGTAGCACGTAGCAGGTATTGACAAAGTTTGACTTTCACGTATAGAACTAATAAGCGTTTTTTGTCTGTAAGCGAGTCACAGTAATTATTTCAGTTTTGCTGGTGCCGCTTAAAAAGTAGAAGTCTCAAACTTGTCTACGACCGTTAGGCATTTCCATAAGAAATACGCGATCTGAAACTACCTGATTGTAACGAAAATTACAGCATCTAGAAACGGCAATTTTGGTCATAGTTCATAATGTTATTTTAAATCGTTTCAGTGCTGCAAGTAAGAAGCTTCAAGAATCTCATGCGGATTTATCATCTGTGGTAAAAATTTATGGTTCTTTGGCATTATTTCTTCAAGATATGAGTGACAAACAATACTTTGAATATGAAGAAAAAGCAAAAGCACTGTATGGAGTTAAAAATAATGATCATTATGAAACCAAGAGAACTAGAAAAATTCAGGCAGATGAGTTACGGTTAATGAAACAATACCTTCGTCTGGTCACGAAAATGTTCGCACCAATGTATATTACCGAATTTTCGATACTTTAGGCGTACCTACAATTGGCCGGACGTAAAAGTGCTTATAAAAAACTTTACGAAAATTTTAGTTTTTTTGATAGTTAATCTGACATAGATACGATTGATCTGAAAAATCTTGCGAATAAATTAGTTAAAATGTATCCCTATCCCTAGCAAATACGGAAGATGTACGCTCAAGAAATACACAATGTCATGCATTCTCGAAATCTTCGAGATAGTTATCTGAATGTAGACATTGCTCTGCGTACTTTTTTGAGTATTCCCGCTACATATTTTTCAGCAGAAAGATCTTTTTCTACCTTAAAAAGGGTAAAATCTTATTTACTCGCAAGTATGGGCCAAGATAGACTTAATACTTTAGAATTATTGTCTAATGAAGCTCAACTAGTTCAAGAAATTGATAATGATGACATAGTTGATGCTTTTAGTCGGACAAAAGTCAGGAAGAAGAGATTTACAAACTAGGCAATACATTATAATTTGAAAAAAAAATGGATATTTTTATTTGTTATACTAGCTAGAGTTTAATAAACATTTTTTTGTATTATTTAATAATTATTAAATTATATTTGAATAAAAAATAGAGCACTGTCTTATGAGTCGTGTAAAAAATAAAAGCTATTTTTTAATATCAATTGTGATTCAAAACATATAGAATTTTGTTGATCACAAAGGGCGGCGTATCAGACAGGGCCTAGTGCGGCAATAAGCCCTAATCCGCCACTGGGTTGATGAATGTGTTACAGGCTGCTATTTTTTGTTCGTAAGGGTGGAAGGAATCGTTGTGTATTGTAATATCAGTAGTTGTTGGCTTTCTGTATATTTTATATTGAAGTTTGTTGTTGTTTTCATTTTAATATTTAGATCTTAGAAGTTAATGGCGTTGTTGTTTTCAATTTCTATTGTGAATTTAATTTTTGTGTTGATGTTGTTCATATATTTGTTTAAAATGTCTATTTGTCTGTTGGTTCCATTAAATATGATGAAAGTATCATCAACATATTTGGCGTAAAATATTATTTGTTGTTGTTGTGGATTTAGTTTAGATAAGATGTATTTATTTTCAAAGTGATTAAGGAATATGTCTGCTAAAAGTCTACTCAATGGGGAGCCCATAGCGAGGCCTTCATCTTGTCTATAGTGTTTGTTGTTAAATGTAAAATAATTTTGTTTTAGGATTATCTTCAGTAAGTTGATTAATTCTTCTAGATAGATAGAAAGATAAATAAAATTCTTTATTACAATATTCAAGTTTTACATTCCATTACGGGTCTATGAAATAACTCCCACGAAATAAGTCCCACTTTTAAAAACGAAATAAGTCCCACCAAAAATTGCTTATTAAAATGAAATAACTCCCACGAAATAAGTCCCACTTTTGAAAACGAAATAAGTCCCACCAAAATGAAATGATTTAAAAATTTACTTGAAATGAAATAACTCCCA
This sequence comes from Melanostoma mellinum, assembly GCA_914767635.1. Classification (NCBI taxonomy): domain Eukaryota; kingdom Metazoa; phylum Arthropoda; class Insecta; order Diptera; family Syrphidae; genus Melanostoma; species Melanostoma mellinum. Next base: position 50,554,370 of record OU612058.1, read on the forward strand.
CTCAAAATGAAATAACTCCCCCTTGAATAATATATTTCTTAAATGAATTAAGTCCCACTTTCATAAACGAAATAAGTCCCACTTTTTCATTGTTTTATGCGATTTCAAAAAAGAATAATTTGGCTCTTCGAAAAAAACACACGTCGAATAATATGAATAATCAAACCAGAGGAATAATAAAGAAAAATCGTATACAAGCAAGAAGAGCCATGAGAGATAAGGACAAAAAATTATGGTTGTCCCTTTTACGAAATATTGGACATTTCGTAAAAGGGACAACCATAACTTTTTGCATAAGAAAAAATATAAATTTAGGGGTATGAAATAACTCCCACTTTACAAAACGAATTTATTCCCACTCAAAACGAAATAAGTCCCACTTAAAAAAAAAACGCGTAACGAAATAAGTCCCACCAATTGACGAAATAAGTCCCACTTTTAAAAACGAAATAACTCCCACTTTCAAAATAGCAATTTTTGGTGGGACTTATTTCGTTTTTAAAAGTGGGACTTATTTCGTGGGAGTTATTTCATAGACCCTTCCATTACTACTAAGAATATAAGGACATGGCTATGCTGCCGTCTGCCTGATAGACATTTTTTAAACTTAACTACATTCATATATAATGGGAAAGTTCTAAATAGTTTTTACATAATTTTTTTTTTTACAATTTGTTTTATGCTCATCTTCGACTTTAGACAATTCTTTAAAGAAGTAAAAAGAAAATTTTAAGCAATTTTAATGATTTGCTACATAAAAAAGTTATACAATTTTCACGTGATTTGAAACACAAAGACTTGAGAAAAAAAAACAATAATATTTTAATAATCTAACTGGGAGAATGTTTTCCAAGATTCAGAAGCTATTGCGATATGACAATGCATGTTTACAGAATTTATAGAGCTTCATCCAACCAATTGATCCGTTGAGAATATCAATAAGCTCGTTAAAAGACAAAAAACTTGTTTGGAAGTATAATCGCCGAATTTCTTGCAATATAGGACAAGCTGCTATAAAATGGTGAGTTCCTTCAAGTTCCCTTAGATTGCAGAGGATGCAGATTTGTGAAAGATCGGATCTATAGGGCACGAAGTTTAGATTCAGGATTTCCACTCTGGCTCTAAAAATGATGACGATAGCTTCTGCGTTCAGTTTTTTTCAAAAATAATTTATATCGGATGGCAATTGATGATTCAGTTTCCTGTACAGGTTTCTACTTTCTGAAGAGGATGCCCTTTCTAGATGCTGCAAATATATCGCATTATCATTTTTTGCAATTACATCATCCAGTAATTTTTGCCATTCGCTAACGTTATTATCTGTTAGGGAAAGAGTTACATTTTGAGCCGCGGCAAGAAGGTTCCATTCTTTAAAAGGTGTAGCGTTTCTTCGAAGTTGTCTTAACAAATATTGACTTATGTAGTCCGTTTTCTCTATTCACAGCTGTAATCAAATAGTTCACATGCGATTTAAGATTTTGAATGTAAATCGGTGCTAGACCTGACTCCACATGTAAGGCATACGTTGGTGTTGCGTCAGGTATAGTAGTCGGAATAGTCGTTTTAAAAAGAACCTTTGAATACTTTCGAATTCCTCATGTTGTGCATATCCAAATGCTTGCACCCCATAACACATACAAGTATTGACTTTTTTTTTTAAATATCCGGTACTTTGATGCTATGTCAATGTTTCTGTTACTAAAACACGTTGGCCACATCAAATTTATGGCTAGTTTGGCTTCCCTATACTTTTTTCTTTTGCGTGTTTGCTATAGTTAAGGTTATATGTTAACAAAACTCCCAGGTACTTGAATTCCTTTACTACCTCGATGCACTCATTATTGATGGTCCATGATTCCTCCGGTAGCCTTCTTCGTTGTCTAGATTCGAAAATCATAGCCTTTGTTTTATTGGTATTGATTTTCAAGCCCCAGGTATCGCAGTAGTTCTGAAGTCTATTAATTTGCAGTTGCAGAGCGAATGGATTATCCGCTAACAGTACCAAGTCATCAGCATACAGTAAGACCTTGACTAAGGAGCCCGCAAATAATACACCTCCAGGAAGAATGTCAGTTACAGCATCTATATATAGGGCAAACAAAATTGGGCTGAGAATGCATTCTTGAGGCACACCTGTTGACGTCCCAACCATTCCGATAAGTTGCTTACATTCCAAACTGCTGCATTTGTTGAATCCAGAAACTTGGAGTATAATAGAAGAAATTTTCTAGAGACACCCAGAGATGATAGTTTGTAAATCAATGCTTGCCTGTTTACTGTGTCAAAAGCGGCTTTAAAATCAACGAAACAAACGTAAAGTCTCTTAGAATTCTCTAATAGTGGAGGACCGTTAGACATAAAAAAGGCAAAACCTAGGAATCCAAGGCCAGTCCATCGATTTTCATGAAATTTTCGGAAATGTGTTTTGGATGGCGTATAGAAAAAAGTTAAAAAATAAAATTTCACCGCTCTCAATTTTTTAATTATTTTTAAAATTAATTATTAACTTTTAGAATTTTATTTTATTTATTTAGGGTATTTTAGATAAGGTTTTCCAAAGCGTAAGGATGGATAGGTTTGGTTAAGACAAAAAAATTTGTATGAGAGGGGGGGTCTATATCCCTCCGTGTAGGCGCGAGGGGTAATTTTATATGAAATTTACTTCATTTTTTAAAGAAACTATTTAAAATTAACTAAGCCACTTACTTTCTCATACTTTAGTGTTTTTGAAAGCTATTGCTTTGTTCTTTAATAAAAATTTTAATTTGAGTTCACTTAATGAAAAGTTTTTGAGAAATCAATCCTCAAAGTCAAAATTTTGAAAAAAGAAAATATTTTTTTCTTAATTAATTTTTTTTTTCATAATTTTGCCCCACAAAGGGCCATTTTTTCTTTTCATGTTCAATGCTTTTATTAATATTTACTAAGAGCAAAAAACCGAACATAACAATTTTTCTTGGTTTAAGAGAAATTAAAAAAAAACGAAAGATACTTTTTTCCAGAAAACAAAATGTCGTTAATTTCCCGCTAATTGAACTTTTTTCCTGGAAGTGAAATATGAAATGTGTCTTAATTAACACATAGAAAAAAGTCAAAAAAAAAAAATTTGTATGATCTTAATTTTAATATAAATTATAAATAATTATTAAAATTTTAGAGTTATATTTTAATTATATTAGTTTTAAGTTAAATTTTAAAGCTTAGACCTATAAATTGGTCTCAAAGGACACCACATATACTGATTTGTGCTCTAGATGCTATTTCTGGTCAAACGTGTTGATGGATCCAAATAAATATGGTTTTTTGCCAAATAAATACTCGCGAATTTTTCTACGTGCGTTCAGTATGCAAACAAACATATATCAATAAGGGATGCATCAATTCTTATATAAAAGAAAGAACTACACATCAGCAGGCTCCCCACCTAAAAAAAAACTTCGAGCCGTTAATTTAACTGATTTAAGTCTCTTTGAATGGTTGAAAATTCAAAATTTGGCAAAAAACCACATTTTTTCGGTTCCATCAACTCGTTTGAGAGGAAACAGCATTTAGAGCACAAATTAGCATATGCGCTGTCCTTTGAGATGAATTTTCAAGTTTGCAATAGGTCTTAGTTTTAAAATTTAACTTAAAACTAATATAATTAAAATATAACTCTAAAATTTTAATAATTATTTATAATTTATATTAAAATTAAGATCATACAAATTTTTTTTTTTAACTTTTTTCTATGTGTTAATTAAGACACATTTCATATTTCACTTCCAGGAAAAAAGTTCAATTAGCGGGAAATTAACGACATTTTGTTTTCTGGAAAAAAGTATCTTTCGTTTTTTTTTAATTTCTCTTAAACCAAGAAAAATTGTTATGTTCGGTTTTTTGCTCTTAGTAAATATTAATAAAAGCATTGAACATGAAAAGAAAAAATGGCCCTTTGTGGGGCAAAATTATGAAAAAAAAAATTAATTAAGAAAAAAATATTTTCTTTTTTCAAAATTTTGACTTTGAGGATTGATTTCTCCAAAACTTTTCATTAAGTAAACTCAAATTAAAATTTTTATTAAAGAACAAAGCAATAGCTTTCAAAAACACTAAAGTATGAGAAAGTAAGTGACTTAGTTGATTTTTAATAGTTTTTTAAAAAATGAAGTAAATTTCATATAAAATTGCCCCTCGCGCCTACACGGAGGGATATAGACCCCCCCTCTCATACAACTTTTTTTTGTCTTAACCAAACCTATCCATCCTTACGCTTTGGAAAACCTTATCTAAAATACCCTAAATAAATAAAATAAAATTCTAAAAGTTAATAATTAATTTTAAAAATAATTAAAAAATTGAGAGCGGTGAAATTTTATTTTTTAACTTTTTTCTATACGCCATTCAAAACACATTTCCGAAAATTTCATGAAAATCGATGGACTGGCCTTGGATTCCTAGGTAAAAAGCTTACGGTCCTCCACTATAAATACTTTGATGCAATACTAGAGAGCGCAAATATCTGATCTACCGTTAATTCTTCTATTTGCTGTGTACCTATTGAGTTTTGCAGTTTTGGTTAAGTTGTCTTTTAATATAAGTATTGTTTCATCTATGGGGATGTTTGTATACATATTTGTAACGTCAAATGAAATGAGTTTATGTTGTGTTTTAATGTTAATATTTTTTGTTTTTTCAATGAAATCCATATAGTTTTTTATGCGGTGGTTGTTTTTGATGGTTATGTTGTTAATAATAATGTTTTTTAGTTCTTTTGATATTTTATATGTAGGAGCTGTGGTATAATTGATTAAAGGTCTAATAGGTATTCCGGGTTTTGGGATTACATAAAATTTTTTACATAAACCTATCTGAATTTTTGCTTAATTTATTCAATTTATGCATTACATTTTTAAGTCTGGATAAGCTTTTGTTGAACCAAACGGGTTTCTTGGATGTATTAAGTATTTTTTTAGGAACGTATAATGAAATAAATGTATCTAAAATATTCCGAAACAGGGAAAAAGCTTGTTTGATATCATTACAATCAAAGATTTCTTGCCAATCAATCGTGCTTTAATGATTCATCATAGAAGTGTAATCAGCCTTTTTAAAGTCATACATTTGTGAATTGTTATTTAATTTTGATTCAATTAAAACTGAAAAATTCAAAGAAATTTCTTTTACTTTGTGAAAAATATTATTTTCTAACAATTTAAAAGAAGGTTCATTACATTGAGCTTCAAAATTATTATCAATGAAAAATAAATCTAAAAATCGGCCCGTGGAATTCGGAATGGAATTGATCTGATGCATATCCAAAGCTAATAGACTATCGATAACAATACATTCAAAATCTTTAGTAACATTATAAGGAAACATTTTCTTTTCATCATTTTTACATAAGGCAAGTTAAAATCACCAGCAACTACAAAATAACAATTTTCGTCTATGTCATCAGCAATTTCTAAAATATTTTTAATGTGAGATTCATATAATGAAATCTGAGATAACGGTGGTATGTAAGTAAGAGACAAAAACATATAAACTAATCATTCCAAAAGACAAAATATTTAAATCTACGCAGAATCTGTTCAATTTCGAAAGAGTCATTCGGTAATTGTATTACCCTACTTGCAAATGATGATTTAACAGCCAATAAAACTCCACCAACTCTGCATTGTCCAGTCTGATTGTATTGACGATCATTTCGGAAGACGTTGAATTCAGTTGTGATATATTCTCCATTCGAAAAATTTTCATTTAACCCAGTTTCGGTAAGTGTGATAATTTCATATGGACAGTCCATAGCAGCAGTAAAAAAATCTTGAGACTTAGTCCTCATACCACTAACATTTTGATAGTAGATGAGAAAATTTGAGGGTGAAACGAAAACACTATTCACTATAGCTCTGCTGTGATTTGTTTTTGGCTTAACTCGTTTTTTGAATATTTAAGAAACTGTTTAACATGAACACTTATTGGCCATAATGATGATTGAAGAACAGCATATCAAGGGATCCAGAAGGTACACCGAGTTTAATATTAATAAATCGAGAATTAGAAATATCTGCATCTTTTTTAATAAGTTTTTGGCATACTAGATCTGTTATATTCAAATTTAGATTTTCTGCAAAAAGTCTCATGAGATAATTTTCATTGACAGTGTTTTTAAGTCGAGAAACATGTATAAAGCGCAGTTTAGGAACTGTTGCCAAACCTGGCAGCACCGTGACCGTAGCTATTAGAGCCGACTAACTCAGCACCAGCCGCCGGCTAAACGCTAAAATTGCGCATTTTTATTTGGACTTTTTTGCCGGCTTTATGACAAAAACCAATCAGAAGTTGCCACGATCGAGAAGGAAAAAAATTAAATTTTTAGTTTTTTCCTAAAGATTAAAATTGGAGTAAAAAAAAAGCAAATAAAGTATTTTGAATTATTAAACTAGATTTTTCGAAGTAGAATTTTCATTTAAATTATTCTGGCAACATTCTAAAAATTTCTTTTTTTTTTAATTAAATTGCCTGTTCGATTTAAAATCTCCGCGAAACTGGAACTAAGTCCGCTAATTTGGAAAAACTTAGTCTTCAAAATAAGACTGAAATACGCACAGCAAGAAGATTAAAAGCTCAAGTCAAAGAACATTGTACCTAAACTGCAGAGTGCTTAGTCTCCAAATTAAGGAGAAACCAGCCATTTACATAAAACCGCATGCCACGCAGTTCTGGTCATATAGGTTATTTATATACACATAATATATAACGAACCCGATATTGCCTGGAATTTTGCTTCCACCAGTAAAGCCAGTATTTGCAAGACTTTGCCGACCAAAATCGCCAGCCCACCTTGACAGCTTGATCGTCATCGATAGAAGAAACAGCGTATGTCCTCAAGAAGAACCTACATGCATCAAAAATAAACATCATCCTTTCTATGAGTCGAACAACTTTAGAACCCAAGAACGTCAGCCACACTGTCACTATCAGGTAAGAAATGTCAAACCGAAATGTTTTTAACACCACAAGCAAAGTCATGCGCTCGCCTCCACCTCCCTCGAACCAAACTATATCCCAACCTTCGAATCAGCCTCCAACCGTAACTTCGAATCAGCCACTAACTTCGAATCTGATTCAGCCCCTAGTTCAAATCCTATTCAGCCTACGACTCAGCCTACGACTCAGCCTACAAAGCAGCCACCAACTGACAAAAGGTCAAAATTGCACACCCGACGAACGCGTCAACAGCAGATACAGACATTCAGTTGCAAATCATGTCAGATGCCTGACAATGATGAGATGGTTCGGTGTGATCTCTGTGACGACTGGCACCTAAATGTTAAAGCAGAGATTGAAAATGAAGACTGGTCCTGTCAGCGCTGTACCACAAAAAAATCTGCCGAGACCCACCATTCGCCGCAAGAGTTACAAGAACATTCACGTCATACATCAAAAACTTGCACCCAACCAATAATTTTACATTCGGAATCACTACCGCTTCTATATTCAACTAAGACTCAACCGGATAAAGACAAAAGCATTCGTTCTCTGAAGTCAACAAGCTCTTTAAAGTCTATTAAGCTTAATTTACAGAAACTAGAAGAAGAAAGACTCATTAAAGAAGAGAGAGCAAGAGAATAGCTTTTAGAAAAGGAAAAGAGAGATAAGGAATACCTAGATCTAGATGCTAAGTATAGTCTCTTAGAACAACAAACAGCTGATGAGGACAGTGATGTTCAGTCATCATGTAGAAGCGAAAGACTACAACAGTGGGTTTCTGATCAATTTACAAGCTACAGTAAAAGGCCACCAACGAACCCCCATGCCCTGCAAACAAATGAAAGTTCTACGCAACGCCAAAGGCTAGAGATACCATCCAAAGCACTTATGGACGAAACTTGGGTCGGTACCAAAACTAACACGGTGCCTATTATTAAAAAACGTAAGGAACATTTGCATAACAGCACAAAACAAGTTCCAGACCAACTGACGTTCAGCCAAGCTCAACTCGATGCGAATACATGCAATCAACTCTTGCCTAGTTGTTCAATGGATGTACCAGAATTAAGTAAAAAGCAGATAGAAACAAGACGAATAGCTCCTCGTGAGCTACCCATATTTTATGGATATGCCGAAGAATGGCCCCTTTTCATTGCGTGTTATGAGAATTCAACACGAAACACGATCGTGTGGATTTTCAAACGACGAAAGTCTTATCAGATTACAGAAATGTATTAAGGGTAGAGCATTAGATGCTGTGAGATCGAAGCTTATGTATCCAGAGCAAGTGCCAAATATTATTTCAACCTTACGAACGATATTCGGTCGCCCAGAAACTGTTATTGACAGTTTAATAAATAAATTGAAAGCTGAAAGACCACCCAGACCCGATAGATTGGACTCCCTGATAACGTTTGCCTTTTCGGTTGAAAATATAGTTGACATTATGCAAGCTACTGGCTTGCACTCTTATCTGAACAACCCGTCGTTAATCAAAGAGCTTACCGAACGACTCCTTTATCAAATTCGTTTAAATTGGGGAGTATTTAAACTAGAACAGCGAGATGTTAATCTTTCAAGCTTTAGTGTTTGGCTCAAGCATATAGCTCAGGCTGCCTGTGAAGTCACAGACATGACATGCTCGAGACCAACAGATACTCCAAATAGTGGTAGGACTGAAAAGAGAAGAGTGAGCACAACTTTCTTCAGTGCGAACCATGAACAGGTAGATAATAATAATCAGAGCATATCTAATAATGAGTAGGGACACTCTCCACGTGTTTCTTATCAGTTCGCATTTTATAGTTACACAGACACGAGAAGTAGATGGTCTTAAGATGTGTTAAAGTAGAAAAGAGAAAAAAGAGAATCAGATTGTCATACTTTTGTGGCACAGGGTGACCCGGCAAAAAAATCATAAGCATACATTTTTTGAAACATTTGTATTTAAGTTTCATAAATCATAACATTAGATAATAAATATATTATAATATAAAAGTATCACATGTGTGTATTTTTGTTTGTTGCTTGATTTCTTATTGTTAGTGTTGAAGAACTTAAGAATATGGTAAACTCGTACTCGTATATAAAACTTTATAATAAATTCTTTGTTTTGATTTTTACAACAATTGTAATTGAATTCACTATTTAGAATATCAAACATTTTCATTTCAAAATTATTTAAAAAATACATATTATTTGGAAAGTTTGAAATAAATTTTTGTTCAAGGTTCTCTAAAGCATTTAAAAAATCTTGTGTAGGTCGTGTCAATTTTGCACCTTCATATTCTTTAAAATCAGTGAAAATGGAGGAAATAATAGGTTGCTCACTTATTTCCACGGTATTTTTTCAAAATATAACCCGCAAAATAATAAAAAGCATTTTTACTGCCGAAATTCTCAGTCTTATAATCAGATTCGATTTTGAAAACGGATATTACTTCATTCTTTTGTTCTTGTGGCTGTTGCCTACTCACATCAACATCCGGAAATCCCAAGGTTATAGTTGGTTCACAGTTTCCGTGGGTAATATCCTCCATGTATTTGGCTACAAAAGACCTTTTGAATGCACATGTGAATTGAAAAGGTGTGAGCTTATTATTATTGCCTCCCCGATTGCCTAGAACAGCAAATGTGTTCTCTAAACAATCTTGATTAAGGTTTCTTGTAAGAAGAAATTTCACGTCATCTACTTTTAGTTTTTAAAATAAATCAGTTAAAGCAAATATACTCTGTTGCCATCCTTTTATAAATCGCATTTTTTTAGTAACATTTATTGAATTGTCAAAAAAAGAGATATTTTCGAAAAAAAACCTTCATTTCATTCAAAAAATCAACTTGCTCCTTGGATGCTTTTGCTCTAAATTGTGATGAATTAAACAAATCAAACAATTTATCAAATTTTTCAATTATTTCTGCCGTCTTTATTTCAGTTGGAGAAGTGGCACCTATACTGGCGAAAGTGTAAATACCAGCCGAGACTGTTGCACTTATTGATTGAGAGGCAAGCCTTACTCGCATCTTTTGGAAATTATTAGGGAAAATATGGTCATCTGTTAACTTTGGAGCCATTCTGTATCGAGATTCTTTGTCTCGTAAATAGAAACTAACAACGTCTTTCCAAGAAGCTTTCTCTTTACTATTTGTAATAATGTCATATTTCATGAAATTCCGCCAGAAAGATTTTAAAAGATGCGGAGTGTCAAACATGTAATATATTTTGGTATTTTGTACATAAAAAAAACCGGTTTTCTACGGGAACGCCGAGAAGTCTATTTAAACCAATAAAATTGCCCCCTTGGTCAGAAATGATAAGCCTAGGCTTCATCTTCACCTCCAGCAACTGCTGAACACACGTGAACACTATTTGCTTTAACGACTTAGCTGGACAAGCCGAATTGACAAAATGATACCTGAGCAGTTGCTTATACCGATGAGTAATACCTCTTGCCATTACGACAATAGCATAATTTGCAGCTAATCGAGTTTTAACTTGTCCGTCGTCTTCCAACCCTATTATATCTCCTGTATTTTCATTTAAAAAAAGGTGAGTTTTTAAAGATATTTCATCAAAACATATCACACAATTAAGAGCAGTTTTTTGTAAAGCCTGTATTTTGAGCTTTAAAGCATTATAGACAAGTCCTTGTGAAATCCAGGCCCAGAAGGCCAATTTTTTGTAAAGCGAGTTAAAGTTTTTTTGGATGGCAAAGTTAAATTGTGTTGTAAAAAGTTATACGCGTTTGGTGCTATGAAATATATACTAAGAAAAAATTTTTTAAATTCGTTAGAGTACCTTCATCCTTTCTGATTTTTTTTTTTTAATTTAAAACGTGAGTCTCAACAATTCGAGAAAGTTCTACAGGCAAAATATTTCTCGTCTTTTCTAAATACAAAGCTTCTGAATATCTTTCACTTTTCAAAACCTCAATTTCCTTTTTTAATAAATCACACTCTTTTTTTAAATAAAGTACCTCTTCTGATTCCGTGTAGTTAGTCTGCGTCGATCTATTCTCTTTGGATATTCCTGATGTTCCTGCTTCAATAGGAATGTCTACAAAACTTCCAGCTTGAACTGCCTCGTCTCGTTGCTCATCTGATTCCAAGTATTCCATTGAAACGTTGATGGTTTCAGCAGTTTGGGTTTCATATTTTTCAGGTGTTCCTATGAATAGAGAAATGCTATTAAAATTTTGTGATTTCTATTTCATTTTCGGCTGTTAGTCTCACTTTCTGTTTCGCATATTGGTGTTTCAATAATATTTAAGTTGGGCAAAGCCCAAGTTCTTAAGCGAGACTTTGAAGCGGAATACATATCTTCTGAAAAATGCCTTCCGCATACTCTACAGTCCTGCGAAATTTTGCTGTTTACCAAGTTAGGTTTTTGAATGGCAGTTAGCCATTTTGTTCTCCTAAAAAATGAAACACAATAAGTTAATCAAAGTAACGAAAGAAGTTAATTGGTATGTATGTAATTGACATTTCAAGAAAATTTAATATTTGTTCTTATGTTGACACAAGCCATTATTGCTATGAACATCAATAGATCATATTTATTAAATTTAGTTACAGGCATTTACATATCGCACATCCGGTGGAACAACAACTTAAGTGTGCCAAACTTTTCAAAAAGGTACTACATATCAATAAAATACTGACACAATTGAAAATATTCTTTTTGTTTCGAAAGCAAATATTTTTGGATGTCGTTAAAATGTTTTCAAATGAATGTTAATTTATGAAATTGCGTTTTCTGGAGAATTGAGTAAGTCGTTGTTCCACCTGAGGTACGTTACATCAAAAATTTGAACTTTGAGTTTCAGTTTTGCAGTGAATGAGCGATTAAAAAAAGAAAAATTTTGCTTACCTCTCTTCGTTGTTTGGTAGTTTGAAATAATTAACTCCAGCACTTTTCACTTCCTCACGACCGCATACTAAGCACTTAAGATAGTGTTCACCCATTTTAAATAATTTTTCTTTCACAGCACTTCAACTTTCAATATTCTTATGCACAAGGCACCCTGTTCTTTACACACTAAAAAACTTACGCCAAATGATAAGAAAACGTCCGGGGTCGCCTTTAAAAGTACGTTATGAAAAAATGTAAACAAATCTCTGTGTATGCCTAATTACATTTTGATATGGCCAGCTGCTATTAAATAAGTATATCAAAAGTAGAAAAAAAAATTTCTGAACTTCGCTAATTGCGTTGCTTATGTAACGGGTGATTTTTTAAGAGGTTTAGAACTTTTTTTTAAAAAAAACACAAAAAATTCGAAAAAATGAATGAAATATTTATTTGAATCGATAGTTTGAACCTTGCAATTTAATGTTTAAAGATAATTTCTTGCAAATGTTGACCGCGGCTGCGTCTCAGGTAGCCCATCCGCTGAGTCCAATTTTGGCATACTCTTTCACACATATCGGCCGGTATCTCACGAACGAATGAATGCATGGATGTTGGCTTCCAGTGCGTCAATCGAAGCGGGCTTGTCCCTATAGACATTAGCCTTGACATACCCCCACAAAAAATAGTCTAATGGTGTCAAATCGCACGGTCTAGGCGGCCAATTGACCGGCCCGAAACGTGAAATTAACTGTTCACCAAACTCGCCTCGCAATTGCGCCATTGTTTCGCGTGCTGTGTGGCATGTGGCACCGTCTTGTTGAAACCACATATCATGCAAGTCAAGAACTTCCATTTCGGGCAAAAAAAAGTTTGTTATCATCGCTCGGTAGCTTTCACCATTGACAGTAACGCTGCGATTCGCATCATCTTTGAAGAAATATGGCCCAATAATGCCGCCGGCCCATAAACCGCACCAAACAGTGACTTTTTCGGTATGCATTGGTAGCTGTTGCAATGCTTCTGGCTGATCTTCACTCCAAATGCGGCAATTTTGTTTATTTACGCACCCATTCAACCAAAAATGAGCCTCATCGCTGAACACAATTTTTCGATAAAAAAGCGCGCGATGAACATTTCGAACCGAGCACGAATTTTGATAATAAAATTCAATAATTTGCAAGCGTTGTTCATTTGTAAGACGATCCATGGTTAAATTGCAAACCAAACTGAAGCTGTTTGACAGTGACACAAGGTACTAAACACACGTCAGCTGTCAAAACCAGTGTTGCCAAAACCAAACCAGCTAAAAAATCACCCGTTATTTCTTAGAAGACCAGGTTAAAGATAAAATCATATTAATCATACCTACCATTGAAAAACTCATTAAAAAACATTTTACCCAAAGAAAAAACCCGAACGTAATAAAACAATTGAGTGACGTAAAAAAATTAGATCTGGTCACCCAAGCTATTAAGCAACTCAACAAAAACCATATACACGCTCACGATCATTTGGGGTCGCCTACATAAAAAACTCCAGGTCGCGTATCTTACAATGGAAGTTTATTGGTATTGGCCTGGGAAAACCTATTGTGTATCCTTCAAACATTTGGGATTGTCCGAAAGGATTACTATTCATAGTTATGACCTGCTTCCACTCATTGCATTTTTTTTATTTTTTTGCTTTTCATTGTTGAATGTAGTAGTAGGCGTTGCATTTGTGTAGAGAGTGTCCCTACTCATTATTAGATATACTCTGGTCCCTACTCATTATTAGATATACTCTGGCCAGAACAGCTGTAAGTCGATAGAACAATGTACTCAATTCCAAAATATGACTCTTAAACACAAATGGGAAGAAGTGAAAAGGCACCATCTCTGTAGAACATGTTTGATACGACATGAAAACCGTAGGTGCACTTCTAACAAAAGGTGTGGAGTAAACAACTGCTTATTTAAACACAACAAATTATTACATTGCTCTTAAACCGAGAGGATGTCGATAACAGCATACGAAGAAGTAATTGCAACATTCATAAAACGGAAGATTGTGTTCTCTTTAAAATTCTACCAATTACTCTCTACAACAACAACATTGAGGTTCAAACTTACGCGTTTTTTGACGATGGATCCTCAGTCACATTGATGGATGATAAACTAGCAGATATGCTCGAGTTAAATGGAAAGGCGGAACCTTTATGTTTGAAGTGGATCTCGAATACTCTGAGAACCGAACACAAATCAAGAAATGTAAGCGTGCAGATATCTGCTCATGGTAGCTCGACGAAATACATAATTTCAAACATCCACACAGTCGACTCGTTAAGCCTTCCATCTCAGTCAATGGATTTCGAAGGGTTAAAGAAAACTTTTCCTTACTTAAGAGGCATTCCGATTGAATCTTATCTACAAGCTAAGCCAAGAATATTGATTGGAATTGATCAAATTCGGTTAACTAATGCATTGAAGTAACGCGAGGGAAATACCGACCAGCCAACTGCGATTAAAACTCGTTTGGGGTGGACCGTGTTTGGTCCATGTGTTGGCAATAATGAAGAAAAAAGCCATTTCATAAATGTGCATGCTTGTGAATGCCAATTAGAAGCTGATGGAAAGCTCAATGAATTGGTACGTGAATTTTTCGCAATAGATAATATAGGCTCGATTTAGTGTTCCACTCATATGGAGAGGCGATGCGATGGTTTAGAAATCCCTGAAAGTAGACCTGCAGCAGAACGGCGAATGTTATGTCTGGGAGAAAAGACTAAACAGAAATCCGCAACTTGCAACAAATCTTCAATTACAAATTCGAAACTACCTTGCAAAAGGATATGCACGCAAATTAAGCAAAAATGAAATTCGCAATAGTGCTGGTAAGAGGGTTTGGTATCTTCCAATTTTCCCTGTCATTAACCCAAACAAACCAGATAAGGTGCGTATTGTGTGGGATGCAGCTGCGAGAGTAAATGGGGTTTCTCTCAACTCCATGCTTTTATCTGGCCCCGACAATCTCCCATCACTTCCAGAGATTCAATTTCGTTTTCGTCAAAGGAAAGTAGCAATATGTGGAGACATACGTGAAATGTTTCACCAAATATTAGTATAAGAATCTGACCAAAATGCTCAAAGATTTTTATGGAGAAACACTGACACCGTAGAACTTGAAGACTATGTCATGCAAGTTTTGGCATTTGGGTCAACTTGCTCCCCCTGCTGTGCAGAGTACATTAAAAATAAAAATGCTCTCGAATATTCTTCAGCGTTTCCCAAAGCAATAAATGCCATAATTCATAATCACTATGTTGATGATTTTCTAGACAGTTTAGATACGGAAGAGGAGGCTGTGAAGCTAGTTAAAGAAATCAATTATATTCATGAACAGGGAGGATTTGAAATTCGTAATTTTGTAAGCAATTCTTCGAACGTGACAAAAGCGCTTGGAAGATATGCAGTTCACAATAATAAGGACTTCAAACAACGAACTGGTATTTATGAAGCTGAAAAGATTCTGGGGATGTGGTGGTCTCCAGCTGCAGATGAATTTTCGTTTTTCAATAATTCTAAGAAGTTTAGCTCAGAATTTTTTAGCGGAGAGCTCATTCCTACTAAAAGAGATATTTTGAAAATATTAATGAGTGTTTTCGATCCAGTTGGTCTTATCGCGCACTACTTAGTTCTACTTAAAATATTATTGCAAAATGTTTGGAAGCAACGCACACAATGGGATGAGGAAATACATCCGGATCAGCTTGTATTATGGCGTGAATGGGTAAAGCTACTGCCATTTGTTCGACAAATTAAGATAAGAAGACCATACCTCAATGACTTAAAGTTTGAAAGTGGATGTAAAGTTGAACTCCATGTTTTTGTAGACGCGAGTATGTCAGCTTACGCAGCTGTAGCCTACCTGAGAGTAAAAAATGGATTTCATACTGAGTGTTCTCTTGTTTGTTCCAGAACAAAAGTAGGTCCCATCAAGCAGATATCAGTGCCACGTATGGAACTCGAGGCTGCTGTTTTGGGCATAAGACTCGCTAACACAGTCATTAAAGGCCATTCAATTAAAATTGATAAACGTTATCTTTGGTCAGATTCACAGTCTGTTCTTTGTTGGATTAAAAACAAAAATCGAAAAGTAAAGCAGTTCGTGATGTTCCGAGTAGGAGAAATCCTGGAAAATTCAAACGAAGATGAGTGGAGATGGGTGCCAAGTGAGGAAAATCCAGCAGATGACGCTACAAAATGGAATACCAAAATTGATCTGACTTCTAACAGCCGTTGGTACCGTGGTCCTAAGTTTTTATACGAATCTAAGGATACTTGGCCATCCAATACTCCGTAGACAAACGCAACGGAATTTCTCGTTTTAAATCATGCTGTGTGTCATCTTCAACCATTGTTGGATTACCATCAGTTTTCATCCTGGAAAAAACTGAGACGCGTTATGGCCTTTGTATATCGCTTTCTTGATATAAAGTTACGAAGGAGGAACCGAGAAGAGATGTTTCATACAACAACAAACGATGTCACCAAGGCTGAATCATACTTTTATCAACTATGTCAATATGAGGCTTATACAAACGAAGTTAATGTGCTTAAGCAAAGGCATGATGAGATAGCAGAACAATTAGCTATTGAGAAATCTAGCTTATTGTATAACTAGAATCCCTATTTGGATGAACATAATATAATTCGAATAAGAGGTCGGATTGATAATTCGAAAGACGTTTCATTAAATTGTAAGAGACCAATAATTTTAACAAAATCGCATTATATTACAACACTGATAGTCAGCGATATGCACGAACGGTTTCTTCACTCAAATTCTGAAACTGTTGTTAACGAGCTTCGTCAATTTTACCACATTCCAAACCTTCGAACAGTTTTAAAAAAGATTCAAAATCAGTGTCAGATGTGCAAGAACAGGAAAGCAATTCCTGCGCCGCCTATTATGGCAGGCCTACCTTCATCGCGATTGAAAGCCTTCACAAGACCATTTTCGTATGTTGGTGTTGATTACTTCGGACCAATCCTCGTAACAGTGGGAAGACATAGTGAGAAAAGATGGGGGGTGCTGTTCACGTGTTTGACAGTTAGAGCAATCCATATAGAAATTGCTTGCAACCTCTCTAGCGACTCATGTATCTTGGCAATACAACGATTTCTTGCAAGGCGAGGAAAACCTATCGAAATATGGTCAGATAACGGCACGAATGCGTTACAACAGCTGCAGCCAAATGAAATTATGAACAAATGTGTTAACGAGGGCATAAAATAGAATTTTATCCCTCCAGCTTCACCCCACATGGGAGGGAGCTGGGAAAGGTTGATTCGTTCGGTCAAGCAGACATTAGCACATATGTCTCCAGTTCGAAATCCAAAAGATGAAGTACTACTTACAATGATGGCGCAGGTGGAGTATATTGTTAATTCGAGGCCTTTTACATACATACCGATAGATAGTGACAGATGACAGTGACGAGGCACTTACTCCTAATCATTTTTTAATGGGTTGTTCCAGCGGTATTAAGCTGACAGGGCAACTTAATGATGATGGGTTTTTTCTACGAAAGAATTGGTTAGCATGCGAACAATATGCTAACAGGTTTTGGAAACGTTGGGTGTCTGAATATCTTCCAACACTCACTAGAAGAACAAAATGGTTTAATTCAGCAAAACCGATATTAGAAGGCGATGTTGTCATTGTGGTGGACGCGAATTCTCCAAGAAGCACTTGGCCTAAGGGAAGAGTGATATTAGTGCAGCAAAGTCTAGACGGCCAAACTAGATCAGCTGTTGTTCAAACCAAAGATGGCATTTACACTAGGCCAACGGCAAAATGTGCAATATTAGATGTTAAGGGGTTTGGTTATAGTGATGGTAAACAGATGAAGTCCCAGCTTACCAGGGGGGAGTGTTGCCAAACCTGGCTGCACCGTGACGAAAAAGTAGCTATTAGAGCCGACTAACTCAGCACCAGCCGCCGGCTAAACGCTAAAATTGCGCATTTTCATTTGGACTTTTTTGCCGGCTTTATGACAAAAACCAATCAGAAGTTGCCACGATCGAGAAGGAAAAAAATGAAATTTTTAGTTTTTTCCTAAAGATTAAAATTGGAGTAAAAAAAAAAAGCAAATAAAATATTTTGAATTATTAAACTAGATTTTTCGAAGTTGAATTTTCATTTAAATTATTCTGGCAACAGGAACAGATGGAAGAATGGCAGTAGCGCGAGCATTATTGCCTATTAGATGTTTATGTTTATTCAATTTCCATGTGCCTGCAACATTGTAGTTACTTACAGCTTCATTTACACCACCAGCAGGAGCATTAATTTCACCAACCACGTCAACAGCAACGTCCACTTTTTTATCTCCAGCAACAGCAGCATTACAACCATCATCAACAACAGTCTCTCCAACTCCATCAGGAACATATTTATCCGCTACTTTGCTATTAGCGTCAGCAGCAATGTTGCTAACATTATCAGAAACAACTTTGACACCATCAAAGACAGAATTTTTAAGATTAGTTGAGGATAGGGAAGATATCAAGCAAAAGTTGCAGCAGATTTGATTGTTGTAGGAGTGAGAGTGGAACGAGTAGAAACGTTATTTTTTAACGAAACTAAACTCTGCGGTGTAGATGGACCTCTGATTGCAGCTTTTTTAATTGTGGTTGTAGGAAGTTGATTTTTTTTCTCCTTTACATTTGCATTTCTCTGAACACGAGTAGAATCTCGAATGCGACGAAATGTATCATTAGTGGTTTTCAGCAATTTAATTTCAGAAGGAGAATCAGAGCAGGATTTTTCCAGTTAATAGGCTGAGAGATCTTTTAATTTATCAAAGCACAGTTTTAATGGAATATGTATGCACTTTTCACATTTGAAGAAGAAATTATTATTCGATTTTATGAAGTTTATGTCTTTTTTTTCGGTAATGTTTATACACTCCGAATGTGAATGTTTGCCACAAATGTCACATGAGAGAAAAAAAGTGTCAGAAATGACTTTCAAACATTTATAACAATTAGAAACCATGATAGAATGGCAAAAGCCAGACAAGATAGAGGTTAGGTTAGGTTAAAATGGCTGTCAGGAAAATAACTGACACACTTAGACCAGTATTAGGTCCATTGTGATACCATAAGAAATTAAGCGAGGAAGAACCCCACTTAACAAAACCATTTGGAGCTTTTGATGAAGCGAAGAAGATGCAGGATATCTGTGCTTGCCAGATCGTTTAGAATTTAGATCATCGAGGAAATATTTACCTAGATGCCGTTTTCTTGTAAAGGAGAGTGCAGGACATGAGCAGAGGAGGTGTTGAATAGTCTCTTCCTCCTCCTCATCTAGGCAACTTCTGCAGAAGTCATTAGAGGGAACGCCGAGTCTTATGGCGTGTCTTCCTATCAGACAATGTCCGGTGATGACATTGATTACGAAGCTAAAGTGCAATCTGGTTATGGATAGCAAATGTCTTGTGCGTTTTGGATCTAGTCCTGGCCATAACTGTTTTATTGCCACACACGTGGTGATACTGTTCCACCAATGATTTGTTCTATCCATTGCCTCTTGCTTTAGCATAAGTTTACATGTAGCGATAGGTATACCAAGATTCAACCTGCTGGTTGAGAGCGGTAAAACGGTTCCTTTCCTAGCGAGTTCATCGGCTTTGCAGTTTCCCATGATATCTCTGTGCCCCGGCACCCAAAGAAGGTGAATATTGAACTGTTCAGCCATCTCCTTAAGAGATAGGCGACTGTTAAGGCTTAAGGGTGGTTACTGAGTTCGTGGAAACGGCACCGAGTGATTTGAGGGCTGCTTGACTGTCAGAGAAAATCCGGATATTCGTTGAGGATATCACGTTTTCAAGATAGAAAACACAACCGGTTTTGTCGAGGGTAAGTCGATTATTGTACAAATTTTGAGTTTCGAATCAAGCAAACACGATGTTAGAACCACAACTCAAGTGAATTGCTTAAATAAGGAAATTCATTCCAATTACTGACTTTTCCCCTCCAGAGGTAGGGGGTGTTTGAATAAATTAGTTATCAAAACATAATGTGAAAACCTTGTTGTACTTTGCACGAGACTACTTTTTAAAACTGCCCATAAAATATAGCTTCCTTTGCCTTACGAGGTGCTCAATGCATTCACACAAAAGGAAGGCACTGCCATTTCAGCAGTAACATTGATTCTGTAGAGTGGCTAAGATCGTAATGGATTTTAATTTTTCGTTCAGCCAAATTTAATTGTGACCAAGAACATCACGAATTTATACATCTTCATAAAGTTCAACTGAATTCTTTAATTGGTACAAATTGCAAATTTGATTTACATAAGTTCAATTCAAATCAATTGCGAGGTCCAACTTAACATTTTTTGATGGTATCATACATATCGGTGCGTCTCTGTGCGAAAGTTGGAATCTGCTTACGTACCTCATCCATAATTGAAAAATCTAAAACACAAAACCGTTGAATACAATCGAACGTCAGCAATGCCTGCGCAGTATCCTTTTCAACTTACCAATATCAGCAACGATAACTTCACGGTCCGCTCCAGCCTCGCACATTACTCTACCCCAGGGATCAACGACCATGGAATGTCCATACGAAACATAATCAGCATTTACATCCCGGGCACCAGCACATGTTGCCACAAACACTTGATTGTCGCTAGCCCGAGACCTCTGCAGTAGTTCCCAATGCATGGTGCCTTGAGCGTCACAGAACAATGAAGGGTACACAATCATATCACAACCTGCGAAACAAATAGGAAAAAAGTATATCCACCGATAAGCGTCATAGCTTTCCTCTAATTAGATTAACAACATACCTTCCTTGCGATAGATTTTCGCCAATTCATCGAAACGCATATCATAGCATATGCCGATACCAAATTTCCTATTTTCTATTTCGACTACAGTGAACTGATTTCCTGGTGTCAGAGCGGATGATTCCTTGAATTTCATACAACCGCCTACTTCAGAATTAAGGTTGATATCGAACAAGTGCACCTGGATGTTAAATCAGTGATATCGATGGCTGCTCACGAGTACATTTTCATAACTCTATACATACCTTCCTATGTTTGCCTATTAATTTGCCCTCGGGCGACCAAACTGTACAGGTGTTGTACAAAACACCATCCTCCACCAGTTCGATGATGCTACCACCGATTATGTAAATGCCAAGGCTTTTGGCCAGTTTAGCCAAAACTTGACAGGTTGGACCTTGAGGTACTTTTTCGGCATATTGAGCAAAATACTTTGTTCCATAAGGACAAGTAAAACACTCAGGCAAAACGACTAACTTAACATCTGGATTTTTGGTTTTAACTTGTTTCACTGCTTCAACGGCTGCATTGACGTTAGCAGTAAGGTCCGTGCCTGCCGGCAATTGAAGTAAAGCGATTTTCATAGCTGATAAGTTGATTTAGTTTGCCCAAATTACACAGTGCCAATAAAGAACTAACGGTCTCATAGAAGTGAATTTGCTTTTATAGGCAAAAAGCAATTCGTTTAAAACTCTTATCAGTAGGTTTGGATTTGTTGTTATTGCAGTAAAGGTGGAGGTGTATCTCCTGCATTCTGTCAGCAATGTTATCTCTGCTTGATACCCAGCAATCATAAGCATGAAAAAAATAGAACTGAGCAATTATCTGTTTTCTTATATTGTTTTCTTATTGACCATTGCAATTCAAGGCCATTGAAGACCTGGGATAATGTTGTCCAGAGTCATGTTTAAACTGCCGTTATTTAGTTAGGACCATACAAAGTTATGAAAATGAATCAAATTGTATGGTGATTGTATTCATCGTTTAGAAACCGAAAGACAGTAAAAATTCGTCATGAGAATTGACGAAATGTGAGGACGAATAATTCAGTAAAATGCTGGACTTAAATATATTACATAAGGATCTTGAATGTTACGAACTTCCTTACTTAGATGGGCCAATAAATTAGATTTTGTGCTCTCCAGTTTTACTTTCTAAGCCGGTTGTAGTGGGCGGTTCATATAATGCATTGACTTTTCAAAGATTATGCCTTCGCTGGTAACGTGGTGCTCGTGGGGTAATGGTTGGCATGTCTGCTTGTTATGAGGGAGGTTCATGGTTCAAATCCCAACAGAAAACATATTATGATTTTTCAAGGGTATCATTTTTCGCGAGGAATTGGCAAGTAATCCGATAGTAAATTTACTGCCGCGAAAAGCCTTTCTCGATATAGCCCTTCGGATCCGACTGAAAATTGTAGATCCCTTCCATTCCCACACATGGCATGGTGGTGAGAAATGTGATAGGCCCAGAGGCTACCGCATTGAGAAGGACTTATCAAATTGTTGACGTGGGCGCTTTAGACGTTCACATTCACGTTAAAGTGGCTTATTGTTCCATGATACATGTCAACACGAATTTGTTGCCTTAGTGTAAAGTTCCCGATTTGACATCTTATACCTTTAAAAGGACAGAAGTAATAAATGAAGGTGTTGTCGCGGAACTTAATGCAAATAACATGTAAACAAAGGAATTAACATATATGTATGCCTGTTTAGCTCGTTTCTTACAGTGATATAGCGTATAACATCGACGTGCGTCGGCGCCACTTATTAGCCGCAGGAAGTGTGTGATTTAGAGGCATTGTATAGATATGGTAGAATGTACTCGATATTGGAAATTATTGTCAAGTGATCTTGCTGCAGCTGTGCTGCTCGAAGTACCTTTTGAGAAAATCTGAATAAAAACTATTCCGAACGAAACAAACCATGAAAAAAATTGTGCATTTTTTTGTTCATTGTGCGAAATTTGCTTATCTAGCAAATCTTGCATATTTACGGCAATTCGCGTACTTTACAAGTTTTGCGTTATATCCGCATTTTGCATAATTTGTGTATTTTTGTATAATTTGCTTAGATTAACTTGTTTGCGTAAAATACATATGTTTGCGTAAATTACGGAAAACTGCGTTATTTTCAGTGATTTGCTTACATGCGTATTTTGCGCCAATTACGTAACTTACGTTCTCTGAGACTCTGTGTAAATGTCTCGAAGATGAAAGAGTTTTTAAAATCGGTCCGGTAATTTTTAATTTTCCGATAAATAACATATAGTTTTCCTCAGGCTCTTGAATATCTTTTTACCAAACTCATTTAAATCGGTTCAGTACTGTTTAAATGTGAGATAGCGTAGCAAATATCTTACTTTCCTTATAATCCGGTCAAATTAAACCAAAAATTGATAGTGAAGTTACATAAATTCGCACCAAGCTAAAAGTTGGTGAGATCGTTTAAAATATGATTCCAAATAAAACTTGAGAGTTCCCCAACTTTCCCCTGCTTGGAAAAAATTTTATTCGAGGTCAAAGCTCAAAAATATGATTTTTTCCTCAATTTTTGCAATTTTCGGCATAACAGTAAGTTTTATCATAAAAATATGTCAGACGCAATTGTAGATTATAAATTTATTTATGAAAAATGTAAAGCTACTTTTTTTTACGAGTCACTTACTGTTCGGAGATATAACGATTCAAAAATTTAAGAAAGTTATAATCGGAATAATAAGCGCACGTTTACACGCCACCTATAAGGTAAAGTAAAGCGCGCTTTTTAACTTGGTTTCCCAAGTATTCTATTCTATCTGTCCGTTATGATCCTATTTAATAAAAACAAAATATCAAAAATTGGCCAAGACTGCAAAAGAAAAATACGAAGTAAATTAAAACAAAGTAGTGAAGTTTATTCTTCTAATTCATAGCCATTAAAATCTTTTTTTTTGTTCTTCTTCTTCATCTTCATTCTGGATGCAAGTAAATTGCGTCAATAGCGATGTTTCGGATGTCACCTCATTGGAATCAAACAAATCCTCTACTGTTGGTGATTCAACATTAGAGCATGACCGGCCTTGACAATTGGTACATGCCATAGAACAAAACAGTCCAACTTTTTTGCAACCACATTTAGCACTGCATCCCTTTTTGCAGTTACAAAAAATTGTGTTCTGCAGTTTTTCCGGCGCAGGTGGAAGTGCAGTTTGAATTGATTCGTCGACGAGAACCTAATGATTTTCTTTTCTCGTGTTTTTCATTCAATTCCTGGCCACAAAATAAGCACATTTCCTTAAAACAAAAACCTGGCTCACTGACACGTGATCTAGTACGAGGTAGACTTACTGCCTTCTTTTTCGCGTTGTCTTTTATCATCAGCTGCAATAGAAGACTTCCTTGTATAATTTTTACGGCAACTTTCATGTATTGACACATATTTCTGATTTTTATAAGATGTTCCGAAAAATCATCGGCTCTTTCGGGACTTGCATTAATTAATGCCTTCATACCCCGTTCAACAGCAGTAACGTCATTTTTACCTAACCACAGATAAAATTAAACTTCATTTTTTCCTAACAGTTTACTACAGATAAAACAATATTCAGACATTTTTGTAATTAGCTCAAAGCAGACGGATAAATGTTAGAATAAACACTTTTTTTCACTACAGCGTAGTTTTCAAGACAAACGGTATTTTATTTGTCATGAATAGCCACGCATGCTGTTGAAAAGGAGAAACTATATTTAATCATATTGTAATGTGCACCCAACATTTCATGATAATTTCCTAATTGAAACGTTAAACCGAAAACACAAGTGCTGGCAACGCTATAATGGAGTGCTATAATGGAAGACGTTGTTTGTGAGTGTGTGTGTGTGTGTGCAGAAAAATACCGGGAGGGGAACTTGTCTGGACATCATGGTTCATAGAAAAACTACTAGAAATCTCTCGATGTTTCACACTGCTATATAAAGAGGCCGCTGACGCAACCAGAGTCAGTTTTGTTTATAGAGTGATAAAGTTAAGAGTAAATACAAGTGATAGTCCAAAAGTCGAGTTGAGTTCGAATAAAGTGTATATCGAAAGTAGATACTGAATAAAGTGGTAGAATTAAATTGAACGGTAGAGTTTTATTTTTGCGAACTAAGAGCACGTTACAATATTATATTACAACTTTAGAAATGCAAATACGAGGCGTACTCATGCATATTATTGAAAAGATGACAACTTTACTAAATTTTTGAATCGTTATATCTGCTAAACAGTGGCTCGTAAGAAAAAAAGTAGCTTTATATTTTATATAGATAAATTTATAATCTACAATTGCGTCTGACATATTTCTATGATAAAACTTACCGTTTTGCTGAAAATCGCAAAAAATGGGGAAAAAATCATATTTTTGAACTTTGACCTCGAATAAAATTTTTTCCATGCAGAGGAAAGTTGGGGAACTTTTAAGTTTTATTTGGAATCATATTTTAAACGATCTCACCAACTTTCAGCTAGGTGCGAATTTATGTAACTTCAAATGTCTAGATTGACCGGACTATTAGTACTTTTTGTATTATAGTAGAGGTGTGGTGCCCCTACTTTATCCTATATTTGAAAAGGTAGTTGAATAAATCAAAACAAACAATGCACAATTTAAATCTTTACAATCTTTATTAGTCACTTGGGTATGTGATCGCTTTGAATGTCTACAGTAGAATGCAAGAATAAATCGAAACAAAATGGTAAGATTCGATGAGCTGCGATGTGGGAACGTGCGAATCGTGGGAACTGGCCATTCAGCAAGCGAGTAGACAGTCCACGCAAGACTCGTATTTCGTCCAGTGAACGTCCGGACTTGAGCGTTCACATCACAGCTCTCGTTACAAATAAAAAGTTATTATGAAGATATGATGAAACCCAAATGGTTGCGTACTACGCAGTTTTGAGTTCCAACATACACCCCTCCTTGAAGGTTCCTAACCTTCAATTTAAATAGTTGCTTGAAAGCGAGAACCTCTTCTCCGAATTGGAATTTGTAGTGCGGCTTGATGTTTTCGATATCGGCAAAAAATTACTATCATTCCAATGGTGATCGCCAGCAACAAGTAGCTCAAGCCATAGTGATGAAAATCATGTATGTTGGCGGGTGGTAGTTCATCAGAAGTCATTGCTCTCTTAAGGTCTTCTATTTCCTGTGAAAGATTTTTAACATCTGTTTCATTATTATTTCTTACCGTCAAGGGGGAAAAATGGTCGTCTGTCAAGTTGCGATTTCTGATCCAATTGCTTAGCCTTGCACTTGGAACAAATGACTTTGTTATAATAGTCTTTAAATTTAAATGACCATTAATTATCATTGTATCAATTTTAAGGGAGCATATGTTGTTAAAGCCAATCATTCCAGTGCCTGATAGAGAAATGCTTCTTGTTTGGCCATTGCAAATCAGAAGGCCTGTTACATTGTTCATCACCGAAAATATCCAAGAGTCTGTTTGCCTCAGCGCATACCAATGATCTTGTGGAGGCACTTCCTTTAGATCACATATTTCCAAAGCGTTGTCCTCGTGGTTTAATAGAGCCATTTCGCACACTTTAAAATCTTTGGAGTGAACTCTAGTAGGCACAATCTGTCTGCAAAGATGATTTCTCGTTCCTATTAGTTTACAAGAATTGAATTCAATATAGGAGAGTCCAAAATACTTATCTCTTGCTAATGTAACCGCAAGGTATGGAGATGTTACATCGACGAGTAGGCTCATGTTGTTGTGAACAATTGGCAATGGAATGAGGTTAAAAACTTGGAATTCTTGATCTTCGGCTAACGGGATTAAGACTTCAAACACGATTGTTTCATGTAGTGTCCGTCCTTTGACTGTTATTAGTTTTAACATTTCCATGGCCGAAACACTGGGCAGCCTCAGCGATGAAGGTAGATTTCCTTGAATCAGTTGCAGTTGACTACTTACTTGCATTGGTGTTATTATCTGCGGGTTGATCTTCGCATGATTTAAGTCCAGGATAACATCTAGCAGGACATCTTGAGTGCGTTCGTAATTATTAAGCATCATACTTAAATACGTAGTGAGCGCAAGAAAATGTTGATTATTCACAATTTCGTTTTGTTGTTTTCCAATTGTATTGAAAGTTTTTGTTAAATATGTATTTAATGTGTTAAAGTCATTTTGAACTTCCAATGAGTTGCGCCTCAGTATATTTGCCGTAGAGTCTGCAATGGAGCTCTGTTTTCGGATGAGAGAATATAAGTGTTGATCCTGTTTATTTGCCAATTCAATTTGATTTTGAATATGTTGAGCATCTTCCTGATCTAGCACACCAAACAAACTATGCGCTACGCTTCCAACAAAATCAAATGGAGATCTACGATGTCGCATTGAACTCTGGGTTGTAGTATTGAACCCGTTTATAAGATCGTTATTTTGGTCAATGTTTATTATTCTTTTTCGAAGAATGTCGATTGTCGAATTGCAGTGATAAATTCTCTCCGATTTATCCGCCATACAAGCCTTTTCTAATTCCCTTAAATACCCTTTCGTTTCGCTCAATTCAAGCCAGTAATTGGTCAGATTGTAGTAAACGTAAAGACTCCAAAAATTGTCAGCTACTCGCAGTGTTCCCATATCTTCAAAATAAATTCCAATGGCCTTATCTAGGTTGCTTATTACCACTTGGCTGTCTATGTTTGTCGAACTGATTGGTGCTACAAAAAATGCAAAGAGACAAGATATTAACACAAGTCCCTTTGTTATTTTTCCACCTTGGGATTTCCTGGATATTGCAGGTTTGGTTGAGTCTGCTTCAACTGTCAATAGAGGAATTTCTTCTTTCTCAATTGGATGATCTGTCTTGACAGTTTCAGGATATTTTTTCGCTTCTTCTACCGGCAAAGGGCACAAATTATGAATGGCTCGCTGTAGCACACCTCCTTGGGTTTTGATATTAGCAAATCTTGGTATCCTGATGCTTCTAAGGTCAAAAAATTGATTAATATAATCCTTCCACTTACTTGCGAGATCCAAAGGAAGCTCATCATCCCACGAGAAGTTCGTTTTCCACAAATCTTGAACAAAAAGCCTTCCAAGCATTATTGCAGGACTCAGTAAACCTAAAGGATCAAATAAACGAGCGAGGTCAGATAACACGCTTCTGCGCGTCACAGTCGCTTCTGGCGTTTTAAATTTTTCAGAATTAAACCCAAATTCAAAACAGTCAATGGTTGGATTCCAAATTAATCCCAAGGTTTTAATAACGTCAGACTGATGAAACCTTACCAATTTTTCTTTATGTGCATCAGGGATGTTCTTTAAAATGTTTTCATCATTAGAACAAAATTTTCTTAATTCAAATTTACCCCTTTCTAGAAGTAGTATAATCTCCTCAAGGAGTTCTCTAGCCTTTGACACTGAGTCTGCTCCAGCAAGTAAATCATCCACGTAAATGTTTTGACTTACTGTTTGGGATGCGTTTACGTGAACATTTTCGTATTGTTTTGCAAGTTGAACCAGACATTTAGTTGCTAAGTATGGAGCGGAAGCCGAACCATAAGTCAAGGTGTTGAGCCTATAAGTCCTCAGAGGTTGATCATTTTTTGTTCTCCAAAGAATAAGTTGAAAAGCTCTGTCTTCTGGTCGAAGTAAAACCTGTCGATACATCTTGCTGATGTCTGCTGTGAATGCATATCTTTTTAATCTAAATCGAAGGATTATTGAAAACAAATCAGGTTGAACTGTTGGTCCGATTCCCAGAACATCGTTTAGAGAACTTCCAGAGGATGTTTTCGCTGAACAGTCAAAGACTACACGCAGTGCTGTTGACGAGCTTTCTGGTTTCAAAACGCAATGATGCGGGATGAAATAGTGTGTCTGTGGAATATCCGAGTTCTCTATTTGACTCATATGGCCCAATTGTTCATATTCCAATAAAAATTGTGTGTACTGCAGACGTAATTCATTGTTGAGTTCCAGTCGACGTTCCAGTGAAATTAACCTTTTGCGTGCCTTTTCAAAGGATGCTCCTAAGGACGATGGATCTTTTTTGAACGGAAGACTTACCATGAATCTTCCACTGGGTAGAATTTGTGTAGTCGAGTTGAAGAAGTCTTCACAATTACGCTCTTCATTGCTCATCCGTTTAATTGGAGAATCATGACTTTCACACTCCCAGAATCTGCTTACAAGTTTTTCGATTTTTGAAAGAGATGGTGCTGTGGCAATGCTGCATACAGCATTATGTTTGGTACCTTGAGCACCACCTGCCACAATCCAACCCAGTTTCGTGTTTCGAAGTAGTGGAAGTTGAGGACCAATAAAGATTTCTCCTGGAAGTAAAAGATCAAAGAACAATTCAGCACCAATCAGCAAATCAATTTTTTGGTTTGTCATAAATCCTGGGTCTGCCAACTGTATGTGAGCAGGTAGGTCACGTAATTCAGTGTGACTGTCATGCGGCTTATAGTCAGTTATCTTAGCCAAGATCGTTGCTTCAATATTGCCTTTGAAGCTTCCATTTCGCGATTGAAATGAGAGTTCTATGGCAAATTGTGTTGGCGTTCCATGCCCTCCAATCCCACTTATGGAGGTTTCGGATCGATGCTTCTGAATTCCTAAAGCATGTGCAAAGGCTGCTGTCACAAAATGGATTTGTGATCCAGAATCTAATAACGCACGACAGGGAAGTAATGTGCCACATGCGGACCTTACGTTAACTAATGCTGTTGCTAGATAAATGCTACGGTGATTGGATCTGGAAGTGCTAGCTGCGTTTGACGACTGACCTTCCACCCCTTGACCTTGTTTTATTTGCTGGTTTCGATCACCTATGGAAGATATAGTGTTGGCATTAGAAATTGGTTTTGCCTTTAAATTGTATCTATTTTCTTTTTTGTAGTGCAACAATGTATTGTGTTTGCCATTGCAAAGAAAACACCCCCTTGCGTTGCACGAATTTTGAGTATGACCCGATCTCAGACAAATTCTACAAATTCCGATTCGTTGAACAGACTTCTCACGATCAGCACCTGAAAGAGACAAGAATTTTTTGCATTTATATATTTTATGGTTACCTAAGCTGCACATCACGCAGCCGTTGGATTCAATTGCTATGGCGGTTGTCTTCCTTTTTTCATCGGAATGCGTGATGGTTTCAAGCGTTTGAAACCTAGATTCGATGAATTTCAACAACTCTGATAGCGATGGACTGCTCCTTGGGTCATCTAGGGACTGTTCGAAGAGGGTCCTACTCTCTTTGTCAACTTTTTTCAGGATAAGGTGGACGACTATTGGATCCCAGTCATAAGCCGCGAATCCTAGATTGATCAGGGCCTGAATTCCTTCCTTTGTGTTGTCATGCAATTTCCGCAAGCTAGAAGCAGTTCCCGATGCTGATTGTTGGGACAATAGTTTTTCGAGCTGTGCACACAAAAGTAGCCGTTTGTTGTCATATCTATCCATCAGTGTCTTCCAGGCTGCTTCAAAATTACTGTCTGTCGCTGGAAATCCTTGAATCAAACTGAGTGCTTCACCTGTCAGATTAGTCCTCAAAAAGTACAGTTTCTGGGCCGGCGAAATCGGTTGTTCAAGGATCATTGGTTTAAATAAATCATAGAACTGACGCCACTTAAGGTAACATCCGTCAAACTTTGGAAGTTCAATTTTTGGTAGCTTCAAAGAAGCAATTGCCATTTGATGATCCGATGTAGTACCTTTTGTTGGTAAGCCAGTCAGTCGAATCTCTAGCTGTTTTTGAAGGTGAAAGTAGATGTTGACATCTTCTTCTTCCAAATCGCCATCCACGCGTTGAAAAACTAATTTTAATTGTTCAAAATTATCCACTAGGTTCTTCACTTTAATTTCGAACATATGGGGATAGGTATTTTTTAGTTCCGTACTGCAATTATCCAATGAGGATTGAAAATGCCTTGACAACATTTTATACCTATCCCTTGTCGTAAGTGCTCTGGTCATCTTCATCTTGTCTGCTTCTGTTGCTGCTGCTGCTGGTTTTACCGATGATCCTGATGGAGTTGCTGCTGGTGGCTTCTCCATGGTCTGGTTTGCGTCCAGGACTGGCAGACTGCTCAAGCGACTGATGATGTCCGCTTTCATATTTTCATAAGCGCCTTTTATCTTTTCGTAAAAATCCTTCGTGAAATACTCGTGATGAGGTTTATCTGAATACTTGTCACGGATTTGGGTGTCGTTTGTGTCGAAATAGTCCCATAGATTTTCTAGTCTTTCCTTTTTCTGTAACAGTTTATCCTTCGTTTTTCGGGTTTGGCCATCCTTACCGTAGTTGCGGACAAGATCCAAAATTTCTTTCCCCGTTGCATCTTGAAGATCAGAGAGCTCTTCAAGACCTTCTGGAAACACTTCATCGTTCGACATATCTTTTTGTTTTTCTTTTTTTTTTTCTTTTTAAACAGAACACTGATTCTACTGACTTATTTTTTTTTTTTTTTTTAAGCAGTACACTGATTCTACTGATTTATTATATTTTTTTTTTTTTTCAATGAAATTAATTAATTCACTAATTAATACAGGTACACTTAAAACTTTAAGAAGAGTGTCCTGTCACGGTCGCCATTGATCGGACTTCGAAACCCAAATGGTTGCGTACTACGCAGTTTTGAGTTCCAACAGTAGTTAAAAAGAAGCTTCAAAGGCCTTGCGAATTATTTTAATCGAGGGTAAACTGAATTTTTCAACTCTTTCTTTAAACTACGCCGACCGGCATACAGATCCATTTCATTCGGTTCGAATTCGGTTCGGCTTTCGGTAAGAAGGAAGGCCGATAGGGACGTCCTCGCTAAGTCGGTATTGCCGATCAGCATGTGCCGATTGATGCCGCTCGGCATAGTGTGGAGTGTGGGCGCACCTTAACAATCTTTCCGCAAATGTAGGAACAGAAGTTCGCAGCACCATCTTTACACACTTTGGAGGGCATTTCATATTTCAATGCTCAAACCATACAATACACTAAATTTTATTATTTTTTTTTTTTTTTTTTTGACTGAAGAGAAAACTACTGCTATGTTTCGCACTCAAACAGGATTTTTCTATAGTCTTAGGCTATGAATGCACTCGTTTACTCAAAGAGCGTTGTAATTAAATAAGCTTCATTTTCAAATGGTTTTATTTTTTTTTCACTCTCCTCATCAATTTAGGGCATTGATCAGAATACATAAAATCGTGGAACGAGTGTAATGTCAAATGTCTCGTATCAAGTGACAAGTGGCTACATCATTATATCTTCTTTTTACATATTTTTGCAGACTACGCGCGTTCAAATAATTTGCATTTTTATCTGAACAACGCCCTAAATTGATGAAAAGAGTGGTGTGATATCAAGAACCTACCGAATTATATTTTAGTACATTCACATTGTTATTTTATCATTTCTTCATTAAAGCCGTTAGACTTTTGAAACATTTTTATTGAAATATTGGCTTAAATGCCAAAAAAAACTACATACTTATGAATGCAGCTTCTGAAACTCTTTTTGGATTCGAATTACATGTAATTACTTGTGTGAAGCAGTCAAGTGGGAAAACTATTTTATTTATTCGAGATAACAGCACTTGTAACCTGTAGAAAAACAAGACAAAGAAAACATTTTTCATACGAGTAAGCAAAAATGATTTTAAAACCAATACTTAGCCTTAATAAGCAAAAGCTTACCATTGTATACTTCAAATAAAGTAAACTAAATTTTTAGTCGAGGCCATCACCCTACAATGCTTTTGTATTTTGCTTTCGAAGGTTAAGCTCTCATTTCAACTTTTGAAAGCTTTTTTGTATGGAAGAGATTTTGTATGAGTTATGTTGGCGAGGGCATTGTGTAGAAAATTATGATTGCTGCACTTAATTAAGACTTAAATAGAAAAACAGAATAATACTTAATTTAGAACATATTGACAACGGTTTTTATACAAAGAAGAGAATGAGAGCTACTGTGCAAAGATAATAATGGGTTCATGGTATCAATTTCTCATTTAACAAAAAATGTCTGACATGCGAACCCGAAGGAAGGCCTGTGAAGAAATCGATTTAAATACCATTCCATTTGCAGACAAAGTTGTGGCATACTAAAGTAAAATTAAATAAATAAGTAGAGTGGCGCCATAGAGCAAGGAGCCCCCGGATCTAGCGCATTTCTCACAACCATGCCTTGTGAGTGAATATAGAGGGACCTACAATTTTCTGCCGGTTCTGAACGGCTAATCGAAAAGGCGCTTTTCATGGCAATGAGCTTACTAACGGAGGACTTTCCAATTTCTCGCGAAATGAGGAAAAACATTTTTGCTTCTGTTGGGATTCGAGCCACGAACCTCCCGGTTAAAAGGCAAAAAATATGCTAACCATCACACCACAGGGGCCACTAATACGAGGTGAAGTCTTGAACTCTTATTTCTTAGGATAACTGTTGTGCTAAAGAAGTATAACTAATCAATGCAACAGTATTATAGTCATGAGTTATCATATGGCAAAGGTTTCATTGCTGATGGCTGATGAGGAATTTTGAAAGTGGGCCAAACGTCAATAGCTGCTTCTTACAAACGAAAAAAATCAAAAAAAAAAAAAAAAAAGCGGAGACCTGACTGTCAGAAGGTAGAGTTGTAGACAGAAGCTTAGCTAAGGGTGAAGCACGATAAATTTTCTTTTCTCAAACAACAATAAAATATTAAAAATGGTTGTTTCAATTACATATACACATTTCCCTGGACAAATATCTTTAATTGTAAACGTTTTTACACCACCGTCACTCCATACCCTCCAAAAGTCTTTTGTAAAACTCCCTGAACTTATTGTGCTAAGTACAGGGCTGTATTCCGCAACTTAAAAGACAAATCTAAGTTCTAGGTACTAAATAACCTGCTCTATAACCTGCAAGTTACTAGACGATAGTAAAATATGTACCTATACTTCAATAACTGAAATCTAAATGACATGAAACAAACTTCTGACGGTAGAATCGACCATGTACGATTGAACGAATAATCGTTTAAAAAAATAAAAGACTAGCGTACGAAATTCAGGCCCAGGGGGAGCCAAATAGAAGTGTTTTTTGAAACAAGATCAAATTTTTCAATCGAATATGAATTGTGTTGGAGCAAACATTCAATTTAATCATGGAAATGAACTTGGTTCAATTGGCTGCCTCAGTTGATTTTTGCAGTTGCGCAGCATTCTGTGACTCCAATCATCCTAGACTTAGTTGGTTTCGGGCTGTAGTTCAAGGATTGCTTGGATGATATTGGTCTTGCTTAAACCGTTTCCGTATTGTCGGCATAGCCCCGGTAGTTCACGGCTAGCCACAAAAAAGAAGTCCAAAAGGATCGAATTGCAGTTCCGAGGTGATCAAGACATTTCGGATAAAATTTCTTTTCAAAAAACTCAGTGTTTTTTTTTCAGTGAATCTTTCTACAAGAAGAGTTTTTTCGTCAATGATAATATCATATGAGGCAGAGGCGAACGCAGAGGGGGGTTTTGGGGGTTGAAATCAAAACAACTGATATTGTTTCAGAATACCTTCTGAGAATTCAAAAAATTAAGGTTGTATATGTTTTTCGTTTAATTAGGTGTGTGTAGCTCCGACTAGTTTTCTCCAGAACTGTACTAGGAGAGGAGTTATGTCCGCTTCGTTGTTATTTTGTCCTTGTCACTTGGTTTTGTCAGTAAAAGTTAGTATGAAGTCAGTTCGTCTTGAATATGACCGGTGTTCCCGCGAATTGGCGAGCGCTTCAATTTGTCTCTTGCTTCCTACCTCATTCTATTACCTGGTGTGTAACCTGATTAGAGTCTGGCAAGAAGCTCAAAACAAATTTCCACGCGAATAGGATTTACGAATCCCCCACCCAAAACTCACTTTGAGTCTGGCTATGCCTAACCCAAAGGACATCATTGAGTGGTGGACCTTTCAATCCTATCCCGCTCCTTGTGATGCGATAGACTTCGTTTCACCTCACGAAATCTCCTAGCTCTTGGCCTGAAGGATTGGATGGCTGTCTTACATCCATCGTCTACAAGGAGCATGTACGGATTCCAGATTCACACTAAAGGGAATTGGAATTGAAATTGGAATTTTAAAGGAAAAAATTTTTGCAGATTATTGAAAATCAAAGGAGTTGGTCTTGTTGACTTTAAAATCAACTCCTTGGAGTTCCAAAAGATCTCTTTGCCGTTCGTTAACGTTGGGCGCCATTGTTATTGTGTAACTTAAAACATGGAAGTATAAAATTTATATGAAAATTTCACCCTTTTCAAGAGCGTAAGTGAATTTGATATCTTGATGTGGAGGTAGTATTTGGTCGTAAGCAACGAGACCTGCGATAGAAATATATGAAAATTCACTTCCCTACTTACTTGCAAACACACGTATCGGTCACTCCAAAACTAACGTCAGTTGCAAGTTGCAACCGAAATCTACGAAAATGAAAATTTTCATCACACCTACTAAAAGCCAGTCTATCTGGCTCTGTATAAGAATGGGATCGACAACGGCAACTAGGAAAAGATATACTTATGTATATGAATAAGCGTCGAGCGACTGAACGGTTTGATGTTGCTGAACATCTATCGGAGTATTGAGGTTGACTTTGAGGACGTTATAAATATAATAGCAAAAGTTCCAAGGCGCATTGATTTTATTTTATAAAATACTAGCTGTGCCCGCGATTTCGTCCGCGTGAAATAGTTTCAGGTTCTAGATCATCTCTGTATAAAATTTCATTTAAATCGGTTCTGTAGCTTGGGTGGGAGATGCTAACATAGAAAGACGAACAGACAGACCTACTTTCGCACTTATTATATTAGTAAGGACTCCCGTTCCCGTAGAAATATTGGGATGAATTAAAGTTAATAATACTCACGGATAGTGTAGCATTCCAACGGTGGAAGAGAGGTGCTGTAGTTCTTCTTAACATTAACTTACTGAACAAATTTATTGTGATGAACTACAATTGTAATTTAAATATCTAAATACTTAATTATAAGATCAATCTTGAAGTATGATGTTAAATTATTTTTAAGATAATAGATACAATACAATACAATAGTTTCTCAATTCCCGTATACGTTTCCGTTCCCGTGGGAATATAGAGATAAAATATATAGCTTATGTCCCTCTTCTGGTTCTAGAATATCTCTGTATAAAATTTCATTTAATTCAGTTCAGTAGTTTGGGCAGGAGACGGTAACATAGAAAGCCGGACAGACAGAGTTACTTTCAGATTTATAATATTTGTTAGGATTGGGATTGTTCCTAGCAATGTATTTATTCAAATCAATACAGATTATAAAAAAACATAAAAACAAATTGTTCGTTCATATTTAATATATTTTTTCAAAACCTCCCCAAAGATTTTTCTGCGTTCGCCCCTGATATGAGGCAATTCTATACAAAATCTATATGGATTAGTTGAACCAGTCGAAGGTCTCTTATCAATTCAATTCATAAAAACGGTGATGTATTTATGTTTTTTTTCTAAGAATTTAATGTAATTTGGTGCCCGTGGCGTGATTACTAGTGTGGAGGTTTGAGGTTCGAAAGCTGCTTTTTTCACGGGTA
Organism: Melanostoma mellinum; assembly: GCA_914767635.1. Classification (NCBI taxonomy): domain Eukaryota; kingdom Metazoa; phylum Arthropoda; class Insecta; order Diptera; family Syrphidae; genus Melanostoma; species Melanostoma mellinum. Next base: position 50,590,595 of record OU612058.1, read on the forward strand.
TCGCTTTCATCGAAGAGGCGATTTCGTCGATAATAAGTAAACGCTTTCTCTATTAGCCTTTCTGAATCGACAAAAATTGTAAGTCTTTTCCAAGGTATGGTTGAGAAAAATGAACTAGGCCCCTAGTCTCTCCGCTCTGTTGTGAAACCTTTTCTTTTGTTTTTTCTTTTAAGTCTATGCAATGAGATTCGCTTTCGCTCGAATGTAACCACACTACCCATTCCGCAGCAGCCAGCTTTTCCTTTGCAAACAGATCTTGGAACATTATTGCGATAACACTTTCTTGAAACTGCTTTGCAAAAAAAAAAAACTCTGTTTCTTTAAATAATTTTTATGTTTATTAATAAAAATCATTCATCTTTCTTTAAAAAACATTTTGTAAATTTTGTTTTGGACAAAACTACAACTTAACTTCCTACTGTAAAAAACATATACTCGTAAATATTTGAATTTTCACGGAATCATTCCGCCTACAATTGAATCACTTAATCTAGATTAGCGTCTTACTAAGTTTTGTGTATAAAATGAAATATGAAGACAAACACTGAATAGCTACCACTCTTGAAAAACACAATTGAGAGCTCGCATGCAGCTGCTTAACATAAATGCGAATGATAAAATTGCGTTAAAATAATAACTGTAAAGATAAAAACAACAAAAAATTAGCTAAAAATATTAAAAAAATTGCCTCATGAAGATGCTTTGATTAGACTGAGTTTTGTTGAAATAGGCGAAGGCGTCACTTTGGGAGTTGTTATGCCGTCTAGGGTTAGTGGGTTTGTATACTCGGTGATGGGCTTCGAGAAGGAATTAGCCTTTTCAGCAGAGAGGAAGTCGGGGATGGATGGTGGCATTTCACCCCGGAATGGCCCAAATTGTGGAGTATTCCGAACTAGAGACTCGGTTTTCGACAGACCATGTGTACTCTTCAGAATGTTACGAGCTTCTAGTTTCGGTGGATCTACAAGGGTTGTGTCTAGAACCGCCTTCCCATCATATGTGACCACTGCTCCTGTAGGCAAAGGCCGTTGGCTAGTTGTTGGTTTTTTATCTGGCGGAAGATAGTAAGTATCAACGCGCTCAGCAGCGACCGCCATTTTGTCTTCGCCTTCCTCAATATCCATGTCACTTAAGTCGGCTGAGGCTGTCAGTTTGGCAGCAGTACTTTGATTGTAAATAATAGTGTCGTTGGTGCTATCTGGTGGAGAGGGAATGAACATAGGTTCAAAGTTCTGGTTTTGGGAGTTGTCTTGGCTTAAGAATAGCGTGTCAGTTTCCATCACTTCATCAATCTCAGAGCCTGGATCGTCCCTGCGACGGGAAATCTTTTCTTCGTTCTTACCAACAACTTCTTCTTCAGGCTTCTTGCGCGTGATGGGCTTGAAGCCACCTTCGACTACAACCGTATCTGGTTTGAATCCGAGATTAACAGCTGGTTTCAAGACAGTAAGGTCGATGTCTTCTTCTGGTTCTTTCACTTCATAGGGAGTTTTGTAGACCATTGTGGGGGCAAGGGGAATTTTTTCGGGTACCAAGGGCTTCTTTTCCTTGGGTGAAAGTCCATTGAAGGCGAAGACGAAATTTTGGATGGTGTCCTGAGGCGTACCGTCCACGTATGGCACTGGAATGATTCCACTAGGCTTGGGCTTGGTAGCCTTCAACAACGGCTCGGTGTGTCGCATATAATCCAACTCAGTCGGCTGTCCTAAGAGCAGAACCGACGGCATTGGCTTCACGGGGAAGGGTTTCTCCTTGAGGAAGGGCTTCATCAATGAAGGCATTGGTGGCTTACGATAGTGGTTTATAATCATTGAAGGTTGTGGAATCGCAACAGGCCTTGGAGCTGGCATCATAGAAGCCAGCAGAGACGGTGGATGGGGACGTTTGATTGGCAGACGATCTTTCTTCATGGGATACGGACGACGTTTGATTGGCCTATAGACGATACCGTTCTGTGGTGGCCGTAGAAAAGTCGATGGTCCTGCACTTTGCGACGGAATTGTGTCTTGTGGTAGAGATGCTTGTATACTTGTCAGTGTGCTGAGGTTTCTTATGGTTTCTCCACTTAATATCTCCGGCGCGGAAGTTGACAGCTGAGGGAACTTAGGTGGCAACATCTGTCCCGATGACGATGACGATGATGACGATGACGATGATGGTGGTGGCGGGACCTTGCGGTTCTTTAGGCTCTCCTCGAGAGCTTCAGCAGCGCGGATTCCATCTGAAATCAGTTTAGTTATTTCCGAGGACTTCGATATTTCAAAACTCAATTTTGGCGGTGTTCCATTCATATTGTGATTCTTAATCAAATCAGTTTGATGCTTCAATAAAAAATTATCGTTTGGGCTGACCTTAGTTTCGTGTCGAATCGATGATTCGGCGGCATAATCCTCCTCCGGTTGCGCAAAAGCTTCATCGATCTCTGATGCAGCAGCACCCTCTTCGCAGCTATCGTGCACATGTATCTTCCATCCAAGATGGCGATGCGTGAAGCAGTGATAGTAAACGGTATCTGGTGTGTTGCGGTCTGGCGTCCATGTGATCACACCCGGGTCGCCAGCATCACATTCAAGAGTCAAGGTACGCTGGTAGGCTCCAAAGGACTGGAAGTCATCAGCTGGAGGGCCATCAATGTCTGGAGTCCAATTGCAGAGGCGACCAACGCCAGTGGGTGTGACCTTACCAGACCGTGATCTGTGGACGCCAGCGAAGACTCGAACTTCCTGCAATAAAAGTCAGTTTTACCGAAATTCTACTTAGCTATTTGAATAGGGGAAAGTGCTGAATCGTGGAAACACCTTAAAAAGTCTTAAATGATGTAACCAAAAAAGTGTGTTCCACTCCATTTATAGACTTTTGTTGGCCCAGTACTCCCTCAAGAAATATTACAAGTTTTGACTTACAGCCTTTTCTTCGTCTGTCTTGTATTCATAACCACCAATGGGATCATCTGTGATGTAAAATGGATGATACTTTGCCGGAATATCTGGATTATTTCCGCCTTCAACGACAAACGTGTAAGCCTTGCCTCGTACCAGATGGATTTCGGGTATAAGTAATCCGTTTATGTACCATGAGATACCCCAGCCAACGTGTCCTGTAAAACAAAAACAAAAAAGAAAAACACATCACAAATCAGAAAAGCACACTGCTGCATCCTTCAACTACTCCAAGTCCAAATGCAACTCAAAGCCAAGCACTTTTAATGCAATCAAAACCTCAACCAACCGGTAATTGCCGGATATCCATGTTTGCCTCCAGTCGGACCCATTTGTGCGTAGAAAACTCCATCCTCTGGTTCATAGCATTGAATAGCTGGGATGTCCCAAGCCCCATTTGTATTTGCTGGTTTTGGTGTTGGCACTGGTTTGTTTGATTCAGATTCTGGTCTCCTTGTTGGCCTTTGTAGTGCCTGGGGGGTTGGCTTTTGAGTTCGATTGTCATAGAATTCTGCTTCTTCTTCTTGTTCCTCTTCAGGCTCTTCCTCATCTTCTGACTCGACTTTTTCACCCTCTGGCATTGGGCAGTTCCATTGCGGTTGTCGACCAAAATTTACCAAATGATTGTTTTTCGTGTACTTGGAGTGGAAGGAAACCTCGTTGCGTTGATTTAGTGGTCCAATAGCCCAAACAATAGCCTGAGATGTATTCGCAATAATGGGCAAATCTAGGCGGTCGGCAGCACCAAGAGACCGCTGATACGTGACTATTGAATATCCATTGACCATGGCGGCATTGAGAAGTCGAATTGAACTCGTGTTTTCCTGAAAATGAAAAAAGGGGATGTTTTTTTGATAAATTTTTTTTGAACACCAACCACTGCCTGTTAGTTTCGAGAGTAAATTTACCTCAATATTCTCATCGGGACAGCTACCACGTTGTCCTGAGCACTGTGATTTGTCATCGAGATAATAGTCGACTGCATAGCCCTTGCCAGTTTCTTTGTCAACCCAAGCAACGGCAACATCAGCTCCAATCATTTCTGGTTTGTCCTTGTTCGGTGATATTCCAAACGACATGTACTCTCTATCTTCTATAAAGGTTAAATAAAGAAAAAATATAGAATTAAAGTCAATAAAGTTCATTGAAGTAAAATGAAGACAAATGTAAGTTTTCTCAAACTGGAAGAAAAATTCAGGAATCCAAGGACAAGACGTTCATATTACACTCATGCCTTGAGTGAAAAGGATGGAAAAACGAAGCAAAATCGCTGATTTGCAGCAGTTCGTATCCGCTGCAATATGTTGTTTGTTTGATATTTGACATTTCATAGCCAAGAAGATAAAAATCTATGTAGACAAAGATGAATCGTCAAATGTGTTGCTAAATTCAAAACTCAAGAGCGGCCCAACTATTAGTAAAATTTGATATTAGGAAAAGAGTTTGTGTGAAGGAAAATGTTGGGGATAAAATCAACTTTGTTGTTATTGTGGTATGAAATTTTAAAAAAAAGTAAGATTTTTAAGGTTATGTTTCAATTTTAAACAATTATCTGCGTATGACTTGAGAACGACCTGACGAATCTTACAAACAAATTTTTTCTTATCATATCAAGAATCTTCGGGGGAGGATTATGTAAAAGCAGTTTAAAATATTGGTCTGCGTTCTCGTGAAGTAAGCTAACACCAATCTTAACGATTAAATGAATTTATAGAAAATCGTAGAAAAGGTAAGGGGCAAACAAAGTAAGAGCAACTTCAGTACGATTAAATATGGCCCGGAAATTGCGGACACAGTTGATTTCTCCATCATTCAACTTTAGAACAATGAGCAACATTGTCATGTTGTAATGCCTTGAGTTTCGACAAAAAGTTCAATTGCAAGAACTTTTGCCGCCATCAAAACCAGTGGCATCATTGACGATATCTTTTAGAGCTTTTGTTAACACTTTGCTTTGCACGATACTTTTCGTTTATTTTTTTAAGAACCTAAAAACTTGAAATGCTTGTTTTTGGGTTATTCGTAGACAAAATTCTCGATGGCATGTCTACCTGTTACGTAAGAAGTTTGAAGATCGAATGAAAGAAAAAATGTTTTTTCACAGCTTTTCTTGGGAGTCTCTCCGATAGTAATTTTATGCCACGAAAAACGCTTTCAGGATTAGAATCTGCAATAGATTGTTGGTCCCTCAGGAGGAATGGTAGCTTGGTTCAGGGGCTCCTTGCTCTGTTGCACCACTTATCTATTTATTTTAGTTCTCGATAGCTGGAGTCCATCATTGAACCATAGAGAAATTTCATTGTTCGTCGATTTAACAACATCGAAACCATGGATAAAATGGTATTCAATTTTGATATATATGACTCAGAGGATAGCACTTGACAGAGAGGCCTGGGTTCATCTGGCTTCGTGGCACCCATCATCTGGAGGCTGATCGAAATTACGACTTGCGCAGCAGAAAGTCTACTTTTACTGGCGCTTTGATGAACAGAAAATGTTATACAAATTACAATTTTGTCAGTATGTAATTGACAATTGTGACAGGCAATTGAGTTTCGGTCGAAAAGTGACAAGTTGAATTAAAAATGTCGAATATTATTTCTTCAAGTGGAAGGGAAAATAAGTCTGAGATACAAGTTCGCGAAATACGTCGTCCTCGAATTTCTAAGGACAGAATTAACTATGTTTTTGCTGCATTAAGTGATTTTCAATTTCATGAAAAATTTCGCATATAGTTTCTTCTAGCTAAACTCAGTCTCTTGCATACATTGAAAGAAATTTGTCAAAATATATGACAATGGCAATGAAATTTTCACGACAAATTTATCAGAGAGTGACAAAAATGTCACGACAATTATATCGTTATCTGACGGTGACAAAATTGTCATGACAAATTGATCACAGTCTGACAGCGACAAATTTGTCACTACAACATTGTCATATACGACCTGTGCGATATGAAATGATATGAAATGGAAATTTGTCAGATAACTGCGACAAATTTGTAGAATTGTCACTTGTCAATGTTTATGAAATAGGGCCCAGTTTTTACAATAATACTGTGCATCAAATTTCTTAAACACTTGATGGAATTTTACATCAGGCTCTCTTATCAAAAATGAGCGCTTTTCGTTACTTTGAACTTCTTCTTCGCTGGAATGGAAACTACCCTTCAGACTGCAAAATTTTTGTTAGCTCGTAGCAGAAAAGACTGTAGAAAGCTTATTGGCGTTGCCAGCGGGCACTTCTCTTTTGCCAAGCATTTAAACGTGTAAGGCTTAAGTGATACCACACTCTTCCTCCGTGAATGTCCTGCTTTTTTTGCATGAGGTTACACATACTCGGCGCAGACCTGGTGAGAGCAGGTAACTTCTGCTCATTATCATGGCAGCGTCTTTTGGCTTTTCTCCTAACATCTACAAAACTATAACAACTAGAAGGTTGCTAACTGGTAGTACAATGGACCGGTATTTCAGTCTAAGTGTTCCAACTGGTATTTTAAAAACCTCCAACAGAAAAAAAAAACCCTTCAGACCCTTCGTTACTCGTACAAATTGGTTTGGAACGTTTCAAGTCTGAAACTCATTTTATGGGTGTTGGTTTGCAACAGGGCTCCGTTTCGTTTCCGACTCTCTTCCTTATTTTCATAACTGATCTCTTGTCTGAAACTTCTATTCCTTTTGATTGACGACTCAACTCTCAAATTCTCGTATTGGTTTTTAAATTCACTTCGGATATGGAACTGCAGTGGTTGAAAAATGAGTCCATTGGATATTATATTATTATTATTCGTAACCCTTTTGATGTGCTTTTTGACAACTTCGTATTATACGGTCCCTAGATTCTTTATAAGTAAATTGTTAAGACTAGTTCACATGCAATTGTATTCGGTAGGATATGTGAGTAAAAACCTACAATCATGACCTAGCGTTCTTCGGATCTTTAAAGATTCCAATTTTCTACATTTAGTACAAACAATTGATGACTGCCGCAAAGACTGGGTCTAGTCAAAACAAGAGTTTTACTTTCTCTACTATACGACAAACGGATAAGTCAAACTCACACTTCTCGTGATATATCCGATAACATCACTAGTGAACCTTAAGCTAGAATAATCGTATACATTCGAACATTTTGAAAGAAGTTGAGATTCCTTGAGAATTTTCCTCTGCTGAATAGATATACGTTCTTTCATAAGGCCCTACCTTTTAATCAGGGGCCGGATTCTGTAACGTTTTAGACGACTACCGTCTGAATTTAAGTCAAAAATAGAACGTGTTTAAGACCATGACCTTATCTACTGTACAAACTCTAGCATTAGCTTGTGAGTAATATGCACCTGTACTACTGTCGTGTCTTTTGGAATGCATAAGCCACATATTAAATAAGGAACAAAACAATTTTTGAAAAGTATAGCAAGTGCAAATGTAGTTCAATGCTCATAATTTCATCATGTTCAACATTGTCGTAGCATTAATCACTCCATTGTGTATAAAACCTGGGTCAAGGTAGAGTTGCAAGCTCCATTTATAGAAACAAAAACAAAAACACAAAACAACTCTCAATTCGATCAAATTCCTGCTTCTATGCTTGCTTCAAGGCAAAAACAACAAAACATTCTTGCATTAGGCTGTGATTATTGCGGTACACCCAGGGGAAATATTATTTCTCTTTTTGTCGATAAGTGGCAGCACGCAACATGTTTGGTCGTCGCACATTCTCCTTTCCGCAATTATTATGCAATAATAACAATTACAGTGAATCCCGGTCCGGATTACAGCATCATTGGACCGGTGATGGTAGTGGAAGTGGACCCACTGCCCATTCATACACAGTTACTGCTACCACACTTTGGTTTGGTACTGGTTTTCCTTTGGGGAGGCCTAAACTGTTATCACTGTGGCACACAACAATCCAACACCGTTGCTGGTGCACACATCTTTTGCTTGCCACTGGCCAGGCCATGCGAAAGTTGTTCGACCGCAGTCGACAGTCGACACTCACAGATGCGATCACATCGATATGGTGAATAAGAAAAACTCTATGCAATAAGTGATATGAAGAAGGTGATTTGGTATGTGACCTGTTATGTCATTCATGCTTTTTTGTTGTGTTTTTTTTTTCTTTTGGTTCTGTTATTTCTCTGCTTTTTCTCTTGCGATACCAACACATTTCACTTTTATGCGGTTTTGCGCAAGCGCAACACGAACTGTGTCTGTGGTGTGGCATCAATGGCGGCGCAATAACCTTTCGAATGTTTGTTTGTTTGTTACGTTTGACTGCGGTCCGTGCAGTATCTCCTTTCAGTGATCCGGCTTTTTGTACTTGAAGTTTACGTATGTTTTACACATACCTGTACGTCACGTGTCATTCAATCCATCTGAAGCATTTGGCAAAACAAAAAGTACAAAATAAAAATTATTGCTTAGACTTACCTAATTTTGCCACAAGTTGCACAACAATACTTTCACCGGCAACAGCCCAACGCACCTCGAACGCCAAATCGTCATAGAGTACTTCACAATTTAATTTTGACTGTAAAAGTAAATTTGAACGCTATTGAAAAGAAAGAGAGAGAGGAGAGAGAAAGAAGAACATTCCAATCAAACCAATTTGCTAAAGTTGAGACTCTTCTTGAGTAATTCATAAAGAAAACATCGGCTCTTCCTCGTTGTCTGTTGAATGTTGAATGGTATAAAAGGATTGATTTGGACTTAAATGGTGTGATGAAGTAATGATTAAAAATGTCTAATGATAAATGAGTCTCGAATGCAGCTTTCCGAACGAAAAGTATCTTATGGTGGTTGACCCTGCTGTTTCAATTGGAAAAGATGAAGTGAATGCAGGTAAATGTGACCGTGAAGTTTTCCTAACCCTGTGCTTTTAGCAGCCCAACGTTGTCCCTAAGAACATCCTACATGTGGGCACAATATCTATGAGTGGATCAATTTAAATGGATGGATTTTTTAGACGAAATATTTAATCATACTTCCACTACGAAAATAGAAGCTGAATTTTCGGAATCCGAAAGTTCATTTGAGTATTCCATTCTTTGAATAGCATGATTTTCTAACAAAACGTATACTTTTTATTGGTAAAATATAAAAATGAGTGCAGTTTGTGGTGCCTTCCATTGAAAACTAAAATTTTTGAAGGGTCCGCAGATTAATTTGTGGCGTTGAAAGAGGGAAGAAGTGAGACCCTCACAATTGCGCCAATTATAGAGGTATAAGCCTCCTCAACGTCGCTTATAAGATCTTGTCTGCTGTAATATGTGAACGTCTGAAACCCCAAGTCAACAACTTGATAGGTCCTTATCAATGTGGTTTTAGACCAGAGAAGTCCACAATAGACCAAATTTTCACATTACGGCAGATCTAGGAAAAAACCCGAGAACGTAATATCGATATTCACCATCTCTTTATCGATTTCAAGGCCGCGCCGCGTATGACAGTATTTACAGAGACGAGCTGAACAGAGCCATGTCTAGTTTCGGCATCCCTGCTAAACTCGTTCGACTATGCAGGATGACTTTGGAGAATTCACGCTGCTCCGTCAAGGTCGGTAAAGAACTCACCGAGACCTTTGATGTCGAAAAAGGTTTTAGACAAGGCGACAAACTGTCATGCGATTTCTTCAACATCATACTTTAAAGGATTGTAAGAAACTCTAACGTCAACACCAGAGGAACAATCTTTCAAAAGTCTGTACAATTACTCGCCTATGCAGACGATATTGACGTAATGGGAAGAAAAAAGCGTGATGTCATAGGTGCTTTTGCGAGTATTGAAACAGAAGCGGCAAAAATGGGTTTGATGGTTAATGAGGGCAAAACAAAGTATATGTTGTCATCAAACAAGGACACACAACATCGACGAATTGGACAATACGTCACAATAGACAGACATAACTTTGAGGTAGTACAGCACTTCGTCTACCTAGGATCCGCTGTAGACACGGACAACAACATCAGTGCGAAGATCAAACGGAGAATAACTCTTGCCAACCGTTGTTTCTTTGGGTTAAGAAGGCAATTGAGAAACAAAACAATCTCCAGAAAAACCAAGGTAACCTTGTATAAGACCTTAATCATTCCAGTCCTGCTTTACGGCGCGGAAGCATGGACCTTATCGAAAGCGGATGAGGAAACCCTTGGTCGTTTCGAAAGAAAAATTCTCCGAATGATCTTTGGTCCCGTATGCGAAGACAATGTGTGGAGAAGAAGATACAACAACGAGCTGTATGAGCTGTACCACGACATGGGCATACCCAGGAGAGTATGCATCGCGACGCTACGATGGTTGGGTTATAAAGAGCGGATGGACCCAAACGCTCCGGCTCAACGGGTTTTCGAAAGCACATTGCAGGGAAATCGCGGAAGGAGAAGAACTCGTCTTAGGTGTCACAATCAAGTGGATGAAAACCTCAACCGACTTGGAGTGCGAAACTGGAGAGAGCTCGCCCGAAATCGAAGTCGTTAAGAAGGATGTTGGTTGAGGCCCACAGGTTCACCCCGAACTGTAATGCCCAGGCCCACCTAAGTAAGTTGAAAGAGGGAAAAATTTATGCGAATACATTTTTAGCTCTTAGATTTCGATTATGGCAACTCCACCTAAAAATAAGTATGAACTATATTTCCATCACTTTCTAAAAAAAATTCGTGAGAAATTTATGCTTGTAAAGTACTTAAAATCGCATTTCTTAACTTATTCGTCGTTCGTTGGTCGTGCTCATTTCAAACCAGAGGTCATTTTAGAAAATAATTTAGAGAGCCGTAAATTAATAAAAAGTGACGAAGGTGTTTCTTTTATGAACAGTGACCGTGTGCAAATGTGCAAACTTTGAGGGTTTGTGCCAATTTTGAGGGTTTTCTGTTGAGGTTCAGTAGGAATTTTGATGTTTTTTAAGATGTCTGCATTCTCCTTACCATCATAGCCTTTGTGTGCTGGGATCCAGTAAAGGATGACAGAATTTTTCCTTGCTAGTTCAGATAGTGACATGATTGTCTATTGAACAAGTTTGGATGTAATGACAGAGTTTAGCATTCTGAAAAAATGAATATTGTTCGATGCACATATTATTCTTGAACATTTTATAATCGCATAAACGTCAAAAAAAAAAAAGAAACATTAGGACATGTCTATATTCACCCACGGTATAAGTCGGTGTAACACGGTAATTTTGGAAAATCTTTCAAAAAGAGCACCGCATTTTGAGTAATATGAGTAAAAACGAGTCTGCAAGTGGTGTTGGTGTGGTACCTACCCATGGCGGCGTGATGGTTATCATATTTGCTTGTTACGCGAGAGTTTTCGTAATTCGAATCCCAACTGAAGTCCAAAATGCTTTTCGACGGGTATCGCCTTTCGAGAAGAATTGTCAAGTCCTCCGATAGTAAATTCATTGCCATGAAAAGCGCTTTCTCGATAAGACGTTCGGAATCGGTGGAAAATTGTAAATCATTTTCATTCACTCAGAAATACGCTAGGCCCCGGGGCACCCTGCTCTGTTGCGCCAGTCTATTTATTTTATTTTATTTTAGGTGGTGTTGATTTGCCTTATTGAAAATCTCGTGGCATTGCAAGAACTCGCGAGAGTTTTATTTGGTCGCACATGTATCATATAATTTTGGCAATCTTTTACTGCACAAGTTTGGTCATTTAATTGTTTTTTTTTTCTAATTTGTGCGTTATTTTGACACTGACAGCTTATCCCGCTTGAAGTTTCAGCAGAAAGTCAGTGTCATACCTTTGCAGAAGGAAATGAGTTGCTTCAAGCTCAAAAAAACATTAAGAAATATTAAAAACCCTAAGTGAGTAAAAACTGAGGATCGTTTTTTGAAAACAAGTTTTGGCTGAAGTAATCACCCACCTCTATTGGCTCTCTTGGAGCTGTGATTTGAGCTCTTTGAACTATTGACAGGAACCTCTAAACATCGATGTTATGCCAACAATCTGGAAACGATTTAAGCATTTAAGGCCAATATTGTCGAAGCCATCCGTGAGATGCATCCCTAAAAGTGTAGTGACAGAATACGCTACTGCGAGGCTGCCACTTGAACGACGCGACGTACGTGAAGTTGTGTATTGTGTTACACAATTAATAGAAGTGTTTGTTCTTACTTATAAAGGATGTTCATTAAATCTCATTTTTGAAAGGAAACTTGTATTTGGGCCACCTTACACTGTTGTTGTTGGCAATTGCGTTAAGAATGAGACCTCTGACTCATTGCTGTGGGTTGCAGCCTTGCCCTTTTTTCGAATGATGTATTCGTTTCACCATATGAAGACTTTAGCTGTTGCCACACACAAGAAATTCAAGCGCCCGCAATGGTTTTTGAGCGATTGTCGCGCCATGTTTCAGCAAATGGGTCTACTTCGAGTTGTTAAGTAAATTATTGGAAATGTTCGAAACTCCATTGCTCGTTCTAGTTACAATTTTGATCTGCTAATTAAGGAAAAAGACAAGCATAGATGAGTAAAAGGGCGAGTAGTTTCCTCTTCATTAAAATATGAGCTGAAAACTCTGCACTGAAGAAGGGGTATTGATAGCTAATGCGTGTCCATTAACGTCTTCTTCACATTGTTCGATGAAAAATAATATCTGAAATTGATGAAATCAAAGAAATGGTGCAACACATAATCAATAAGCATCACAATTGAACAAAGAATCAATCTGTTTAAGTTCCACGAACTCAGAGCGAAAAATATTTTTTTTTTTTTTTCAAATTGCCTCATGGCGCGCCACTTCAAAATAAAACCGTAGGCTTTTGATTTTTTGTATGAATAAAGCTTTTATGTACGGTCATCGATTAATAGCACAGGAAAAGTGAATTTCCAAAAAAAAAAATTTCCCCCAAATTCACTCCACCCTATAATGTACACCATCGATATAAAATTAAAAAGCCTCAAAATACTATCATAAGTCAGTCCATGAATCTTCTTCAAAATTTTCTGTTGTGGTTTCAAGAAAACTCTGTTTCATGAGTCTTTTTCAGATTTTCCAATTTTAGTTGAAGAATCGGGTACAAGTTTCGGAAACCATTGATCCAATAGCTTTAATCCTATAATGCATGGAAATGTAACCATTTATGAGATTTGTTCAAAATTCGCTTTTCCAAATGCATAACCATGTGTCACCAATTGAATCCTTTCAGCCTTATTTGAATGGTCGCGAGTCAAAAGCCTTTCATTACCGATGGCCTTTCAAAAAGTGAATCCTTTTAGCAAATTGATTTGATTAGTCTTAGCACCACAACCAACCAATTGTTTCCTTAAGTTAAATGTTAGTGATATGAATGAAAAAATGTTTATGCCAAAAGCTTTGAGCAAATGTTTTTGTTTTTTCATGAATGTTTTTTTCTTGTTTTTAAATTGTGAAAAATCACAGATCGAAAGGTTAAATAAAATTAATATTTCTTAAATCAAAAGTAATACAAAATGAAAAATTGTTAAGTTTGAGAAAATATTTGTTTGTGATATCAGAAAAGAAACAATTAAACTGTTATGAGAATAGGACATCTGCACAAGTTAGTAGCCACAGAAAGAGACATTTTCAATCAAAGGTTATTCATTAATCATAAATATTTGAAAGTAAAAAAGATAAAAAAAGAAAAAGAATTCGAATACGGCTTCCAATTGATTTGTGTCGTGCGTCGTCGAGCTTCAAATTAAAACAATTTTTCATTTTGTATTATTAAATATTCATAATTTATTTCCATCAATTTAAACTGCATTTTTAAATACCAATTACAAAATTTCAAGCATAAATATATAAATATTATTATTAATTTTTTTTTGTTTGTTTTTTTTTAATCACAATTGTTCCGCAGATGATAAGATCAATAATAAATTTGAGTTAACAAACAAAATGTTTAGTTTTGTTGAAAATAAAAAAAAAATAGTTAATTTTAAATTCTTATACACTAGAGATTTGTTTATGTTTTTCTCATTTTTTTTAAGTTAAATATTCTGACATAAATAAATATTCGAAAATAAATATAAATGTAAAAATAAATGTTAAAACTTTGAAATGGGTGCATACCTACTAATCTACGAGTTATTGATAATTAAATTGATTTCCGAAGCGGATGGCTTCTTTACCTGAGGACTTATACCGAGCATTTTCAATGATGGTGGGACATTGAGACCTTCGGGGATTCGGACATGACCAAAATCGACTGTGAAAGCTTCGCACCAGACACCAAAGTGACCAATATCGAATATTGTCAGGTCAGCTGGAAGGGTAAGAACGATTGTCTTCTGATCGTATCTACGCAATGGGTTTTCTTTGCCATTTTCATCGGCAATACGGAGTCCTTGAGGGGATGGTTTTGGTCCACGACCAACCCAAAATTTGGCATCTAAACGAGAAAAATTCATTACCAAATAATTCCGTTTGAGTTCAAAGATAAAACTACAAACCTGGAGCTTCTCCATCGTAGCTGAAGTTGGGTATAAGTAAAGTCTGAGCATCGACAATCACAATTTGATCCGATCGAACACCATGTACTCCTTGCAGATTTGAGATCTTTTGGGGTCTTGGAAAGTCTAGATTGGGAGGAATGGAGACATCACCGAAGTTCACTGCAAATTCATCACACCAAACTGAGAACCATTTGATGTCACGCAGAGTTTTTCCCTCAGGAAGAGACAATGTGATGTCTTTGTTACGATAGCGACGAGTCAAAGCTGAAGTTCCTCCCCGTTCGTCTCGAAGACGACTTGCTCCTATATTGGTGGGTCTCTTTGAATGTCCCACATAGAAGTAGGCAGCTGTATGGAGTATTCAATTCATTTTCATTTTAGATCTCAATGAACAGTTATTTTTATCAAGTCAAACCTACCGGGAGCTTCGCCATCGTAGTTGAAATTCTTCAAAAATATCGTGCGTGAGTCAACTGCATAGACATCACCGCCAACGCCATGGTGCAGTTGCTTAAGAGATCCAATCTTTGTGCCATAGTATGGGAACGATGCTTGTGTTTCTGAGACAACTGAAAGTAATAAAAAACGAAAGTAGGGTCAAATATGTGAAAGAGAGTAATAAAAACAAACAAATAAAACAAAAACGATAAAAGTAACTTATCGCGAAGAATCATTATTTTGTTTTAATTGGGGAAATCGGCATTTTACAAAGATATAACCGTGGGAATAAACCAAATGAGGAATTTACTATGAGATGATTTTTGAAAGAAGGTGTATTTTATTGATATTGAAAGTTTGAATTTGTGTTTAGATCTGAGGGGCACTCTGACTGAATTTTACTATATTAGGTTTTTAACATCAAACGAATAAAAACAAATAGAGTGGCGCCACAGAGAGGGGAGCCCCGAGACCTAGCGTATTTTTCTCAAACATACCTTGTTAGGAAACTTATTTATTTATTTACTTACGAGGACAATCCGATAAGTACTTAGCCTACAAAAGAAAAACCAAAATTCTGGAAAAATGTTGATTTATTTTTCAATATAATCTTCTTTTAGTTCGATACACCTAACCCAGCGATGGTCCAACTCCTTTAACCCATCTGAAAAATACGTTTTCTCGAGTTCTGCAAACACAAATTTCTGCATGGCAAGCGATTTTTTCAAGTTTGGAAATAAAAAGAAGTCGCACGGGACCAAATCTGGAGAAAACGGTGGATGGGGCAATAGTTCATAGCCCAACTAGACCAAATTAGCCGCGGATCTGAAGTGGTCACACAGTTGGGTTTGTTGTCTGGAGTGAGCAAACGCGGCATCCATCGCACCGACAGCTTTCTCATGCCCAAAATTTCATGCAGGATATGACATGAGTCTTTCGAGATGCTTACTATCTCAGCTATCTCGCGCACCTTCAATCGGCGCCGGCGGTCTGCCAATACGAGATCGTGGATTTTTGTCACATTGTCCTCTGCGGTAGTCATTTTCGGGGCACCTGGGCGTTGCTCATCAAAAACCGACGTGCAACCACGTTGAAACTCGTTGAACCAATTTTTGACGGTCGCCATCGAAGGAGAAGAGTCACCGTACACAGCATCCAACCATTCTTTGATTTCGCTGCGTGACTTCCCTTCCAAAAACAAGAATCGAATCACTGACCGATATCGCTCTTTTTCCATTTTTCTAAAATTCGCTGACACGTTTGCTTCCACACGCGGTCAAAACAAAACTACGAGTCCAATTTGGCTGAAATTTCGACAGTAGCCTTCTACAAAAGGTTTTGCGATAGTGGCGCTATTGGGCGGAGAGGCTAAGTACTTATTGGACTGCTCTCGTATTTATTTATTAACCAAGAGAGTTATATAAACAAAGAAGTACATAAGGATT
This sequence comes from Melanostoma mellinum, assembly GCA_914767635.1. Classification (NCBI taxonomy): domain Eukaryota; kingdom Metazoa; phylum Arthropoda; class Insecta; order Diptera; family Syrphidae; genus Melanostoma; species Melanostoma mellinum. The sequence continues at coordinate 50,606,843 of OU612058.1, forward strand.
TCTGAAATCCTTTGCATTTCGCTTAATGAATCCCACCAACGAACTGGCCTTAGAGATGAGGTATTCAAAATGTAATTTAAAATAAAAGGCAGAATCAAGTATAACACCTAAATCATTAATTTGTGAAAGAGGGTTTATGGGCTTAGAATCGATAGAATAGTCAAATAACAGATTGAGTGTTTTTCGTGAGAAAGAGATTGCATTAAACTTTTTGATATTGAGTCTTAAATCATTTATTTGGCACCAATTTGACAAGCCATTAAGGTCAGACTGAATCAACTGGCAATCTCCAAAAGTTTTAATTTTTAAGAAAAGTTTTAAATCGACAATCGCAATGTCTAATGACTGAAACAATATCATTAATAAAGATAATGAAGAGAAGGGGGCCAAGGTGGCTTCCCTGAGGAACACCTGATGAACAAGTAATTTTCCTAGAGCAGGCATTACTTATTTGCACTTGTTGACTTCTATGAGTGAGGTAAGATGCCAACCAACTTAGCAAATTAGAGTGAAATCCAAATACTTCAAGCTTTTTCAGTAGTGTTTGGTGGTTGACAGAGTCAAAAGCCTTACTGAAGTCGGTGTACACAGCATCTACTTGAAATTTTTCCTCCATGGAATTAGTGACATAAGATACAAAATGCGCTAAATTTGTAACAATAGACCGACCAGATACAAAGCCATGCTGTTCTGGTGACAAAATGGAAGCGACCTGCAGTTTATTGCCGCCAATATCGAAAGGCTTATCGAGAAAGAGCTTTTCATGGCATGAAATTACTATCGGCCGATTCCTCGCGAATGGCGATATCCGTGAAAAAATATTTTTTTCATGTATCTGGGAATTGAGCCTCACCATTCCACCGATGGAATGGCACCGCACAAATTTCTTAAAGTAAATTAGGATGAACCAACTGCACAACATTAGCCAGCTGTATTGGCACTTATCGAAACAAAAGTTGTTAAAAACTCTGATCACTTGGAAACTCTTTTACTTCGATCGTATAGCGATTGTCATTGATGTGTTCTTATGGTCTTGTCGTGTTTGCTAAAATGGGCCCAATTTATGCAACTGACCGGCAGTACCAAACACGTCCCAATCGGCCTTCTTAGTTTCCGTAGCCCCACCAGATTTCGAGCCGTGTTGTGTAGACTCAACTTGAGAAATAGTTTTGTTCAACAATTTCATCCTGATTATGGTTTGTTTAAAAAATAGTTTTTAATTTTTCAATATCGATTTGAAAAGCGCATATTTCTTAAATCGGATAGAAATTCAACTTTCGGTGAGTTTGGGGCTTTGTCCAACTCCTAACAAATAACTGTTCCCCAACGTCCTAGCTACGAAAGCGGAGTCACGGGTGTGTTGAAAGGGCACATCTCAGTGACTTCATTAATTTGGTCAAACAGTATCCGAAAGAACTATACGTTAAACTTGTCACTTTGTGCACCGTCCTATAACTTAGCTTTCAGCTGACCAGCACGATTCCCTTACGTAGCAGGACAACTCAACCACTCCCTTTGCTTGCTTCTTATGTCTGATCCTAATAAATATACTTGAATGCACATCATTGCGTAATATCTTAAAAATGCTCGTGCCTAAGCAACACAGTTGATAAATCCTGAAAAGAACTGTTTGGCAATACGGTAGCAGTTCTTAACATTTTCCTTGAGGTGGACTGCAACGTAGTTATGACTAGAAACTAGATTCCTATGAAAGAATGAAGCATATTTTTTATCTCGAATAGAAAAAAATGTTGTAGAGAACTCATGTTTTGGTTTTATTTGTGGATAGCCAATTAGGGTTAGAAAAGCAGTTTACCGGTTTATTCGAAGAACCCTTCCAATCCAAATAGAACAAAAAAGCTTTTCTTTTTCATCTTTACCTACCAACCAATTGCAATAACGTGACTTCCTACCAAGGTCATGAAACATCAGTTGATTATCACTTTAAGAAATATCTTGTAGCTCCTCAACTGATACAAGTCGTATTGGGCTGTTTCTAGTCAGAATATTGTAATATAAGTACTTAGATGTGTGGAAAAGACTCAGTTTTGTTTTACTCATATTCAAAAATGATCATTTGGTCAGAAGCTTATCAAACATTAAACAGTATTTTTTTACTTAAAACATTCAGATTCACATCCTTATTCTACAGATAGAGATGTGACATTATCATATCACATATATCAATGACCATGTAAAACGTACCCTCTCTCCTGTGGTTGGAGCAAAACTTTTCTCTAATGCTACTCAGATGTGTAAGTAATACATTATGAATTGTACCTTACTATTGCCTTATCTAATTCACTGTTTTTGATGTTGTTCTGAAGTACTTGTGATTATCGAATGTAAACACTTTAGTGGCTTTGAAAATTGCTGAGCAGTTAGATAGTAAATAGAGATGGTCCAAGTTCTCAACACTGTGGTACTCCGTAGAGAGGTGCTCTATCATAGCTGTGTATGTCACAAAATAAGTCAATATATGGAGTGGCAAAACAGAACATGGAGCCACGGGAGTTGGCGTATTTCTCTCAACGATACCATGTGAGGAATGATTGGGATCTTCGGCTAAAAGAGAAAGAGCTTTCCAGAGATGTGAAATTTTTTCTCGAATGATATGCCATTTACTCACAAATGGCGATGCCGATGGGAAAATCATTTTTATCTTTCTTCTATGATTGTAGTTCGAACCTCAAACTCACACGCAACAGCCAAATACGCTAACCAAAATACCACGGACATCATCTCTCAAAACCTTTCTCGAAAGGATCTCTCATAAAGATGGAATTATACAACCAGCACCCTTATTTTCTTACTAAGCATTCCTAAGACTTGATAACTGCTAAAAATATCAACCTTCTCACTAGAAATCGATAGAAGCATAGATTAGGTATGATCATTTTGTGGAGACTCACGGTTTTGACGAGTTCTCCAAGAACTCTTTCATTACTTTTGGTTTTTCGAGGCCATACCGTTTTTTATGGAAAAAATAAGAGAGTGTTTGACTACAAAGTCTTAACGACACCTTATCACTACTTTTTCCTGATGCTTTTCAATTGCTGGTAGAACATAAACTTCAGTCCTTAAAAGGAATGTAAGACGACATTCCCAAGTTAGGGACAAACATAATAAAGCAAAAAATTATTTCGAGTCATTCCTCCAGAAAGCTCGAGAGTTGGTGAGTGGATAAAGAAAATGAAGCAAATAATTAGGGTGGCACAACAAAGCTAGGAAAACCTCGGGCCTAACGCCTCTTAAGGACTTAAAATTTTATGAAGATTACAAACGGTTAAGCTAGAAAGCTCATTTCATGGCAACGACTTGTTTCTCTCTTCGGACTTGAAAAATTTCTCACGAATGGCGATACCCGTGAAAAACATATTTTCATTTGATGTTTCTGGGATTCGAACCACCAACCTTGCACATAGCAGGCAGGCATGCTAAACATAAGGCGACGACCACTATTTAGTGGATGAAAAACAACAGGATAAAAATCCACATATGTGGTCCTTTAATGCTTAAAAAGGAGAAGGAAGAAGGCGTTTTCTGATTTATTCTGGTCTATATTAAATGTCACTCCTTAATCAATCAAACCGAAAACTTGTTGACGCACTCCATTTCACGAAACTTCTAATCCATCCAAGCTTATAGCAAGAACATTTCATATCATGTCAAGAAACTGGTTGGAATGTGGACGCTTGGTGTTGTTAATGAAACCTTGCATCGATTTAAAACCATGTGTGCTGTGCGATGGCCAAAAGTCACAAGTCTCAATGTTGTGACCTGCTAAGAACCACATCAACATTTGATCGAGTGGAAAGTTGTCACTTGATGTTATGACTTATGATATGACGTATCGGTTTCGGACAGAATCGGGCTTACAAACCAGGTGCCCTTTTTTATCCAAACCGAAACGTATCCAAACACATCTTTTCAAACAGCGCAATTTAAAACAAAAACAAACGTATAACTAGTCTCTTGACCTTAGATGTCCTTAATTATTTGCATTTAAACTTGAATGAAACATAAACGACAGTTGTATTTGGACGGTCACCTTTATTTGCTTAACAAATCGGAGTGATTATGACTAATTTATTTAACTCTGATTATTGATTAGAAGACATATAGTGACGTTGTTATTAAGTAAGCTCGTTATAAAAACACTCAAACAACAATGATGGCATTCTAAAGTCCTCGTAGTCATAGAAAAACATCATCATCATCTAAAACCAGTTTCGTTTGGCCTGATGCCTGATTATAATAATTAAAATAAAATACGGCCAATGTACAGCAAGTGGATTCGAAAAGAGATGGTAATTATGTTGATTCACATTTTAATTACAATATTTGCTCTTCACCTGGCCAAGACACTGTGACTTGAGAAGCGTCCCCGACAGAAAAACATACATCCATACTCGTATGTTCGTATGTATTCAAATGAAAGCGTCGCGTCTCGTCGTCAGTGCGATAATTGCCATCACGTTAATTAACCGCAAATGACCGTTGAAAGTGAATCTCGTTAAAAGTCAAATGAAATCCATTCTCACCTATTATAAAGTATACCCAGACCCACACTATTCATTCGGGGGAAAAAATTGATAAATATCCATTGTTACAACGAATAATGTATCTTCATCCATCATCGTCTAGGTATACCCTCAGACAGCAGCGAAGCGGAGGAAAGCATCATCAACTTTAGAGAGAATTGAAGACACAAAAGCACTCGTGTTGAACTTAAAGAGATTCCATTAAACTTATGTAAATTTATTTCATTTGCTTATTTTTAATTTTTCCTTTTTGTTTTATTTTTTTCTCTTGAGGATTAATTGACATGACATACTAAAGTAAACATGTTTATGTTAATTAATTCACTATGAATGGTGTACATTTATACGAACAAGAGAATAACACATTCCCATTGAAACTACAGAAGGAGATGGAAAGAGAGAAAATGGAAAGAAGGAGTTAAAGTGGTACATGGAAATGGGAATTGTATAAACGTGTGAATCAGAGTTTTGTTAATTAAAATCGACTTAACCCAAAATGGAAATTGACTAATAAAACTGTGAAGATTGCACTAAGCTTTAACTTTGTGTTTTAATTTATCGTTAACCAACTAAAAGTGGCTGCTAACGAATTCAGTTATATAGGAAAGTGAATTATGAGTGTCACAGATCGGTCATGGAAACAGCTAGACTGGAGTATTGAACTAGCACTTAGTAACCATTATTTGGAAGTTGATGTACCGTTTGATAGGCTTTTGTTTTTTGAAACTGTTATACAGACTTCAGAGGCATATATTTTGCCAAAATTGGCACAATGGTTGTGTGATAAATTAAGCATTGAAATGAGACTGAGCGGAATCTAACTGTCTTCCTGGATTTGCTTAGAATTTGCCTAAAAAAGAATGGCTGTAAGGCCTATCAGGTGACTTTCTCTTAATCGAATCAAAAAATCGAGTTTGAAATGCAAAAGAATTAACAGTTGGTGGTTATCGAGCTTCTAAATAAAAATCATTTGAACATTTTGAAAGAATAGTGATTTACGGTTATTTTAAGAACAAGAGGAAAAAGAATTGAAAGTTTTCAAACAACCTAGCTTATCTTGGAAAACAGCTTCTTGAGGATATTGCTAATTTTTCTCAAGAGGAGAGTATTTTTCAATTACTGCTCTGCTGTTGTAGAAATTCCTTACAGATCTCAGAGCAGTTCATACTCACAAGAACCGTTCTTGAAATGAAAAACTCTTGCTCTCTAATACCAGAGCAGGAACTCCCGCACTGGATTGTGTCACACTGAGTAATTTGCGAAAACCATGTGTTGCTTGTTTTGTTTATGGCTATTACCCCGCTCTTTATAAACCCTTTGAGGTTCACGGAGCTTATAACTCATCTCAACGGAAACGGATCCATAAACGTAATGTTGCAACTTATTAACTCTCAACTAGGTCAAAGTATCATATTTGATCTTCTTTTAAAGAACATATGCCGACGTAGGTACATCGTATTCTGCTTTGATAGCAAGGAACCAGAACCGGAACCAGAATAATACGGCCATGTCCACTTCGAAGATTATAAATTAGTAGAATAAAAAGAAGTTTAACCATAGGCCAGGCTGTCAAGGAGGATTCATGAGTAAAGCAGTAAAGACTATGGATGTCTATTGTCGATGATCCTAAGATCACTTGGATCGTTCAATTACAGGTCATCCAAATTTAGTCAACGTCTTTGAATGAGGGCTGGAAATGTGCAGACGCAATTTAGAAGGATTTCTTCTTCTTCTTCGCCCATGCTGCTTCCGTATTTAGTAAGACATTGAGTCTTGCAGCATGTTTACTTATGAGTGTTCGGTTATAACCAAAATGTGGAACCATTGAGTCAACTGCGGTAGTGCCATTTTGTTTAAGCTGAAACTTGGTCGCCTTTTTTTGTCAGTTGGTTTGAAATCAATTTATAAAATTATTTGCCATGAAAATAGAAACTAACTTCTAAGAAAGGGGAAATAATTAAACTCAATTTAGGTAGTTGTTAACTCAAATAAAAAGCTATTTTTGTGTTTACGTCACAAAGAACACGGAGTAGGTTAGGTTAGGTGGAAGTGGCTGTCAGCCAATGAGTACATTGCCTGACACACTTAGGCCGCAAGGGCCCATTGTGATGCCACAGAGATCAGCAAGTTAATCACCTACTGATCTCAGAAACCCGATGTAAGATTAACGAGTTGATCACTTATTAATCTCCCATTACGGGACTAGCCGGTTAATCCTCTCCTAGTCGAACCACGCGGAACTTTTAATGTATTTTGAAAGACTTTTAGGGTTTATGTAAGCTAAGTCGCTAGTATCATCGAAGAAGAATTCACAGAGATGAGTTTTCCTCCTATGAAGTAGTGCAGGGCATGAGCAAAGAAGGTGTTGATCGGTTTCTTCCTCCTCCTCGTCCATGCAGCTTCTGCAGAAATCATTGGAAAACATACCAAGTCTTTTGGCGTGTCTTCCTATTAGACCGTAAGAACACCTATTGTAGAACCTAGATACAGGCGGTTCAGGGCTAACAAACTCCTTGAGCGTTTTGAGTCTACACACGGCCAAACTTTTTTGGTTGCAAGGCAGTTGTTACTCTCAGTCCATCTAGTGTTTGTTATCCACGAAGCGTCTTTTCTAAGTAGGAGTTTACTTGTAGCGATAGGTGCACCTATGTTGTTCCATTCTGAGCAAAGGATAGTTTTCATGCTCTTTTTGGCTAGTACATATGCCATACAGTTGACTGGTATGTCCCTGTGCCCTGCCACCCATGAGAGGTGAATGTTAAACTGATTTGACATCTCCTTCAGAGACATCTGACAATTTTGGACAGTGATGGATTTTGTAGAGACAGAGGCAAGAGATTTAAGGGCAGCTTGGCTGTCCGAGAAGATTCGAATATCCGTAGAGGATATGACGTTTTCTTTGAGCCAAGACAGCACCTCCTTAATCGCCAGAATTTCCGCTTGGAACACACTACAATGATCGGGTAGGCGGAAGAAAAGACTGAGATTCAGTTTTTCTGAGTAGATTCCACTTCCCACGCTGGTTTTCGAACCATCGGTGTAAAAGTGTATATTGCCTCATTTTCCAAAAGAGTTCCATTTTCCCAAGCTTCTCTTGAAGGTATGGTTACTTGGAAATTATTGTCAAACACCAACTTGGGGGTGGTACACCACCGAATCAGATCGATTCGGTAAGAATCTAAAGTTATCTAGAATGGTAGTGTGGCCGATTTGATTTTTGGTCCACTGTGATGTAGCTCTGAGTCAAGTAGCTGAGCTAGCTGCGACTTGTTTGCTGAAGATATCTAGGGGTGTGAGATCAAGTAGTACATTGAGGGCGTCCGATGGGGTTGTCTTCAGTGCGCCACTAATACACAGACTAGCCGTTCTTTGAACTTTGGCAAGCTTGCTGTAGTTGATCATCTTGTCTAGTGCTATTTTGGTTTTCCAGGTCAGTTTTTTGTCAAAAATGAGACCTAACCTGATTTCACAGTGTGTTGCGGGCGGTTACGTATTTCGTGGAACGATTTAAAAGTGACTTAAGGGCTAAGACAAATAGTAACTTTGACCAATCAAACTAATTGCTCATCCATTGTACTCTCATACCATCAAGCTTCCCTTTTTTGTATTGTAGTAGATGGAATAAGGTGGTTATAATTTCACATATATAACCTCAAGGGTGTCGTCCAGATGAAACTAAACTAAACAGAGGTACTAAACTGTTTGTGAATGCAATTTGTTTCGCATATATTGAAGCGCCACAATCGCTCCGCTAGAAAAACAAGGCACATCCAGGGCTGATCGCTATTAGAGCAAGTAGTTGTTGCAGTCTGCCGTGGCTTGGGGTGCAAAAAAAGTGCACCAAACGTCAGCTGGTGAGTATTTCGCAGTCACTGACAAAATTGTTTGTGGTGCCCGTTGCGTAATGGATAGCATGTCTGCCTATTACTTAGGAATTTCGAATTTCGAATCTCTTTCAAAAACAAACAATGATTTATCACGAAATCACCGTTTTTCATATAAAAGCGAAGTATAGCCTCTATCAAAAAATTTAGAAAGCACTAGAGTACTTAAGGATTCACACATCTTTGTTATCTATTTTGACGTCAGAAAAATTATGGAATAGCTTAATTTCTGCTTACCGTTATATTCTTACACGACATTACTTGAATAGGGACTGAAGCGACTCCAGTAAACAGAAACAACGAAGTAGGTTACTTCTTAGTTATTGTGAATTTCTATTTCAGCGTCGACTTAAGTTTAATAGAAGATTCTAATTTATTTTTTATATGTAATACCTGACTTTCTGTTCTGCAAATGAATTATTTGGAAATTAGAATGACTCATTGCTGATAAGTGTGCGTTTTGGGGAACCGCTAAACAAATAGTCAAATGAAAACCGGTCATTTCTTCGATAATAATAATCTTTACTTTAACATCAAAAATCATCATTCTTTTCTTTTCATTTTTATTGCCAAAGTTCTTAACTATTTTTAAAACTATTTTGAAATTAAAACTGATGAATGGATAAAATCTTTAAAAAAAAAAAAAAATGTATCCCACCTTGACATTTGAGGTTCCACGAATCAAAGATTTAGTGCATTCAATTATTCTGAAATTCATCAATCCGCAGTGAGCTCAAAAACAAAACAAAAATCATGTTATGTTAATTCAGCCGGCTTCGTGTGTTGAAATCAGTTTTTCTTTCACCTACTTCGAATAGTCTATTGCTTCTTCTTCTCTTTTTTTTTATTAAAAACGCAGTAAATGAATAAATAATTAATGAATTCGGATGATTTCTTGAGAAGCCAACGTGTGACTTCATTTCGACCACAACATCAGTCAAACTTAAGTAGCAAATTCAAAATCCACTCGAAGCGATTAAAAACTAATCACAGTGTTGTGTTTTATTGTTGAGAGTATTGTTCTCGAAACATAATGACATTTGAAAAGCATTAGATACTTTGAAAGAATGACAGCTTAATTAACCACACAACATGATGTTCAAGGCTAATTTCGAACTAATGAACACATAAAATGGACTTGTTTCTCAAGTAGGTATAATGTCTCATAAATATGTATTACTATGTGTGGCGATGATAAATGTTGATGTAGTCATTATTTTAAACTAACCGGTGCATTAATTTGTCATATAAAGCGACATATTAATTACTAGAGAGCCGGTCTAGTGCTCCTATCAACAAAATCTTATTAGTCTCAATACATAATTGGGATTCAAGTGATTGCTCTTAATAGTTTTTGGAAGGAGATTAATAACAAAATAACAAAGTCACACACAGTTTTGCAATCAAAATTTAAGAAATTGTCCAAAAAGATTTGTAGTCAAAAAAGCTTTCATCAATCTCCTTGGCAGTTTCTTTAATAACAACTGAAATAGAAAAGTTCACTGCTCTATAAACACGCTTTTCGGCTAATTAAAAGTTTTATCGCCAAAATTTTTACGACCATTTTAAGTACTCTTTAATAAAAGCACTCAAAAAACACTTAAACTGACGCTTAGTACCTGATGATAACAATTACTTCGAAGTGTACTTTAAGTGGAACAGGTGTTAAAACCTTGATCAAAGGCATAGGAATAAGAAGTTCTTAAAAGGAATCAAAATGGAAATAGCGTGGGTTACGCATTGCAGTGCAGCACTGCAGGGAAGTGAAAAGTTAACTTTCATGTTTACAATTTTTTGAATGAAAACCTGATGCACAAATTCAAGAGTACCGAACCGAGAACCCCTCATAGTTTTTTTTTCTTTTGCCAATGTTGCTTGGACTCGAACCTTGAATCCTTCACGTAACAGATAGACGCGCTAACCAAGAATAATGCCCGCCGGAAATCAAAATTTTTAGTAAAAGATGTTGGTTGCGGTCCAGGATCACCCCGATCAGTATAGCACCATAACAGAACAGTAGTACCATAACAGAAAAGTACTGCCACCATAAGTTGTTTTAATGACTCGGCTATCGAACTGTTTGGAGCTTACCTGATACTTCAAGACAAACTTGAATGCTTCTACTTAAGTTGCCTTTCTTGTTTTTAGAGTGTGGCACAAATTTAGTACTTTCTGTACTAAAACATACTAATATTCATAACTGCTGCAAAAGATCAAGGAAATGCCAGCAATTCTTTCAATGTGCATATGATTATCAGTTCGAGGTTTAAGAACTCTCAACTATCCTGTTAAGTTGACTTTACTCTGTTTTTAGAACTTTAAACTAAGTTCACTGAACTATTTATCAAGTGAACCTTGGATCACCAAACATTTCACGATGGCTTGGAAATTTTCGGGAGCCTCTTTTAAGATGTCAATTTAATCTTCCCAAGTTTTAGCTAAATAAATATTCCCCAGCAGGGAAACATAGTTATAGAGTCACTGTCGCTACTGAGGATCTGGAAAGATCATTTCTGCAGACTGCTTAACGGCGATGAGGACACAAATTCCGCTGTCAGGCAGATTGCCCCATTCAGCCTGGACGATGATCAAGAATGCCGTCCTCCCGACCTAGAAGAAGTTAAGCTTGCTATATGCAAACTTAAATCAAATAAGACTGCAGGTGCAGATGGCCTTGATGCCGAACTTTTCAAGGCAGCTGGAGACCAGTTGGAGAGGAACATGCAGCAGCTGATCTGCGAGATATGGTCGGAAGAAAGCATGTCCGATGAATGGAAACTCAGTACCGTATGCCCGATCCTAAAGAAGGGAGACCCTCACAATTTCGCCAATTACAGAGTGATAAGCCTCCTTAACGTCGTTTATAAGATCTTGTCTGCTGTAATATGTGAACGTCTGAAACCCCACGTCAACAACTTAATAGGTCCTTATCAATGTGGTTTTAGACCAGAAAAGTCCACAAAAGACCAAATTTTCACATTACGGCAGATCTTGGAAAAAACCCAAAAACATAATATCGATATTCACCATCTCTTTATCGATTTCAAGGCCGCGTATGACAGTATCTACAGAGACGAGCTGTACAGAGCCATGTCTAGTTTCGGCATCCCTGCAAAACTCGTACGACTATGCAGGATGACTTTGCAGAATTCACGCTGCTCCGTCAAGGTCGGTAAAGAACTCACTGAGACCTTTGATGTCGAAAAAGGTTTTAAAAAAGACGACAAACTGTCATGCGATTTCTTCAACATCATACTTGAAAAGATTGTATGAAACTCAAATGTCAACCCCAGAGGGACAATCTTTCAAAAGTCTGTACAATTACTCGCTTATGCAGACGATATTGACGTAATGGGAAGAAAAAAGCGTGATGTCATAGGTGCTTTTGCGAGTATTGAAACAGAAGCGGCAAAAATGGGTTTGATGGTTAATGAGGGCAAAACGAAGTATATGTTATCATCGAACAAGGACACATAACATAGACAAATTGGACAAAAAGTCACAATAGACAGACATAACTTCGAGGTAGTACAGGACTTCGTCTACCTAGGTTCCTCTTAGACACGGACAACAACATCAGTGCGGAGATCAAACGGAGAATAACTCTTGCCAACCGTTGCTTCTTTGAGTTAAGAAGGCAATTGAGAAACAAAACCCTCTTCAGAAAAACCAAGGTAACCTTGTATAAGACCTTAATCACCCCAGTCCTGCTTTACGGCGTGGACCTTATCGAAAGCGGATGAGGAAACCCTTGGTCGTTTCGAAAGAAAAATTCTCCGAATGATCTTTGGTCCCGTGGTCCCCCACACATTGCGAAGACAATGTGCGGAGAAGAAGAACAACAACGAGCTTTATGAGCTGTACCACGACATGGGCATAGCCAGAAGAGTACGCATCGCGAGGCTACGATGGTTGGGCCATGTAGAGCGGATGGACCCAAACGCTCCGGCTCGTCGGAAGGGGAAGACCTCGTCTTAGGATGAAGACCTCAACCGACTTGGAGTGCAAAACTGGAGAGATCGCCCGAAATCGAAGCCGTTATAGAAGGATGTTGGTTGAGGTCCAGGTTCACCCCGAACTGTAATGCCCACCTAAGTAAGTAAGTAAGTAAATATAATAAAATTACTTACGGCAACAGAGCGGAGAGCCTTGAGCGCATTTCTCAACCCCATACTTTGTGAAGGAATGGATAGGACCTACAAGTTTTTGAGGCTCCAAATACTTAATTGAGAAAACGCTTTTCATGGCAGTGACTTGCTAAATCCTCTCCTGGGGATACCAAACTACGTATCTCCCGCAGACATGGTTGAGTGAAAAAATTAATTAGTTAAAAATTGCCATCGGTAAAATTAAAACCCACCATAATCCATCTTGAGAAGCAGTTACCCAACACAGCTCGAACATGTGCATGTTGTCAATGGAAACGAAGAAAAAGAAACACCAATTGTATGGCTTGAGTATTTGAATAAACGCTCATGGTTCAAGTTTATATTTGAATCGGTGATTGTTAAAACAACATAAGTGAAATTTTTATTTTTTTGTAGGAGCGACAAAAATTATGTTACGCAAAAATAATAATAAAAATAATAATTATTAAAAGTAACAGATTATTGAAAATAGTTATTTTTGCGTATTTTCATTGCTTATGGGTAGAAAACACAACGTTTTTGTCTCTCCTTCAAAAAAATAAAAATGTCACTTATGTTGTTTTAACAATCACCGATTCATTTGTTGTATGTAAAATGAAATTGTAGTGAATCTATAAAAATGCAGTATACTGGCTATGGCTTTGCAAGGCAAGTTAATTGAAAGTCTAAAGCCGAGTTATCTCTGGAAAATGTCTTTGACGCCAGCACAACTCACAACTCTTGCTTAATCGGATGTTCCACCCATTTCGTCAAGAGATTCTTGGCGATGACAAATATATTGCTATCCCATAGCGGGCATAGGAGACCTTCGTCCTAAAAATTAATTGTTTTTTTTCGTACATAGTCATATCAATAAAGCCATATAATGTTGCTGTAGACTTCAGAATCAGTTGTGGGATGATTAAATACCAAAATTAAAAAAAAAAAATATTTATTCTGAAGCTCGATACACAAAAAAGAAGAACTATTCTTAATATTTCCCGCACTAAAAGCCACCCATACTCAGCTATAATCTAGCAAAACAAAAATAATTTACAAAGTAACTAATAAACCAGTGATCATAAATAACATCATTTATAACTCGTTTATTTCAGCAGAGCTTTCATTCTCCAGCCACACCTGTTATACAACCTTGTCTCACTGTCAATGTCAGTTGCAACTATTTGCCTAGGTCATTTCAATATAAGGAGAGCCTTACTATATCGCTAAATGATAAAATAACTGTCAAAGGTCACCAATCAACAACACAATTCTCCATTATTTGTCGGATATTTGATAAATCAAAAAGAACGTTAAAGTCAACCCCCATTCTAAGATTCTTATGGTAATAGAATTTGACCATTAAGAATCATTCAAATGCAAATCTCCTGTAGTGGGTTGTTAGTTACTATCGAGTGTCTATAGATCGTAAAATTACAGAACAAACCAAGAGCAAGTTCAAATGGAATTGGTTGATTAATTTTGACACTAATCATAACTTTTAAGTGGAATAGGCAAAAAAATAATATTTTTATCACTTTGCTTTGATTGTCTGTTCCAAATCAAGGCATAGCAACGTTATGTGGATAACTGTCGCTGTTGTTAACTTATGATAGTGATGTTTTAGGAAAAATATGATTGACCAGAGGTAATAAAGTTTTGTGGGAGGTGTTTAAGGTTGGATATTAATCATACTGAAAAATATTTTGCTTCCTAGTTTTATGAAAATGTAGAGAATCTATTGCGACTAAACTAAATTACTTGATTTTTCACAAGATAATCCGATTCACCTTCAGAGAGTTTTTTAAAGCAGTTATCAGCAATTTTGCTTCAAATTATACCTTTTAGGTAATTAGGCCCTGGATTCCATAACTTTGTCTGTCATCGATAGTAAAGTCATAAGTTGTTTCATGTAACTTCACTCTCAGCGATTAAACATTAAGGCCAGATATTTTCAACAGAAATTTCAAGCACCGAGCTCTGTTAAGTATTCGTTCTGCGTTTAAAACAAGTCTCCCAGCAGTTCTAACTAAATATAAGTTACACCACTCCTTTGAAGTAATCTTTCCAAACCCTGTAATTCTTACAAATAACTTCCAATACATCTGGTATACTGACGGTTCAAAAACAAACAACGGTGTAGGTGCAGGGATTTACGGTCCCAACTTTAAATCATCTACATCCCCTGGTAACACAACTACTATCTTTCAGGCAGAGGTAATGGCTATAGAATTCTGTATTAGGGAATGCATTAGAAGAAACCTCCGAAGATCAAGCATCCTAATCTACTCTGACAGTCAGGCAGCACTAAAGGCTCTGTCCTCGACAAAAATCGAATCCAAACTAGTTTGGAACTGCCTGACATGTATATTTCAATTAGCTACTCACAATAAAATAACACTTTCATGGGTGCCTGATCATGAAGGCGTACCGGGTAACGACTTGCTAGACTTGGCTCTCAGTCTCAATTCAAAGGCCCTGAACCCTACTGTGGTCTCCCAATAAGTAGCCTAAAAAACGAATTAGCTACCTGGGAACGACAGAACATGATCAGCACCTGGAACAACTCAAATGGCCATCGTCAGTCAAAACTATTCATTGACTTATCCCACAAACGTATGAAAGAAATTCTTGACATGAGCAAACGTGACGCAAAGTTACTTACGGACTTCTTCACGGGACACTGCTCACTCAAGTATCATCTTAAAAACATGGGCATCAGCCAAGATGATACCTGTCGTCTCTGTCTTGAAGACACAGAAACAGCTGAACACATTTTATGTGAATGCCCTGCCTGAGCTAGATCCAGGCTTAAAATAAATATTCAATTAAGGGTTCCCCAATCCCCTTGATATCAGAAAAACCTCTTCCTCGAAGATTCTTAGGTTCTTACATGACCTCAGCTTCGAATGAACTAACCCATACACTACGTGTTTTTAAACCAAAGGGAACAGCATAAAAGATCTTTCAGGTCGACGTGCTTGCAAAGGTAATATTCAGCATCAGTCACCCTATATAATTTAAGAAAAAAAAAATATATATATATATATATATATAACCAGGGTTTATGCTTAGCTTAGCAAAAAAAATAACCATTCTCTGTACTGTGAAGATCGGTGTAATGCTAACCAGGATATTCTAGTGGCAGTACCTCGCCCTTTTTTATTTTGCTACTTAGATGTGTCTAAAACGAAATGGGCGCCATTCCCTTTCTATGTACAGTAAGATTTGGACATTATATTCAAGACCTATGTCTATAGTTATAGTACCTATACTACAGCTGTCATGTGTGTCACGGGTCACGGCCCTTACAACGTCAAAAATACCGCAAAAATACATTTGTTTTTAGACTCTGAATGTTTTTTGAATGATTTTTCGAATAACTTTAATATCCCAACGCTATTATAGACTTGTGCGAGTATTTTTTGAGCCCTTGATTTGCCCTCAACTCGATCAAAAGCGGCTCTAGGTGATGGCTGGCGCGAGCTCAGTTAACAAACAGGGCTGCCAAACAACATGTATTTTTCTGTGGTAATTTCGTTGTTTGATGTTTTTTGAGAACCGAAAACCCAGTTTTTTTTTTTGGCTCCCTATAAAGTTGTCAGGCAAACCGAGGTCAACTCTGCAACAAATTCAAAGAACGATCTCAGAAGAAGGCTTTCTATGGACACTTCACTTCACACCATTTGATGCGTTTCCGTGAGAAGGCACTTGGAAACATTTAGCTCCAGGCAGTTTTTGGAGCACCATATTGAAAAATTGTCGAGATTCTGTTGGAGGTGGGAAGAGTCTTCAGAAGAAGAAATGTCTCGGTATAACTTAGTATCGTCCGCATAGACAAGTTTAAAAAGAATAAGTTAGTGGGTGATTTTATCGAAAACCTTACTAAAGTCATTTGAAATTACATCGACCTCCTCTCCATTCTCCAAGCCTGAGAGGGAAAATGAGACAAGTCACAACCAATAAAACAGATTTATCAATGTAAGCTTCGGGTTCATGGTTCCTACTTTTTTTTAGAGGAGGCTGTACTTACCTCACTAACGAACTCAGCTTAACTACAGGTCCGTTGTACTGCCAGAGAGGCACCCTCCCTTTTCTAGGGTGCAGTAGATGGAACTAAAATGTTAGTAATTTCACTTTTACCTTTTTACTTTTACCACTGACTTTGTGCCGAAAACATATCCTGAAATATGTTCTGTCTCTGACTCAGTTGTCCCGCTTTTTTATTTTGAGCACAAGGACAGCGCTGGGGAATTGTTTCAAATGGAAAAGAAATAGAGTTTGAGTGTTCAGATGTCACTCATACCGAATTGAAATACTCTTGCAAGCTTGCACTTCAAGCTGTTCAGTTCACTTTCCGGAATTGAAACAGAAAAAAACACATAATCACAGCGAGATTATATAAAAGTCGTTTCATCGATCGCCCACATAATCTTAACGGGTGAATTTTTCCCGCAGCGGGTGTTGTCCCGTTTTACGAGTACCGAACCGAACATTCGACTGGAAGGGCTTTTTTTGCCAGCTTCATTTATAACGGTACATGTTAACGAATCTAGAAACCAAAAATTTGAAGAGACCTATGATTTTCGTCGTTTTAAGTTTGCTATTGAAAAGAGTAAAACAATGTTGTTGATAAAAATGTGATGAATGAGTTTTGCCTGAAAGCGTTTGAGGAGCTAGGCATAATAAAGGCCTTCGGGCACAGCCACATAGTGAGCGGCAAAGTGCGACGAAATTAAAATAAAATTGAAAACTAGCCTACTAGTCCAGTCATTTAAGTCAAAATAAAGCAAGAATCTCGGAATTTGAGATACCCAGCTGTAAATTTGTATGAACTTCTACTTTGACACCCTAAAAGTTGACCCAAAACCTACATACTGTAGGGTGTGAGCGTCCATCAAAAACAAAGGTCAAAGGTCACAAAAACCCTTTATTGGCATATTTCTCGTTTACTATGGTTTTTTGCTATTTGTGTCTATTACAATATTGTAGAAGGTTAAATTCTCTACAACTTTTGCCTCAACAGTTTTTTTATACGTTGAACAGTTTTCGAGATAGATAACAGAATGCGCAAGGTTAGAGCATAATTTGAGGTCATCCGGTAGCCCCGGTCGGAAACCAGCCATGTAAAAATTATAAACTATTGTGAAAGCTGATAAAATAAGAAATTTAATATTGTTATCAATATTTACTCATCATACTATGTAAAGTACTGTATATATATACTGTATATGGATATATAAATTCTTCATAAGTAATGCTTTTATTATAAAATCTAATTTTTCTGGTGTTTGAAAGAAAGAAATCTATGAAAATTATTAAAACTTCAACTCTATTCTTCTTCTTCTTCTTTTTCATCTTCTTTTTCTTCTTCTTCTTCTTCTTCTTCATCGTCATCTTCTGGCTGCTGTAGAGATTGCAATTCTTTTTCTTCATCGTCTTCAACACCATTTGATACCCATACCTTCAACGATTTCGAAGTCAAATGTTTCATCTTCAATGTTATCGCTTAGATATGGTGAAGCATTGAGGCAAGCTTGCCCATTACAATGGCCACAAGCTAAAGAGCACTGCAACCCTGCATTTACAGCGAACCACAACTAACCTTGAAGTTGCAGAAGATCGTATTAAGCCATTCCTCTGGAGCAGGTTTTAGAAGTGTCGTAATTGGTTCAAAGAATCCGTTAAGCATTGTTCAACCCCACTCCAGGGGTTCCAAATCGTACCCTAACCAAGTTTGGACATGATAAAAAACACGGCTAAGATGTTGATGAGCTGCTGCACTTGTTGGCGGAATATTTGCTAACTGTACAGGTTTATTAAATTTGGTAGACTTAACGTACTGTGTATAACGAAAATGATCTATATTTGCCACAGACGTGGAAGCATTATAGACTGCCAACAACGTTTGAATTCCATGTTCAAATAATTTTTGAATCGGACAGTTTTTTCTTGAAATGCTGCAGCAAGTTCATCCAAATTCGGTAGGTTGTCGAATGCTTTTAAAAAAGTTTTTTTCCCTTTCTTAAAAAGCGCAGAAGTCGTGTTTCGGCCACATTCGGCTAAGAAAACTATAATCGGCTAAGCCTTCGGCTTCGGCAGAAATAAGCCGAAGTTTTTGCCGAAGCCGAAAGTTCAGTTTTTGTCTATCGTGCGTCGTGGTAGGCGCTGAAAAAAAAGTTCATTTTCGTTTTTCGTAGAATTATGCTATAACCTTGCGCATTCTGGTTTCTATCTCGAAAACGGTTCAACGTATAAAAAAACTGTTGAAGCAAAAGTTGTAGAGAATTTAATTCTCTACAATATTGTAATAGACACAAATAGCAAAAAACCAATAGTAAACGAGATATATGCCAACAAAGGATTTTTGTGACCTTTAACCTTCGTTTTTAATGGACGCTCACACCCTACAGTATGTAGGTTTTGAGACAACTTTTAGGGTGTCGCAATAGAAGTTCATACAAATTTGCAGCTGGGTATCTCAAATTCCGAGGTGAACTTACTATAATGACTGGGCTATACATCGATCTACCGCTCAGCTTTTGATTTTGTTCTAATTTTGCTGCTTTATCACTGAGTACTCGGCCGTGCCCTAAGGCTACTCAGTCAAGTGGAATCAGTCACGTCGCGTCGCTTTCCCATGTCTCAGGACACTGTACTGGGCACGATCACTACGAATTCCACTTAAGTCCAAAAAATAAAATCATTCTTTTTGTGCAAAAATAAAAAAGAATGTAACGAATAGACTTTAATTAAACAAAGTTAGATAGGTTGTGGAGCTGAGAATGAATTGTGCAGCGTGTTTGACTATTGTAGTCTACAACTGAGGTAATATTTAGTCTTGCTACTAACAGAAAGGTGTATGCTAAGAACTTAAACTACAATTTTATACACTATGAGATCCTTTAAGCTTAGTTATACAAAATGTTCTGAAATGTTTCGAGCTCCTACAAGCGCATTACAACTTCGTCCAATCGTCAATGTCACCATGCAATGTCACCATTAAATAAAAAATTTTATCGGGTTTCGAGAATATTCGACTTATGACGATGGTGTCAAGATGAAGAGTCGGGATAGAATTATCACACTTTCTTTGATGTGAACTCCTCTTCTAAGTTCCGACTCCGGCATCGCAGCCTTTGGAGAGTACTTTTCAACGAACAGGCATTGGACCAATTCAATTGAATAGGATGCTTATGAAATATTTTATCCTTGAAAGAAAAACGTAAACTTACACATAACCACACCTGCAACAGCATCCTTCGCTCTTTTGAGTTAGATTTGCTAGTTTTGGGCTACAGATTCGATTATGATACACTCTTTGTGTGCGAACTCCAACTTAGCATCACAAATAAGTAAAAAGAACCTTACTTACACCTGTAAGCAGATTAGTTTAAGTATCTGCGTCTATTTCTCAAGACGAAAGCCAGTTAAGCGATGATAAATGTCAAACACTTAACTCTGTTTTGCATAAGTCTATTAACCATTACCGGAAGTGCAATACAACATTTTATCAATCACAACTTGCATAAAAATAGAATTTCATGTTAGCAAACCACTTCAAAGCTACTCCACACAACTCTTTCTCAAGTTCGTATAAAGAGTTGCGATATGCAAATCAAATTAAAGCAAATCAAGAGCTTTTTTCAAATGAAACAAACAAAAATGAATGTTCCACTATTTGATATGGACAGGGTACCCCTTAAAGAAACTATCAGCGCTTTTGGCGCGCACACTGAGCGAACAGCGCGTTTCTTCAAAGTCAATATTGTAATCTCAATGCAATCTTCCTATCTCTGTTGAAATAAGCTTCATCCAAGGCTGTAACACAATCCACCACATCCCATTCACTAAATTAAACAAAACAAAAAATTAATCATCTATTGCAACGTTTCTTCGTCGACCGACACAAGACATAGTGATGTACATAGTTAATGAACAGCCAAAACCATATTATGTGCAACACCAAAAAAAGTAACACAAAATTAAGGAAACAGCCGCTTACTTACACACAGAGCTCAAATTAAATTAATTTGATTTGATCTAATGTGCTATGGACATTTACCTGCAGACAAATTTTCAACTTTTATAACTGTGCGTGCACTAGTTTCGCAGTCTTGGACAAGTTTTGAATACCTCGGCTTCGTGCTTCGCAGTGTGTCATTCGCGATTGCAAATGTATTTTTAATGATATTTTGCGGTCAATTAAAAATTTTTTGTGTCATTTTTGCTTAACTTTTCAAAAAAAAAAAATAAACAAAATATTGATGTTCGCTTGTGGCCATAGTTAATGAAGATACGATTTGGGGGCACCCATTACACCGTCATTTGGCCGGTATTCAGCGCACTTATTCAGTGTCGTGTTATACTTCAGGTTCGAAAAGTAGGTAATGTGAAGAGAGAAGCATCACGATTCAAGAAATCAACTCGCATTGGGAGGCTCTATACTTTGAAACGTGGTTTGGGTATGACTATGAATGAAGGTAGATATAGCCGGGTTGATAGGAAGATGGATAGATAAATTGAATTGAATGGATGGTAGTGCTGAGGCTCTGGCACAGTTGCTGTGGCGCACGGCGTGCTTGAGTATATCTGCAATTCGTAATCTGGTTTATCGTGCCACCGAAATGACCCAACTATAAAATAAAACTCTTACAAGGTAAAGGTGATCGTTGGTTGTTTTAGTATTTTTTATTGGGATGTTGTTTTTTTTCGTTTAATTTATTGTTTTTTCTGTCGAGCGATGCTATCGTTGAAGAGGTTAGGCACCAACTTTATGCAAGACACCAGCACGGAAATTGTTTTGTTTTTGCTTTAATCTTGTCATGAACGAAGCCTTACTGACAATGTTGTGCTGGAAATTGAATAACCAAAACAAATTTCCTGGGAATTGGACCCAAAAAAAGGAAGTGTTTTTGTTACATACTTCATTGTCTTTTTTAATCACATTATGTCAAAGTTCGTAAGCTTTTAGCTTCCTAAATTTTGTTCGGTTTTCCTTCTCAGTTTGTGTTAGTCTGTTTCTTTGAGTAAATGGACTTACAAAGCTTGACTAAAATATTAAACTGTAAGAAGAACCACAGAATTCGCTCTTCTTGAAATCCAAAAAAATTTTCCTGGCCATACATTTCGTAAAAAGCAAAAATAACAAAATATCTGCATACAACGATTTGTGTAGCAAAAATGGAACTAAATACCATAGATCTAGCTAATTGCTCATGATGATTAAATTGTATCTCAAAAAGGACAAGCTTCTCTACAAAAAAAAACTTTTTCAATGCTTGTAGTGATTGCCAACGGAATCAGATGTTTTGTGTATCGAACCAATATCCTTCCTGCATTAATTGGGGATGTGGAAAACTATTGAGCTCTTACCTAACTATCAAACGAGATAGAGTCCCAACATGGCGTAAACTGCAAACACTAGACAATTGAAAGTGATAAGTGGTCATTTATTCTCAGTCATAGGATCTGCCTTGCTTTACATGTTCTAACTCATTCATGACAATAAAACAAATGTTACATTCAATTAAAAATGTAACATCTGCATGGTAGTGCAGTTTCATTACAAAACCAGCTTGTGCCTACGACTCTTTCGTTTTGGTTCAGCAAGAAATGGAAAACATTGTTTCATTTACGAATATAGACCGAGAAATTGAATTTTTCTGTTATTTTCCTCATCCAGTGAGGACAAGAGATTAACTAAGTTTGCTTTTAAAAAAGGAACTAACCAGCAAAGAGTGAACATGCAGAGGTATAACGAAAAGACTAATTATCTGGTGAAACTAAAATATATACTCATGCATACACATCAATATTCTACATTACGTTGAAGCTTGAAGCACCTTCCTTGACAACGCAACCAGTGACTTATTGCTTGTTGCTGCAGCCCTTACGTCTTACAATCTTTATCTTTTGATTGACGAAACCATTAAATATTTTCACTGTTACTTGTAAAAAAAAATATGTAAAAAAGGGTTTTGAGTGTTTTTTAGTGCTTATTAATTATCTATATCTATTTATTATTATTATTATCATTATTATTATTATTATTATTAATTTTATTATATATTTATATTTGTGCACGTTAATGACAGAAACGACTTATCCTATCTAGATGAGGTTTTCAGTAATATATTGTGGTAAGCTTCATAACATATAGTTTTTATTTCATGTCAATCGGTTGATAAATAAAAAAAACTATACCAATTCTTGCGGACGAAGTCGCTGGCACACCTAGTTTAATATAAACGACAAACTCAATGTTCGCTTTCTATGCACCGGGACTTCGAAAACTACTGTCAGTTTTCGTCGCTCTGATTGGTCAAAAAAGTCAGAAGTTTAAGCTGACATTTAGCTGACAGTTAGATTTTCAGTTTTTCGAACATAGATTTTCAGATGGAAAAAAGCAGTCTGGAAGTTCTTAAAAAAAGTTCTAGTTGTCAAAACAAGGAAAACAACGTACATGACAATCGGACTTTACTCGGTATTCTTGGGTTAGTTTTTTGTTTTAGTAGTTTTCGCTTACTTGTTGAATTAAAATTGATTATTATTGATGTTCGGATATTCTGTTTTGTAAATTGATATTGAAAATGAATTTATCAGCAATGAAAAAATATTTTTGAAGACACGTGATTTTTATTGATTTATCAAAATTGATTGAAGTGAATTTAATTTGCATGCTACGTTAAACAAATACTTGGAAATCGAATTCCTTAACTTCAAACTGGGAAAATCTGTATGTTTTCCAATTACTTTTACCACTAACTATGTAGAACCGAGAGGTGAATCACAGTACCATTTAATATCTGAAAATTGCGTTCTTGAACTGACAGATTGAATATCGAAGATTCGAAACTGCGACGAACGCGAGCAATATCTTCCGCCGGCTTCTAAAGACTGTGTAAGACAGGATAGAGAATTCGAAGATCGAAGTCTCAGTAATAAAAGGAGCTTGTTTTAGAATCATTAAACTTAAAATTGTCAACACTGCTTTTTATTGAAATTTCTATGATCATTTATCAACTGCCATTTGATTTGTCTTTAGTTTGGATTGCTATTTTATCGAACGACTCTTGAACAACGCATACGATGTGATTCATTTTGAAAGAAATGTTTCTGTTTGTGATTTTCAGAGCATACTTCGTCCATTTTATGGTTATCACAACCTTCCAATAGCTTCGATTAAGATGGAACGTTTTTGCACCACCTTTGCACAGACTGATAATGGTCATCGTTTGATTTGTCTTACAGTGCGTACAGAATAAGGTACTACTGCTTGGATTTATGTCCTTCCGCTTTATGGAAAATTTTTCAGAAGGTCTCGGTGTTGCCAAAAATAAAATCCAAATCGTGAAAGAGTTAAAACCTCATGCACAGTGTGGTAGCTCGCCAATCTAGCTGGACAAAATTAAAAAAAAATTCTGTCGGATTATTTGTTGTGCTTCTCAAAGCAATAAGTAATTGTAATTCATGTATTGTTTATTTAGTTTTTGCTCTAATTTCGTAAAATTAGGCTCTGGAGTCAGTTGTTGTCGACAACAGCAAAGCGTATTTTTGTGTGATTTTAATTTGTGAAGAAAACGGCTACGGCCAATCTCGGTGTCGATTTTTCACATGTTCATAATAACATCGTAATAAAGGTGTATACAAAAATTCAGCTCACTTGGAACTTTTCCCCATATTGGGGCTTAAAATGCCTAAAATGGCTGGACTGTTAAAATTGTTTTTTTTTATTGCTAAGCTTTATTTCAAGCAAACTTGTTGTAATTTTTATTCAATTATTTTCGCTAGAAGTAAATATTAAAGAAATAAGTACAGTCAAAGTTAATTTTTCCGCATTATTCCGCTTTGAAGCTACATTTTAATGAATCTTTAAGGTGCTCACTTTAAGGTAAAAATAAGACTTCTTGTTAATTTTTGCGACCGCCATAGATGCTTTTTTTTCTTTTCCAGTATGACCTCCACTCTGTCACGAAGGGAAATTTTTGAAGAATGGTAGAAAACTCCTAAAATAAATCGAAAAGACGTCGCATTGGCACTAGTTATGGTTAGACATCTTCTTCAAAATATACCAGAAAATGTGAAAACAAGTCTTAAGGCAAATTTAAGCATTGTATGCTAAAATTTAAGCGAAAAATAGGAAAAAAGTTGAAGGCATCTTAACCGTTTTTAACATAAAATTCGATTTGGCTTAATGAACCGTTTGTATTGCCTGAGAGTGCACGTCCTTAAAAATTGTCAAAAAGCTGGAAGAAAACTAAAAACTTTCAATGACTGCAGTGAAAAATACAAAAAAAGGAAGGTACAATGCCTTTTAGATTCGACTAACCATCACAGGAGGTCGTATAGGTAAGCTAGTGAGATATTGTTTCGAAAAATGAGAAAGCAATTTTCGGCTAAACTTTTGAAAGATCTAGCGGAAGCTTCATCCAGCAAATGTAGGCAAGTGAAAAGGCTTTGTAAAAAATCTAGCTGTGAGTCAGTGCCTTTAGGGAGCCTTTCTCCTGATGAATTATCATTGATGGTTGATGCTAATTTGTCGAATCATCAATATGATGTAAGTCGCCAAAAAGCCAACACAAAATGCAAAGATCTTTTCCCACCCTTCACTAATGTTCAAAAAGCTAAGAAAAAATGCTATCCAGCTGAAACAGAAATCAATAAGATACATGCAAAAAGTTTTTTCCAGTCACTAGTTAATCATATTTTTGAAAGGCTTGTTTAGCTCAAGACGAGGTTTTACTCGATGTATATGAACTGAAAACTTGTCTGAACTTTTCAAACTACTTCTGATTTCTTCAGATATTGTCAAATATTCAAAGGAGCCTCTACTACAAAAAACAGAAGTTTTGATCTCTGATTTCTTACGTAAAAATTCAATTAGTAGTTTTACATACATGAATCTTTGTAATAATCCACCAGAATACTAGTATAGTATAAAAAGAAGCAACGAATCAAGAGTTGCCACAATCGAAAAAAATATCGAAGGGATGTGTGTTGGAGGAATTAAGTTTTTATTTAAAGAACGTATTTTTCAACTGTGGCAACTCTTGATTTGTTGCTTCTTTCTATGGATAAATGTATCTTTTTGTGAAACACATTGCTATTTTACAATTTTGTATGTATTTGAAATCATTTTGTTGCAAAGATATACATAAGTGATAAGTGAACCCAACGCGATTTATTAATTCTGCCCATCTAGATTTGCGATCCACCCTACTGAATGGAGGCTTAGTTTTGGTAAAAAGAGGTTGGTTGCCCCTGACTTTCACAAGAAAATTTTAGTTGATTGGCTACGTCAATAAGCAAACAAAATTATTTATGCAAGAGTGAAAATAATTTTGAAGCCATTGTCGAGACTCCTGGCGTTTCATCCAGACAAACTGATGGTTTTTTTTACTGTATGGACAAGTGGAACCATTGGTTTTGTACTTTTTTATAAACGATGCTGGCTTCACAGTCAACGCTCAACGGAAACCTTTATTAAACCATAGTCAATGTCGTTCTAGTTCCTGAATTGAACCGTCTGTTGTTTCAACAAAACGACGCAACATGTCACAGAGCCCTTGGCAAATTAGTTTGTTAAAATAATAGTTTGGTGAGCGTATTGTCTTACATTTTGGACCTGTGAGCTGTGAGTCGCTCTCCGAAGTCGTGTGGTTTAACTTTGCTAGACTACTTTCTGTAACAGGATTTTTACAGTTTTTTTTTTTAGTCTAAACCGATATGCCAGAGATGGATTCATTGCTTTGAAAACAACATTCACGTCTTATTTCCGATCTACTACCACCAATTCTGCAAGAACGGATCCACCAAGATTTGATCTCAAAATTGGACTACACCCGAGCCAATAACCAATGAAAATAGCTAAGAAATATTTTGCAAATATAGTCAGTTGTTTAGTTGCCCTAAAGCAATTTAATAATTTATTCGTGCTTTCCACTTTACAGTTGTATTATCTTTAAAATAAGAACCCTTTACCCTTTAGATAGTAAAAGCTAAAGAACTTGTCTGAAAGAAAATAGAAGCAAGTCAATGACAAAATTCTACCTTTGCAACAAGGATTTGAGGCAACAATGGTTTTAATAGGGCGCCTTCCTACCATAAGGAATAAGTATCAAGAAGTACTGTTCGGCTATGTGGAAAAGAATACTTATAACACAGCTCAAGAAAGGCTGACAAGGAAACCATGAGCTAAAAAATTTTCTCAAGTTTTCTCTATTTAGCAAGTACAAAAAAATTTCCTGACTGTTGCAGCGTCTTCCAAGTCACCTTGCAGTAACAGAAGCTACCGTTTCTGTTGCGAAGGGCTAATTGTTCTTGGCCCTTAACCCAAAAGGGCAATTGAATCGAAAGATGGAACTCGCTCTATTCCTGTGCTGTAATCAGAAAAATATGACCGCATGTCTTAACTTAACTTATCACATCACTACCGATCATAGCATTTTAAGCTACCACAAGACACACACTCATTTCAGCAAGAACGAACTAGGTTCAGCATAGAGGAGATTGTGAACGCCACGAGGATATTCTACTCACTCTACACTACAGCTGACCAGCACTTTATCACTCAAAAAATAGAGATCTGGGGAGATATTTCTTAGCACTCCTCGAAACTAGTTTTTGAAGCATGAAAACCCGTACGAATTGTCATTTTTCCTTTCTTTTTGTTTCACTTGTCTTGTTAATCCTAGAACTTTCTAATAATCTATATTGGTCAGTAACTTTTTCCAACAAACCGAATGAAAAAAGTGAACAACACGAAGAAGGCTTCTTGCATCCCCAAAAATTCTATGAAATCCACAACTGTAGCCCATTATCCAATGAAGGATAGGACAGAAAACTCTGGCGAAATTTAAATTTACAACTCATCTATTTTCGCTTGAAAAAGTTGATGTTTGATTGATGAATGAACTCTGTGAACTCAAGTAACAAATCATCTTTTGAAATATATTAAACCTGTTAAATAATAGCGTTAATGAACGAACTCCAACAAAGACTACTACCTTCTTCGAAAGACTACGATGAAAATCGATATGAACATCAATCGGTCATCGTTAAAGAAAAAAAAACCAAATCACGATTAGCTTTTGTTCATAATTTTTCATGTTTGGCCAATTGAAATCTTAACAAATAAAAATCTCACAAAAGAAATTGTTATGTAAGCTCCTCACGAATCGGTCAATCATTTGTTAGATGTCAAACTCTTAGCAAACGAAAGAGCTGACATCCGAACTTGCCCCAAGGCAACATCAATGATGATTTATCATTGGAAGGATATTTGGAATAGGTACGTCATTTCAATGCGAAAATCGGATATCATGAAATACAAATAATCGAAAACTTCATTATAAAAGAGTTTCTCCAGCATTTTTCTCTTCTTATGCCGTTATACGACAAGTAAGCATAGCAAAAGCCGGGTTCCGCTTGCAACCAAAAAAAATACAAAAATCACTAGCATCGCCTTGGCACCACAATCATAACCACATTCCTTCCCCAGTTTCATGTTGAATTGCATATCTAGGTTCTGTTTTTTCTAATAATTCTCTTCTAGCACAGCATCATCATTTGGTTAGAGAGAAAAAAAAAATAGTCAAAAACGAGAAGCAAAAACGGCCACTAAATTTTATATCATCAACTGAAACACGTCTCTTAATTGCTGCCTCATCACCACTAAAGTGGCATCAAAACTGTTAGATACCAATCCATAAAAATCTAACGCGCGCTGCGCACGCCTCATGCCGCCGGCCGTCCGTCGTTGTCGACGTTTCGTGAAGATACACAACTATCATTTTATTTGAATTGTAAAAGTGTATCAAGGAAAAATCAAAAAAAAAAAAATACAAGTAAAAATCAAACATCGAGCAGCATCACAAATTATTTTATAACGTTTTCGCCGTTGGCAGTATTATGACCAACTTAAATGCATAAGACACCAGTTTAGCGAGTTTTGTTGAGTGCTCTTTTTTCCCATATCTGCCTGTTGTTTGCGTTGTTGCCTATTAGTTAAACAATCTTGGATTTTATTGAACAGCAAAAAAAAGATCAAAGATTCAAGGAGTCCCCGTTAAATTAACGTAATTTTTTTATATCGATCCCAAAACCTAATTTTAGTTTTTCACTAAACTTTTGACTACTTTAGGATCCAAGGATAAGACTCTGGTACTTACATGCAATGCTGAATAGTCCAATGAGGAAGAACAGGAACTCCTTAAAATTAGACATGGCTTTGAATTTTTTTGTTTTGTTTCAAGTCTTGGAAGTTAATTTTAATGCACTTTTAGGACGACCGAGATCCTTTTTGATTTGATTTTTGATTTATGTACCGCAGCACTTCACTGAGAATTTGTATGTTTTATTTTTTTTTTTTCAAATACGAGTTAACTGTTAAAACAATTTGTTTGGTAAACCATGCAGAGTAAAATCCATCCAAACAGTTGTGACACCCAAACCACACTAAACTGAAGATCTAGTGACTTCAACAGGTAGGTAGTTCACCACCAGACGTGATCCAAACTTAAGATCGACGTGACGACGAAGAAAAAGAAATATCTCACTGACGATTAAGTTGAAGCTGTTGGTGCTTTTGGAGAAGCAAAGCGAATAACAGAAGCAACAAACATCTACAACAACGGCTGATTGTCGAACGAGCAAAACTTGGTAAAGTTAAAAGCCGTTTGATGACAGGGACGCATTTGATTCAACACAATACTTGGGTTTGGTTATTTGCTAGGGCGTTCGTTGTTCACAATAGCCCCAGAGAATATATTTTTGGCAGTCATTTCAAAGGAATACGAAAGTGCTGGGCACTATGTAACATGAACATGAAAATTATAAGTAAAAATATTTTAAGAACCTTGGCTCAACTTTCAATGCGACTGCTGAAGGATCGCTCAAGGGTACACGCTGCGCACAGGAGATCTGTCAGTGTTGGGAAAGAAGCTTGTCGTTTTTTGTTTTGTTCAAGAGAATAACTAAAAGTTAGTTTGTACGCTGCCCTTATCTTGTCATAACTCTTGCCAAAATCGAAAAATGGGCAGGTGGCTCCCATGCTCCTGTTTAATTTCTTTACATCAGGAACATGATTTGCCTCCAAGCCACACATAGCAGCTTAGCAAGCTCTCTTTATAGACTCTTATGACCTTGTGTTTCTCACTATACCTTGTATTATATCAAAGCTTGAATATATTGAACGTCTTTTCAAAGCGGATTCCCGCAAAATAGTTGATAATAATTGGCACATACAGTCTTTACCTCTGACGCTGTTTGTACTGTCGTTCTTAAATCTAATTCCGGCATTACTAATGTAGATGACTATCACCCTCCTCTAGACATTTTCCTTGACCTAAGCGGTCACATTCACAGTAATTCATATTACAGCTCGCATATATTTGACTATCGAAAGACTAACTTTCAAATGCTTTGTGATGAACTAAATAGATCTAATATTAATAATACAGTCAAACCTGGATAAGCGAGTGTTCAAGGGAGCACAATCTCATTCTCGCTTATGAAAGTTTCTCACTAATCCGAGTTTCTCGCTAATTAAGGTACATGGGCGGCGTTTCTCACTTTTAGAGGTACGCAGCAATAACAAGTGACAGCAAGAACGAATGTAGTTAATATGTAATAATGATAAAATTACATGAACCAGAGGGACACGTGTCCATTGGAAAAGAATGCGATAAAATAACAAAATTTTTTTAGTTCCACGAAATAGAATGGGTACAATTTTGACGAGAAAACAATACAAAAACAATGGTAGAAAGTTCCACGAAAGTTAAGAACGAGTCATAAAATAGCAGATGTTAAATTTGTTTGCTCGACTGTCGCTTAGAGAGGTATAGTTAAGTAGCAGTCTCACTTACGGAGGTCAATGAGAGAAAAACGACTTTCTCTTACAGAGGTTTCTCGCTAATAGAGGTTTTGGGAGCTTAAAATGTCGGGTCCTGGCTATTACTCTCACTTATATAGTTTTCTCACTTATCCAGTTCTCACTTATCCAGCTTTGACTGTATATCAGCTTCCACTAATATTGACGAAGCAGTTAGCTAGTTACTTTTATTTTATTCTTAACGACTGCATGAACAAAGCTATACCCCTCAAAATTTCAAAGAATGTGTGGTCTAATCACTCATGGTATACTAAGGAACTAAAAAAGCTTCGCAACAAAAGAAATTGTGCTTGGCGGACTTGCATTAAGACGCGTTCTGCATCTGATCACCTTTCTTACATCTTTTTTTTGATGAATTTAAATTACTATCAAAAACTCTGTACTCAAGTTATGTTCACAGAATGGGCAACTCATTAAGCGATGATCCAAAAAGTTTCTGCAACTTTGTCAATTCAAAAAAAGATTCAGATGGATACCCAGATAACTTTACTTATGGTAATGTCACCTTGACAAAAACATCCGACATTTGCAACGCTTTTGCTCACCGTTTTTGTAATTCCTTCTCTGATTCTATTGTTGATATAGATCGTAGTTACTTCGAGTTTCTACGTAAATGTCCTCAAGTTAATTTTAATAATGTTCCAATTAACCTAGAAAGAGTCCTTCACAATATTTCATCTTTAAACGATGATTACCCTGCTGACCCTGATGGCATCCCTCCAATAATTTTAAAAAATTTTAAGTTCCAAATTGCATTATTCTCCTTCATTATTTGTTTTCATTGTCGTTAGATTCTGGTCGATTCCCTTTACAGTGGAAAAGATCTTTAATTACACCTGTATTTAAAAAATGTATTAAATCAAATATTCTTGACTACAGACCCATATCTAAGCTTTCGTGTATCCCCAAATTATTTGAACAGCTTCTTTGTGAAAGCTTAAATTTCGATATTAGAAATATAATTTGCAAAGAGCAGCATGGTTTTGTTCAGAAAAGATCAACAGCAACAAACCTTGTATATTTCTTCATAAATGTTCAAACGCGCTTGAAAGCGGGCAAGTGTTAGATTGTATATACTGACTTTTCAAAGGCTTTCGATAAACTATCTCACGATATTATATTGTTTAAACTAAATGCATATGGATTCCCTTCGACCTTCGTCGATTGGATCAGGTCGTACCTAACTGATAGATCATGTATGGTACAATTTAGAAGCATTCTTTCAGACTCCTTTAAGGCGCATTCAGGAGTACCACAAGGTAGTCACCTTGGGCCTATCCTCTTTATTCTAGCCATTAATGATGTTACTTTTAGCTTGTCATCGAGTGAAATTTTGATCTTCGCGGATGATATGAAAATTTTCAACAAAATAGACTGCGCAGCCGATCGTCTTATTTTACAATCTGATGTTGAAAAATTTGCCACATGGTGCGGTCAAAGTATAACTTTTTCGAAGAAACGTACACCGGCTTTGCATAGTTACTCGATTTCTCATCAAATATTATGCAAGGTGTCCAATATTAAGGCCTACTTTAGTTTCAATTTTGAGTTTACATCTCATATCAATTACATTGTTAGTAAAGGAAATTCAATGCTAGGCTTTATTAAAAGATGGGCTAAGAAGTTTACGGACCCTTACGTCACTCTTTTGCTGTATAACTGTCATGCTCGACCCCATCTAGAATATGCTTCAGAAATATGGTCTCCTTATTATGCAGTACAAAATTCAAGAATAGAAAGTATACAGCTAAGATTTATTAGATCTGCTCTCAAGGGACTTCCTTGGACTGATCCTTATGACCTTCCACCGTATGAGCATCGTATTCAACTTTAGTAGATGCAACTGCTTTCGCATCGGTGAATAAATAATGATTTAGTCTTTAGTCACCAGCTTATAACAGAACAAATTGATGCTCCTGACTTGCTCTCATGCATAAGTTTTAACTACCGGAGAGGCTCATACCAACTGCGCAACTTGGAGTTACTTCACTAATTATTATAAATTGAATAAGCCTATTACTCGTATGATAAATGTTTTGAACCTAAACTCAAATTTAATAGATTTTCTTATAAGTAAAACAACGTTACAGTCCTTAATTTGAACCAGAGCTCCACTTTCTTGACTATGGTTTTTATGTTTCTTATATCTTTATAATTGTCATATTTAATAATTAATTTTACGTACATATGTAGCTATCTAATTTGTTTTTGTATATGTTTATCAATAATTTTGTAATATTTTTTAGCTCTGTTGTCTTGAGTTAACACACTCATTTTCACACTTAATCTTTGCTTACTAACAACTAACACCTCGCTAAATGATGACAGTGATACATATTTCTGAGTACTTAAGGGTGAAAAAACTCTTGAAGAAAAGATACATACATTGTTTCACTAGCTTGAAATAAGCTGTTCTGATAGTGAAACAATTGCTCTGGTGGTGTATGAGGTGCTATACGAACTTCTGACTGTGTTGGTAGATTGAGCTTTTGAAAATATAGTTAAAAACTAAAGCTACGATCGCCGAACAACCACCAATTCACTGATTGGTGACTAAGCCATGATTGTATTAAGCAGAAAAACTTAAAAGCACTCGAATCGTTTTCATTTTTGATTTCAGATCGAGGTGTTTGGAACGAAATTGATAGTCTTTTTAAGACGCAGCGCTGAACAAAAGAGTACCGTCTTTTGTTCAGCGCTGTTTGACTGCATCTTTTCCGCCTCAAGCATAGTAGCGGTTCAGGAATGGTTTAAGGTTGTTCCTCTTCAAGTAGATTTGGAGATTCAACTTCCGATTCTGAAATCGCTTTGATCTCTCGACAAAGATTGATTCTTGACGGATTCGTATTTTAACAAGACATCGACCTTTAACGCAAGCCCTGAATTTTTCAGTTTTCTATATTCTCCTGTGTAAAAGAAATATTCTTTTTTTTTAACCTGATTTCAAACCACCAAACCCGACAGTAAAATTGCGACCAGAATCCCGATCGGATTTAACTTGTGGGCAAAATTACACTACCTAACCGAAGTTGAAACTTCGGAAGAACAGTCTTTATGGGAGGGCTTTCCGAAGACAGTAGCGCTGCGCTATAAGTCTGCATCAAGTTGAAGCAAATCCTTTTTTAAAAAAATGTTCATCCGTACATGGAAGCTTAAAAAACGCTTTGCAACTAAAAATCTAGATAAATAGATAAATAGATAGATAAAGTTAATTTATTTCCTTCAATTTGTTTATAATAACAATTTTATGTTTAATACATTTAAGTCTAAGACATGGCTTTATAATGCCGTCTGCCCAAGTTTGACAAAGTTACAATAGCGTTGTTATTAAAAAGTTTCTTCTATGATTGATTTTCTATATTTTAAAGCTTTTTGACAATAGCAAGTACATTTTTTTCTAATCGGATCCATTCAAAATAGTTCTCATTTCCGCTTCCTCTAAGATTCTTTTTCCATACAGTTGGATTCTGAGCTCAATCAAAATAGGACACCTACCCAGAAAATGATATATGTTCTCTCTTTCTCGAAGATTACACAGAGAGCAAAAAATTGGTAAATCTTCCCGGTGCGGGATGAAGTTCAAGTTCAATATTTCAGCTCTAGTTTTGAAAATCGTTGAAATTATTTCGGTTGAGTATATTTCGTTAAAATAATTATTCTCACAGAGCTTGTGATTCAAGTTAGCGTAAATTATTCGATGAACAGAACTTTCCACCTTTTCAATGCAATTTGCGTGCATCTTCTCATCAACTGCCGAAATTGAATTGTAGAACTCTTCTTTCCAGTGCAAGGTGTTTACTACATCTAAGTTAATATTGTATCCACAGAAATCAGCAAGATTTTTCCATTCGTCAACAAAAAGCGTTTTGGTTCTTATTACGTACTTTAACAACCGATTCGTAATCTTTCGCTTTGCATAGAGATGGTTTTTAAAATATAATCGAGGTGAAGTTTGAGTGTTTCAACAAATAATGGCGAAAGACCAGTTTCCACAAGTAGAATATTGTTTGACGTACATTGTGGAAGTTTAAATATCCTTTTTAGGAAGAATCGAAGAAGTTTTTCCACCACTTCGTATTGCTTATACCCCCAAACTTGTGCCCCATACATCATGATTGACTTTGAAACAGCCTGAAAAATGTGATATTTTGTTTTAAATGAGATTTCTTTGTCATCCAAACAGTTTTTCCATGCTACGCTTATGGCTGCTTTAGCCGATACGAGTTTATCTTTAAGATGTTGATCCATATTCATATTACTGCTGATGTAAATGCCCAAATACTTGTAGGATTTAACTGTTTACAGTACCTGTCGTTCAAAAAACCATTTTTCGTTTCTTGCTAGCCTTCTACCACCTTTGCGGAATACCATTGCTTTCGATTTAGCTATGTTAACATTTAACTTCCAATCTTGGCAGTACCTTTGCAGCTGATTGATCATTCTCTGTAAATTTTCCGGGGAGTCAGCAAACAGGACTAGATCATCTGCATATAACAAAACCTTTAAGTGGATCCCATCAATCCTTATTCCTCCCTATAGATATTCCGATATATCATCTATAAACATGATGAAAGCTTGAAGGCTAAAATTGCAGCCTTGTTTAACACCCGTCAACGTTTCAAAGAAATCACCTAGCTGCTTAACTAAAAATCTAATTGAAGTTTGCTCTAGTTAGTGTGAGAACGACTACTCTATTTTCTATGTATGTTCTGAGCGGAGGGTAATTCTAAACCAATGCTTTACTTTTGTTTAAGTTAAAAAAGGCACTTTAATCAGGATTCTGAACTGTCTCAGTCATTTGAAATCGTTAGCTTACTTAGATGGGTTGACACAAATGAGAAGCACTTATAAAAAAGTATTTGGAGAAGCTCGAGATGGGCCGGTAGCTAGGAAATATATAACTTAAATGCTCCTAGGATAAAGAAGACCCTAAAATTTTCTGTCATTTTCAATACGTTAGGTACAGAAGCGTTTTTCTTGGAAGAATTACGTAGACTAACACAAAAAATTTGATGCCAGTGCGAAGAGTGAAGTGTTGTTGTCCCGACACTTGAGAGCCCTTTTGCCTGTTAAATTAAAACTTGCTTTTAATATTTTTCATTTATTGTGTTGCACCACGCGTCAGGCTCAGAGTCAGAGTACAACTAGAAGCAACTTTGCGAACGCGTTAGCTCAGCAAAAAGCCTAATAGCGAAAACAACTAAATTAAATCTACGCGGGGCTGTCCGAAAGTTTTTATTCAACTACGTATTTTATTTTGCTTTTTCATAAAAGCTCCGAAGTTAAGGCGCCCGTGCGTATAACTCCACCACTGTGCACGATCATTGCAATCTTGATACTGAAGATAATCATAGAAAAACACACAGAAGCAAACATCTTTGCAAGCCGATAGATGCTTCTGCAGCAGCATAGACGCGTGGCTCCTACGAGCTAAAAAGTTTTTTTCAATCGAAGTCATCAGAAGCTATAGTTGGCCAACTTGTATCGAGAAAAAACTAAGTGAAGATAAATCTCTTTTAGGTGGAACATTAGCTAGGTGTAACATAGTTGAGATGTTGTGTGCCGATAGAGATACCTACACACTGAGATACAACATTCTGATTTGTTTTCCTTCATCGTTTTTTTTTTCCACGAAGATTGATACTGTTGCACTGTGACGGTTGAGAGAGACAGAAAAAAGGAGTCTGAGAGAGATGGGGAGCGAGAGCATTGGAGTTGCAGCAGTGCCAGCAGCTTCGATTTGAGAGTTCTCATGATATTGGCATTAATATGTAGGTAGGTAGACTTGGAAATTACATTAACATTTCCGACGTGAGTCGCTATGGTATTTTATTATGTCACCTTGAAGGCAGGCTGTCCTTCTTCTTGCACTGACTTTGTTTTTGATTTGCTCTTAGAGATAGTGTCATTCTTAGCCTTTTAATTCGTGATAAGTGGTCTGCAGGTGCTAAATGCATTTCAGATCTTTTACAATCAAATCTCTCCAATCAATGGTGTGAGCCACGAAGAAGGTATGAAGTGGGTGGTGTGAATAGTAAAATATGCAAATTTCAAATTCCATTTCCATTGTTAAGTGAAAGTGTAAGACAATAGATGGGCGAAAACGCCCAAGCTGTCTACCTTTCCGTCAGTTACATTTCTGTGAGCTTTTTACCATTTCTTTGTTTTTTTCTTTCTGAACCGTCCATCAGGGAGTACAACAACTTGCATTTCAAAGTGAACCAGAAAAAAAGAAAAAAACCAAAACAAAAGTAAAGAAAACAACTAAAACGCCGCCACGCCGCAGCGCCGCGGCCGGCCACAGCCAGCAATTCTCAATCCACTTAATTATGCAATTGACAGTTAACGAGATGCTTAAATTAAACGTTGTATTGCTTTCCTGTGGTTTCATTTCTTCGCGCTTTATTTCGATTGAAGCCAAGGCGACTTTCAAACATTTTTCTTTAGTTCCCTAAACTTGTTTATGGTTTTTCTTCGATACAAACTTCAGACGACGCGACGGTGAGTAGAAAACTTCAAGGGAAAGTAATTGATTTGATTGTTTAATTTCTTTGACGCTTGACTACTGCCAAGTTACCTTGACAGTTTATCGTCAAAGTACTTACATCATTGAATATGTGGAAGATTTAGTTTCCTTTTCCGTTTATTCGGGCTTTCTAGAAATGGTAATGACATCCGGCGCTTTATTTTCAGAATCATGCAAAACTATGTTTATTTCCTGGTTACATTTTGAAACACTCTATAGGACTCCATTTAAGGATCACGAAGAAGTTCCCAGTCCCGAATGAATACAATAGCTGCAAGTTGAGTTTATTACAATTTTCAAATGTGAAATCGTTTTATAGCGAGAATTTTATTTGATTATAGTAGTCTGTATGGCAGTGGCTTATAAACAGAGCTCTAGCTCCCCTCCCAACCAGCAACCACCTGTCATTGGTGGTTTCTAGACAGATTTGTTGGAATAAGTTTTTGACTTGATCTAGTGGCTTGAATACAGAGGTGTTCGTCTCACTGAATTCCAGCGGTGCCCGATTTCGGCTACTTATCATCCATTTCGTTACATTACAAAAGCGGGGGAACTGTATTGATCTATTTATAGGAGGGAAATATGAAAATATACTTGACCCTACCCTCTCATCCGTTTTTGGATCTGTTTGTGAAGACCGAAGCATGATTTGGTATTGCAACCCTGTTTTCCTGCCAGCAATCCCTTTTCGGTAAGTTTATTAGGGCCCATAAATTGAAATCAGCCTGTTTTGCATGTCTATATCAGTATTATTCCTGTGGCCTGATGAGCTTTGTTTTTGAACTATTATAGTATTTGAGCCGTAGTGCGCTCTTAGCCGACGGTTCTAAAGTAAAATGTTTTTATGTGGCCAGCCTCAGCGACAGGAATATTTACAGAGCTGCTGTTGGTGTCGTTTTCATGGCACTGTAAGCTATAGGTTTGTAGTAATGGTCTTGAGGTTTGACGCGGAATTGTTTTTGTGAGGAATGGCCTTACTATGGATGTGTACAGCGATTGAATGGTTTTGGGACTTAGACCCCGTATTTCCACAAAAAATCTATTCGAGTTTAGCTTTTATTTCTCTTTCTTTTAAATTTTCTTTCTCGTTAAGTTTAGTGGGAACTTTAAATATTCGTGCAATTATAAGCAGCAGATGAGTTCAAAGATCTATCCTAGTATGCGGACAAGGCTGCATATTTGGCTGGTATACATCTGTAGATGCATCTGTTAATATACCAGTAGATACAGCCGCTATTATGGCTGTAGCTTAGGCAATTAGTCTACAGCTCCGACTCTTGACTGATCTCAGATACAGCTGTAGACGGAGCTGCCGATACGGCTGTGGATATGGCTCCATAGATAGATCAATAGGGTTTCGCAACAGAAAATTTAGCTTCGCGCCTAGGGCATTTCTCCTTACCATACCTTGTGAGAGAATGGAGGAGACCTACAGTTTATTGCCGATACTGAACGGCTTATCGAGAAAGAGCGTTTCTTGATAATGAAGTTGCAATCAGAGGACTTGGCAATTCTTTGCGAAAGACGATATCCGCTTTCTGTAGGGATTCGAACATCGAACATCTCATGTATCAGATAGACATCACGCCAAGGGCACCACTGGCTGTGTAGATGACAGCTAATAAAGCGTAGGATTTTGAAATAGATAGGGCAATAAATAAGGCTCTTACTAAAGCTACGGATATGGCTGTGGATACTGCTTTAAAAAGAGTGCGGATACAGCAGCAGAAACCGCTATGTAGATGACAGTGGATACGGTTGTCAATGCGGCAGCCACGATATGTGGATTTGAACATAATTATGTGTATTTAATACGGCTATGAAAACGACTCGACTTCGGCTGCGGCTGTGGTTACGCAGTCACCTACATGGCGTGGATACGGCTATTGATAAGGTTGCGGATCGGATAAAGGTTCAAATAAAGTTCGCATTATACTTTTTGTACGGCAGTGGACACGTCCTTGGCCACAGCTTTTGATTTGGCTTTGGATAAGGGTTTGATTATGGCTCCTTATATATGATACGAGGTGGTATCGCAGATTCAATTATCCTGTACTTCTGACATCAGTAGTGGTTTTTAACACTGCAGTGTCGGATTACATACGATCGTTGTAGCTCTTCCTCTACTAACTGCTCAGCGTCCTTACCAACCTTTGACAGGGACATTTAAATTTCGCAAATGCAGCATCCAACAGCAAAATATTTAACAGGTTAGCCGTGCGTTGTGAGAACGCATTTTGTAGAAGACTGAGGTTAGTTCGTTGGATCCG
Organism: Melanostoma mellinum; assembly: GCA_914767635.1. Taxonomy (NCBI): domain Eukaryota; kingdom Metazoa; phylum Arthropoda; class Insecta; order Diptera; family Syrphidae; genus Melanostoma; species Melanostoma mellinum. Next base: position 50,646,090 of record OU612058.1, read on the forward strand.
AGGCTTACAAAAGCAGCGAAACTTTTTAGTTTATTGAAGCTAGTTATATTTGGCCTTAAAAATAGGCCCTAGCAGTTAAGTCTTTTAGATTCTGGAAAAGCTTCTTCTGATGAAAAAAGGACTTTGGTCCGCGTAAATAGGATGACATGATGACGATCCCGTTGTTTCGCATATCCACAGTTTAGCCTTGGAGCAACTCTCGTCTGGTGTGATGATTCTAGTTAAGCCTGTTATGTTCTGGAGAAGCTTTTTCTGATGAGGAAAGGCTCGACCTGCCGTCTGGCTGGTTGGTGATGATTCTGAACTTTATGCGACTTGGTTCTGAGATGATTACAAGGCAGGGATTTAAGTCTTGGCCTAAATACTACGGGTGAGGTGATAGTTCCCAGCTTCACGTTTTGGTCTGGGTAAATAGGATGAGATGATGACGATCCCATGATGTTGGTCTTCTTTCTTTTGAATCGACTACGATTATGTTGTTGCGCTTATCCATAGTTTATTTTGCGACTAGAACGTTAATTATAGGTCTTGCTTTGAGATAGCAACAGACACTAAACTCAAACTGAGATAGCATTGGACACTCAATTCAGACCGATATTTATATATATACTACCTGACCCGCCCGGCCCGGCGGCGGCGTTGCGCGGGTCTCATTCAAAATTTCTTCACTAAAAATTGTTGAAAAACCAAAAATTGATAGAAAAACCCGCTGGGGTAAGCTGAATATTTTGTGTAAGTTTTAAATTTCTTGTTCCAATTATCGCCAGAGTTATAATAAATAAATAAGACTGCGCCATCGCAACAGACCGGGGAGATCCAGGGCCTAGCGCAATTATCGCAACCATGCCCTGTGAGGAAATGGAGGGTACCTACAATTTTCTGCCAATTCCGAACGGCTTATCGAGAAAGTGCTTTTCGTGGCAAAGAATTTTATCATCGGAGTAACTGTCAACTGTTTGCAAAAGCATATTAACATTTGAAAGGCGAAAGAATTTCCCGTGAAGTTCCCGTGATTGTTCTTGTGTATGATTACGTTGGAATATGGGAACAATTATCATTCTAACAGTCACAGAATTTAGAAATTGGTGGAGCTGTTTCTAAGTTCTCTTTCCAGTTACTGTGGAAATATGAATGTAGGGCGAGAAGCAAAAATTAAAAAAAAAAGCCTCGCCACTTTATGTTACAGTTATTGTCTTTTATTTTTCATGGAAAAAAACTGTAGTGTGTAATATTAAATTATTTCTAGTTAAGGTATTTTTTTATTCTTCGGCTTGTTCACTGCTTACTGCTTGACGGCTTCTTTTTCAATGCGCTCTTCTTCGTCTTAAATACTTTGGCTGTCATCTCAATCGGTTCATCTCAATCGGTTCATGTGACCTGCCAGTCGCAAGTGTTGTTCAGTGTGTGATTGACTGACAGCTATTTTACTGTTGAACTGCCGGTGCTGCCACTTTTCCTACATTCGGCCATCCTGCGTTTCATACGTCTCGGATGAATGACCACTTTCCTCACCAGATCTGCTCTCACTTCGCCATGGTTTCATGAAGTCACAGCTGGTTGTAGTGTTATTGGGACCTTCATGAGCAGCTACCTTCTTCACCGAATAACGTCCACCTCTGCCTTTGGAAACGACTTCGTATGGACCTAGAAAATCAGAAAAAAGTTTGTTACCCACCCCAAACTGCGTTCTCTTGACTGCTACAACGTCGCCCACATCGTAATTCTTCGCTTCTTTTCTCTTACGGTTAAATGTTTTCGTATTTTCTGCTTGTATTTTTTCAATTTGCTGTCGGACTTCAAACCTCATTCTCTCTCTGTCGTCATCATACTGCTTTAGTAGCTCCAGCTTCACCATCTCCAAGATATCAACGTCATCTTTTTTCCGCATTTGTACACCAAACAATACTTCAAATGGTGTTCGCTGTATCGATCTTTGCAGTGTGCTGTTAATGGCCATTTGTACTCGCGACACAAATTTGTACCATTTCTCTGGTGAATCCACTGTTAACCTCCTAAGAACTTCGATGACAACACGATTTGACCGTTCAGCTTGTCCGTTACCCCTTGGCACGCCCGTCGTTACTGTTATATGCTCTATGTTTTCTTCAGAGCAAAAATCCTGAAAGATTTTGGAACAAAATGCTCCTCCTTTGTCTGTGATGAATCGTCTCGGGTTTCCAAAATGTTGTTGCAACTCCTTTATCTTCTTTAAAGTTTCCTCTGCAGCGACTGTCTTGGTTGGAAAAATCCAAAGAAACTTTGAAAATCCATCGGTGACCGTCAAAATGTATTTGTACTGCTTCGTTGTCAGATCCATGGGTCCGATATGATCCAGATGAAAAGTGTCGAATGGTTTTTCTCCTTTATCGATATGGTTGAGGAATCCCTCTTGCTTGCCAGCCTTTCTGTTTGCCAGTATGCATTTAACACAGTTATTTATGTGCTTTTGAACTTTGTCCCTTAACTGCGGAATGAAAAACTCCTGCGATATGAGATGCATTGTTTTTTGTATACCAAAGTGTCCTTCCTCGTGTTTCATGTTGATGATTTCCGCTTCCATTTTGCGAGGAACGACTAAAAGTAGAAGGCCATCAACTTCTTTAAAAAGTAACTCACCCTGGGTTTGAAAGTTATCGAAAGGTTTCTGCTTCAACACCTCTTTAGCTGCCGTTATAAAACTGTCTGCTTCTTGTGCCTTCTTCATTCGGACCAATAGCTCCCGATGAAAGACGTAAACGACTGGTGAACGACTTAGTGAATCCACATGGGTCATTCTTGAGCCTGCGCGATGTTCAACTTCGTAATCGTAATCCTGCATATATAAAATCCATCTTTTGACAGAATTCGGCAACTCTTTTTTGTTTACAGTTTGACGAAATGCAGCACAGTCAGTCAAAACTCTAAACTTGGTACCTAGTAGGTATATGCGAAACTTTTCAAGTGCTTTGAATACAGCGTATGTCTCTAACACAAAACTGTGCCACCTCTGTTCAGCTGCATCATTCTTTTTGCTATAGTAAAAGACAGGGTGTAGCTGATTATCGATACTACGTTGCAAAAGAATCGCTCCTATGCCTTCTTGACTGGCATCTGTATGTACTTCCGTATCTGCTCCTTGGCAAAATATAGAGAGCACAGGCTTGCTCGTCAAAGCCTGTTTCAATGCTGCAATTGCCTCTCTTTGAGGCGCTGCAATTACAAATTTAAAATTTTTCTTTGTTAAATCAGTTAATGGTTTAGCAATGATTGAATAAGAATTTATGAATCGCCTGAAAAACCCCGTGAGCCCTAAGAACTCTTGCAACTTCTTAAGATTTTTCGGCTCTGGAAACTTTGACACAGCGTGTATTTTCTCCTCTGAAGGACTTACCGTACCATTCATTATAACGTGCCCCAGAAAGGTAACTCTTTTCTGCAGGAACTTGCACTTCGACCAATTAAAAATCAATCCATTTTTTGCAGCAACTTCTAAGGTAATGATTAGTTTATCCAGACATTCTGCACTGCTTTTCCCGGATATGATAATGTCATCCATAAATGTTTTTAATATCTTCTGCCTTACAAGGTCTCGAAAAACAAAAGAAATATATCTTACGAAAACTGCAGGACCATTTTTCAGTCCGAATGGAACGAAATTAAACTCCCATTCACCATCCTCTGTCGCAAACGCAGTAAATTTTTTGCTACTTTCCTCGATAGGAACATGAAAAAATCCGTTCTTTAAGTCCAACGTGATAAAAACCATATCATTTCCCAAATTGTCTAACACACTTTCGATCAGTGGTAGCGGGAATCCATCTCTCAGTGTCTTAGCATTTATTCCTCTATAGTCAATGCATACTCTAAAGGCACCGCACTTCTTTTTCACAACAACCACTCTACTTGTAAAGGATGAAGAAGAGGGTCGAATGATATTTGACTTAAGCCACTCTTCCACTTGTTTTCTAACAACCTCAGCTTCATTAACTGGAATCCGTCGTGGCGGTGAATAAATAGGCGTTTCATCACTCAATGTTATTGACATCTTGATGGGACAATCTACTACCTTTTCAGGTTTGTAATTTGAAATAAGTTCTTTCACTTGAGATTCGTGTTCAACCGGTACTTCAATATCAGAATTTACATCAACCTCTATGTTCATGATTGAGCTAACTTCATCTTTTGCATAGAACGTTGTCTCTCCATCTATCATGACGACCTTCGCTTTTGCCATAATTTCCCGTCCGATTATCGCTTCGAAACGAATACAATTGTCCGGTACCACGTGTATAGTACTCTTTAATGCAACATCGTCAATCCTTATTTCGGCTTCAAAATTTCCCAACGTACTGTACCTTTCGGAGCCCAGACCGACTATATTTATCTTTACATTTGAAGAAAGCCTTATTTTGTCCAACCTTTTAAAGCAATCATTACGAATCAAAGAAATCTCAGCACCTGAATCTATCAATGCGTCGATGGAATAATCGTTCACGTAAATCTTCTTTGACTTCATAATAGAAAACGCATTAGCCTCTTTAGATTTTGTTGATGGGCAGTTATTTGACATGTGTCCCGTACCGCTGCATTTAAAACATTTGGTTCCAGCACGGCAGTCTTTTCTTTTATGCTCAGATGATCCGCAATTAAAACAATGCTGCAAGTGTGTACCACCTGACATTTTACCGTAACCCTGTCCGCTAGTTCTTGATGACGAACCGTTACTGAAATTACCGCTGCTACTACCACCAATGCTTTTACCATTTCCACTACTCGTCCCAACTTTAGCTCTAAATTTCAGAAATAGCTCATACTTTTCGAAAAGTTCTGAGAAAGTTCTGGCACCATATAATATGATCTTATGGTCTTCACGAGCCCAAATGCCATTGATTATGTATGTAATCAAAGATATATCATCAACATCCGCTAATTTTCCGATTTCTTTCATGAAATAGGCGTATTCCCGAAAACTTTCCTCTTTCCCCATTTTTCTATTTTGGAGACGCATGTAAATATCAGCTTTGCAATGTGTTTTTTCGAATTCAGCACACAACTTTGCTTTAAATTCTCCATATGAGGTACAAGGGCACGTTTTCATGAAGCATTTTGCCGGTCCTACCAACTGTTTCCTAGCAAATATTAGTTTTTCTAGCTCCGAAATTTTAAGCAACAATGCGACGTCCTCAAATTCTGCAAACCATTCCTTAACTGACGAACTTTCATCGCCACTAAATTTCGGCAACATATCTCCCACATCTTTCACCGAAAAACGAAAAAAGGAATTATCGCCATCACCACGTGGCAAACCAACTGTATTCAGCCCCTGCTCTTGTCTACTGCTTGATTGACCAACTCCTGCTGAAAAAGCCGCTTCAGATAACTTTCTCGCCATCTCAGTCGCTTTCCTATTAGCTAGTTCCGCGTTGGCCTCTTTTAGCCGTTCAAAAAGTACAAGTTTGACACCCGTTGTGTCCAAACCCAATTTGGTCAGCTCAGCTTTTAATTGTTCCACGGTCCAGAAATCCATTGCAAAAATTTAGGCGAAAAGGAAGAGAAAAAGAAAATTTTATTTCGTGAATGAATTAGATTGGAAGTAAAATTTGGTTAAAATTTTTCCCAATGCCTTAGGTTGAGCCCCCAAATGTAGGGCGAGAAGCAAAAATTAAAAAAAAAAGCCTCGCCACTTTATGTTACAGTTATTGTCTTTTATTTTTCATGGAAAAAAACTGTAGTGTGTAATATTAAATTATTTCTAGTTAAGGTATTTTTTTATTCTTCGGCTTGTTCACTGCTTACTGCTTGACGGCTTCTTTTTCAATGCGCTCTTCTTCGTCTTAAATACTTTGGCTGTCATCTCAATCGGTTCATCTCAATCGGTTCATGTGACCTGCCAGTCGCAAGTGTTGTTCAGTGTGTGATTGACTGACAGCTATTTTACTGTTGAACTGCCGGTGCTGCCACTTTTCCTACATGAATGCATAAAAACCTTTTTCTTGGGTCACTGTGTCAATTAAAAAAAAAAAAAACCACATCAAATTCAGTTGTGCGTACAGGCAGACAGTGGAAGGCGACTCTGTTTATATTTTGCAAATATAAAGATAAGGGATAAGGAAGTTCAAATAACAGCGGTATCCAGTGCCTATGTTCTGTAACTATCGCCTCGATAAAAGCGGGCGACAAACGGAGGAAAATGGAACAAAATCCTACTAAATTTCCTTCCACCGTTTATCGCCGAGGCGATAGTTAAAGAACAGGGGCACAGCTGCCAATCATACAACTGCTCAACAACACGCGGTGTTATTGAATTGTGGCTTATATGACACTTTTGAAAGTTTAACATAGTAGTGCCATCTATTGCTTACGTTCTCAATCCAGTCCACATATATCGCTATCTGTCGAAATCGTTTGAAGCTAACAGATTATTGTGAATGCAAAACAAATAATTTGCCATGAAATAATATTGCGACTGTATATTAAGATGTAACCTATCCTATCTTTTAAGTTAGACCAAACTGCACACGGTGAACAAATTTGATTAAAATCGGTTAAGTAGTTTTGGAGTCCATCGCGGACAAACATAGTGACACGTAATTTTGTATATATTAAGAAGAAAGATATATGAAACTGGGGGCTTGAGGAAAAAGTAGATGCTCAGAGCGGGATTTGAGCCGACCCATCCTGCCTATCTACTGAGCACTCTAGCACTGCAACATGGCCGCCCCGCACAGCGATAAAGTATTGGACATTAGATTCATATCCAGATAGCACTGGTTACTAAGCGGGATAACACTGTACAAAACTATTCGCACCTGTACATCTCCTAGTCCTAGTCCTACTGTTGAACGAACTTAAGTTGAAAATTCTAACTGTTTCTATTTCATTTTAGAACCTATCATCGAGGTCATAGTGCCCGCCAATTTATTTATTTTTCTATAGGCTCAAGCCTTTGCCTTTGAAGACATGTACTCATTTTAATTGAAGTTCAAAGCTTTTTAGCTCAGATCTTCAAAAATACATTTTATTACTGTGACCATAATAGAAAGTGCTACATTGTCATTATGTGATAATTTTATTACAAACAATCAATCATGTACTTTACGAAAGTGTGTCTTGTCTGAAAGTCTAATTTAGATCACTGAAGTTAAAAATATATTCAACTACTCTCCAATCATTCGTCGAATTGATATGATAGTACACATCTCAAAAAAGATATCAAAACTAAGCCTTATAAAAACTACACATCGGACAAACTGCAGTGCGTCAACCTTGGCAGCTTGTTACCACTAAATAATTGTGCTTGGCAAATTGTTTGACTTTTACTCAAGGTAATGGTGCATGGCAATCGGTTCGACTTCTTCTGCTGTCGAGTCTTCATGAAAAAAAGACGAAATCGTCAAGTCGTTAAATCAAAGCGGAATATCTTTATCACGACGATGAGTATAGTGTTAAAGCGACAGTACGAACAGTAGTTGCAACTTGCAAATTGCATCAAATGCTTCAAATCACATCAATTGACGTGAACTTCCTGCGGAATGAAGGTTCCATACCAATGCATATGCATGATTGCAAGTAGTCAAGTTTGATTGAATATCAAATTAAAATTGTCGTTCATAAGTTACAGTTGCTTTTTATGATCGCAGCCTTAACGTCTCTATATGAAAAGTCAACAACATTTTTAATTGCTCTATGAGCATGACCATATATATACCATTTACCAATGTCAGTCAATTAACAACTTGTGGTGTAAAACTAAGTGTGAAAGTATCACCTCTCCGTGCTTCTTATAATTTATAATTTCGTTAAATTATCGCACAACTTATTTTCCCTCAGGAAGTTAGACTGTACCTTAAGTCAACCTCTGTTCAATTTAGGTTATCAGTACTCAGGCATGTATAAGTTTGATCTTGGGCAATGATTTCAGATTTTCAATCGATCTGCATAATCTAAGCCTCTATAGAAGTTTTAGAGTCTCTTCTTTTTGTTGAAATTTGTTGGCTTGGTTGGAGAACAAAACCAATCTAAATCGAGTAATTTTGATCAAAAGCAGCAAACATTTATTCAAAAACTCGTAGTATAAATCAAATCAACGAGACGTTACGGCTCGTTCAATTCCAACTCATCAAAGGAAGATCTCTTCACACTTCGTTATCAATCATCAAAGAAACCAATCTCACTGAGAAGAGTTCAAAGTACTCACTGCAAACTCACAAACTTAAGAAAAATGTGCGTTGTCGCGTGGATACTCTGTAAACAATATGCAAACTCATGCTCAGTTAAAGAAAACAAAACGCTTGTCTACCCTCCGCTAATTCTACGGCTATTTTGATATTCGAAATAAGCAACACGTGTTGAGGGGCATTTTGTTTCAGATGTGCAAAATATTGAAAGGAAACACTCGTGCTATTTATGGAATGGATATGAAGACGAGTCAAATTGGACCCATATGTGAAAAAAATAAATCATTGTTTGAAAAACTGTGAGTCATTTGGTTGGTAGAAGAACATATCTGTTCTAAACGTTGCTGAGGCTTTTCGTTAGTGGTCTATAGTTTCGGTTTCGATGTATGCTGGCTAAGGAAAGAGTTGAAAAATTAAAATTTTCGAGATCCACAACCGTTCTAAGTGGAGTGCATCGCAACCATTGTAAAGACAGTGAGTGTATCAATTCCCTTTCCCAAATAAGCCTATAACACATATCCGATACTCCATATCTCTTACCCTGCTATACCCCATACCCAATACCCCATGCTTCATTCTCATACCCCATGCTTCATGCCCTAGACACGACGTGAAAATAGTTCTTGGCGATTTCAACGCAAAACTATAGGGAGGAGGCCATCTTTGGAAATACAATCGGTAAGCATAGCCTTCATGACAAAACCTCCGAAAACAGACTGAGGCTGATCGATTTTGCTGCGGGGCTTGTTGTAAGTAGTACACGCTTCCCGCACCTCAATATTCATAAAGGTACATGGCGATCACCAGATCAATTAACCGTCAACCAAATTGACCATGTTGCGATCGACGCAAGGCACTCTTCCAGTGTGTCCGAACTTTCCGAGGGGCCAACTTTGACTCGGACCACTGCCTTGTTGTAGCCAAGGTACGAATGAGGATATCTTGTTCACGACCAGCGCGAACTAACGCTGTGAAGAGATATGACGTCGGAAAGCTACAATCGCAAGAGATTGCCAATGCCTTTTCCAATTGAGTGTTCCTTCAATTATCCTTGAATCCCATGCCGCCAGCATTAAGCATTGAAGACCAGTGGCAGCAATGCCAAGAAGCCATCAGAACCGCTGCCTCTGAGGTTCTGGGTTTCACTCGGCCACCAAAATGAAAAACCCATGGTTCGATGAAGAATGCAGGCAGGCAAATACAGTCAAACAAAAAGCACGACAAATGCTGATGCAAAAATGAACGAGGGCTGCTTACGATCAGTATAACGAGATTTAGAAGGAGAAATGAAGGGTAGAACACCAACTTTTCAAAAAGAAAAAGAAGCAGCATGAGAAGCGCTCGTTTGAGGAAATAGAGAGGTGCCATGACAGGATCGAGATTCGGAAGTTTTACGAAAAGGTAAAAAGATCCTGCCAGGGTGGCAAACCCCGAACTCAAGCCTGTAAAGACCAGCAGGGAAACATAGTTATAGAGTCACAGTCGCTACTGAGGATCTGGAAAGATCATTTCTGCAGGCTGCTTAACGGCGATGAGGTTCCGCTGTCAGGCAGATTGCCCCATTCAGCTTGGACGATGATCAAGAATGCCGTCCTCCCGACCTAGAAGAAGTTAAGCTTGCTATATGCAAACTTAAATCAAATAAGACTGCAGATCCAGATGGCCTTGATGCCGAACTTTTCAAGGCAGCTGGAGATCAGTTGGAAAGGAGCATGCACTAGCTGATCTGCATGATATGGTCGGAAGAAAGCATGCCCGATGAATGGAACCTCAGCATCGTATGCCCGATCCTAAAGAGAGGAGACCCTCACAATTGCTCCAATTATAGAGGGATAAGCCTCCTTAACGTCGCTTATAAGATCTTGTCTGCTGTAATATGTGAACGTCTGAAACCCCTCGTCAACAACTTGATAGGTCCTTATCAATGTGGTTTTAGACCAGAGAAGTCCACAATAGACCAAATTTTCACATTACGGCAGATCTTGGGAAAAACCCGAGAATATAATATTGATATTCACCAGTATTTACAGAGACGAGCTGTACAGAGCCATGTCTAGTTTCAGCATCCCTGCAAAACTCGTACGACTATGCAGGATGACTTTGGAGAATTCACGCTGCTCCGTCAAGGTCGGTAAAGAACTCACCGAGACCTTTGATATCGAAAAAGGTTTTAGGCAAGGCGATAAACTGTCATGTGATTTCTTCAACATCATACTTGAACAGATTGTAAGAAACTCAAACGTCAACACCAGAGGAACAAACTTTTAAAAGTCTGTGCAGTTACTCGCATATGCAGACGATATTGACGTAATGGGAAGAAAAAAGCGTGATGTCATAGGTGCTTTTGCGAGTATCGAAACAGAAGCGGCAAAAATGGGTTTGATGGTTAATGAGGGCAAAACGAAGTATACGTTGTCATCAAACAGGGACACAGAACATCGACGAATTGGACAAAACGTCACAATAGACAGACATAACTTCGGGGTAGTACAGGACTTCGTCTACCTAGGATCCGCTGTAGACACGGACAACAACATCAGTGCGGAGATCAAACGCAGAATAACTCTTGCCAACCGTTGCTTCTTTGGATTAAGAAGGCAATTGAGAGACAAAACCTCTCCAGAAAAACCAAGGTAACCTTGTATAAGACCTTAATCATCCCAGTCCTGCCTTACGGCGCGGAAGCAGGGGCTTTATCGAAAGCGGATGAGGAAACTCTTGGTCGTTTCGAAAGAAAAATTCTCCGAATAATCTTTGGTCCCGTATGCGAAGACAATGTGTGGAGAAGAAGATACAACAACGAGCTGTATGAGCTGTACCGCGACATGGGCATAGCCAGAAGAGTTCGCATCGCGAGGCTACGATGGTTGGGTCATGTAGAGCGGATGGACCCAAAAACTCCGGCTCGACGGGTTTTCGAAAGCACATTGCAGGGAAATCGCGGAAGGGGAAGACCTCTCTTAGGTGGCGCAATCAAGTGGATGAAGACCTCAACCGACTTGGAGTGCGAAACTGGAGAGAGCTCGCCCGAAATCGAAGTCGTTATAGAAGGATGCTGGTTGAGGCCCAGGTTCACACTGAACTGTAATGCCCTCCTTAATAATTAAGTATGCTTCATGCTTAGTTCCCATACCTCATATTCTATATTCTATTCACCATACCTCACAGAACATATCTCACATCCTACATCCCCCAAGCCCCATACCCCATACCTTGTAGCATATAGCTCACAACCCATAACCCAGAACTCAGAACTCAGAACGCAGAACCCAGAACCCAGACCCCCGAAAACAGAACCCACAACCCTCAATCCGGAACTCACAACCCCCAATTCAAAACCCAGAAAACTCAGAACCCATAAGCAACAAGCATCTACCCATGCCCTCCTGAATCAAATGATTTTCTAAAAGAAAAGTCTCAATCGATATTAGCAGACACAAATGTGGTCTTGAGGTGGCCCGTATTTTAAACCGGGTTCCATTTTAACTATTTGACACAATTCTCTGAAATTCCGGACTGTGTATTTAAGAAACATTTAGTTGTTATCCACCACCCCTAACCACGCGACGCATTCACTAAGGAAACGAATTTATATCAAAATGAGAACAGTTTATGTGTGGCGTGTTTACAAACATGTTTAACAAGTCAAACGGAAGCCCTCCCATGAATTAAACAATAAACGATTATGAACTAGGCTTACGCAATTCAATCGCGATCAATCACACTTCACTCTCTATTGCCTATACTCGAACAAGCATACTAATTAATGCTCAACTATTTAAAATGCATGCGATGCATTAGCCCCACAAGGTCGATATGTTTACTCCAACTGATTATGTTCTCGTGATCTGATGTTTTCCTTGTTTACCATTTGGACTTTTAAAAAAAAATTGTTTTACGGCATTGAAATAGAATTTCCCGCACCCAAAATATCGTTTATTTTGGAAACCAAACAAAAAGCAGTCTACCACCCACGACTCGATCGGTACAAGTGCAACTCACTCGACACGATAATGAGTTTTCTTTTTCTTTTGTACACTGAGCACTGCGAGTATTAACTCCATCGACGATGAGTAATTTTTAGCATTTTAAGATAAGTGTTTTCATTGAGCATTTCGATCACATTTTATGCCACCCTCAAGCCTCAACGCTGACACCGCCATGCCACTCCGAATCTGACACACAAAATAGCCAGTTTGATTATGCTCACAAGCGCTTTACGTCAGATACAGATTCTCAGATATAAATGTGCCCGAGTCGGCGCGCATTGAGCATGATCGTTTTTTTTTTTTTTTATTCTCAACACTAGGGAACTTAGTTCGTTGTGTAGTGCACTTAAAAGTGCCATATGCTGCTGATTTTTTCGAAAATTAAACTCAGTTTGCAAACGATCGTCGAAGTGTTTAATACTACCGGTTCTGGAATCTTTCTAGTCCACAAAGACTGAAGTAGAATACATAGCCGTATCGGAAGTGAAGATTCTTTGTTGTGTTTCTTTCAGAATATTTGAGGTGTTTTTTGTTGTGAAAAATATACAGTGGAATATCAGTTGGGAAATTTGTTTTTTGTGTGTTTAATAGAAAATAATTAATTGGAAACATAAGCACATTTGAAGAGCCGTTGAGTTGAGAACTTTGATCAAGGATTTGCTGAGTAAAACATATTCAAAATGCACAGCACAATACTAGAGGAGGTTTGTTTTTTTATTTTTTATTTTTTTTATTAATATTCGAAATATTTGTTTGAGAAACGATCAGTTTCAAGAGAGGAGGATCAGTTGATTGAATGGATGTTTGAAAACGTACAAATTTTTATGTTATTATATTTGGAATATGAATGTGTCTCATTATCCAAATGTCAACACTTGGGTTTCAAAATTATTTATTTCGTCGGGTCAATGAATCTTTATGTATACCAACAGTGTTAGTATCTGGATTGAAGTGCTAAGAAAATGGGAACTAATATTTATGACAGTATATTTTATATTGCTTCAGTTTACTGTAATTTAAGAGCTAACTTAAACCTATGCGCGTGTGGAGAAATAGGTCGGTTGCAGTTTGGAGCTTGGGAAAGAATATATACTGCCCCTACTTTCGAGTTGATTATTCCGTTTTCTTAGTCAAATTTTGATTTGAATTGAGAAAAATGGGAGCGACTGTTAAACAAAGGGTACAAATGTTAGGCTGCGAGTGTGCTTTGGTCGAAAATCTTGTTACTTTACGAATTGAATCGTTTATAGTCACTGAAAAAAAATTCATTAAAAAAAGATTTTGACTTATTTAAATATTTTTATGAAGAATAAAATTTGGTTACTCGTTCTACCAGCTCTATTTCGTTCACAACCTTAACATCTAAGTCTTAACTGTATCACTAGTAAGGTGTTTTCATTTCCAAACATTATGGCTGCGTTTGTTGGTGATATTTTTCCATAGGCATTTAACTTTCAACTAAATGCTAACAAATTATTTATTACTCACTCTTCCCTTTTACTCAAATAAAAAAAGAATCTCCCAACAAAAAATGAATCGCTCCTCATATTAGACTTCGGAGGGTAGTACTCACCGAAATGTTTAATTTTAGAGTTTTTGTGCTACGAATATTTGGAAGAAAAGTTCCCTTTACTAAAATCTCCTCTTGGAGAAATTAATTTAGAAAAACATTATTTATCTCACCCAGAATGTGATAAGTAGCTTTTTTCAGAATGCAAAACTCTTGGGCAAAGTGACAAATATGTTTTCCTTAAACGTTTTTGTCGACACCTACAGACTGGCACTCTGGCAGTATGAGATACAAAGTCAGAGTTTGAAACTGTGAAAGAACGTGCCTATTTTATTCTTTTAATAGGTTAGTCAGCCTTTCCTGAGCGTATACAGTTGAAGTTGTACTGTGGTGAGAAGTGTTCAAATACCTCTATTTTGAAAAGAATTTAAACTCAAATTCGCCTGTAACGTGGGTAAAAGAAAATGTTGTAGCCATTACCATACTTGCAAGCTCGGGTTGAGGGAAATGCGCTAAGCCCCGAAGTCCCGAGACTATACACTATACCCGATCTGTTGCAAGGCACACTTTTTGTTTTTATTTCACTCTTATCTAAAACTTACAGTATTTGGACTCCAAAGTTCTGAGTGAACCAAATGATCTCGCTTATGAATCCGAATAATGTCACTAGTCTTGCACTTCTAGTTGGTCGAGGTCCCTTTTCACTTCTACGACCTCACTCTAGAACATTTTCGTAAACTTGTCGCAGCATCCATTCGCTCTGTATGTCCCATCTTAATATCGCAAGCCATACCTACTCTTTAAGCTATATGCTCGTGTTGACATAGAAACTCGAGTTCGAATTCTTCATGGCAAGAGGACTCTCCACCCGCTCAAGGTAAAACTGATGAACATTCCTTGCGAGGCGGGTGTCGCGGCTAAATTGTTTCAGGGGAGGAATGCAACTGGCTACTTCACTAGAGCACTGCTTGTGAAAATAGCGATAAAAGAGAGTTAGACAGGCAACGTTTCGACGATGTTCAAAAGAATCAATCGATTCTACGATTGAACTACCACCTATCAATTTTAACGCTCTATTTTGTACCCTATCAAGGAGGTGCAAAGATGTTTGAGAAGCACCTGACAAGATATGGGAGTCAACCTCCAGTTTTGGGCGGATGAAGGCCTTATAAATTGTAGCCAGATCAAAAGGAGTGAAGAACTACCTGCATCGTCTCAAAATGCCTAAGCATTAAGCAGCGTTTTTGGCGACTTGTGGTCATTCCAACGAAGATCATCGTTTACACACATACCAAGTACTGACACGTTTTCGGTTTCTTGGATGCAGGTCCCATTCATGGATAATGGCAATGGGGGAATGTTAAGCTTCAACGACAAGAGATAGCATTGAGTTTTTGAAGCATTGAATTCTACTCGATTCATAAGACCCCATGCAACAATGCTGTCAAGGTCAGAATTCAATGAGCTTATCATACGCAACCGTTCCAGTTCCACATCCGAAGAGCAGGGACGTGAATTTGGAAACGAATATGAAAAGCTGAGGGTCGAGTCGTCAGCAAAACAGTTAAGTGGATTAGAAGTTTCAGACAAGAGATCATTAATGAAAATGAGGAAGAGAGTCGGAGACAAAACGGAGCCCTGGGGCACACCAGCATTTATGAAGTGGGTATCAGACTTGAAGCCATCCAACACAACTTGTATTGAACGGTCGGAAAGGTAGTTTCTAATCCAACGAAGAAGAGACTCATCGATACCAAAAGCACGCATTTTCGATAAAAGAGCCTGATGCCAAACTCTATCAAATGCTTTAGAAATATCAAGCGCAATAATCTTACTTTCTCCAAAACAATGTAAAGATTGGTTCCACTTTTCGGTAAGATAAGCCATCAAATCACCAGTGGACCGTTTGCTACGAAAGCCGTACTGACGGTCATTAAGGAGCTTTCGTTCTTCAAGATATTTCATAAGTTGACGGTTTATCAACGTTTCCATGACCTTGGAAAGAAGGGACGTAAGTGCAATTGGACGGTAATTGGTAGGGGAGGAAGATTCGCCTTTTTTAGGGACCGGCTGGACAAATGCAGTTTTCCATCTGCTCGGAAAAATCCCAGCAGAATAGGAAAGATGGAAAAGTTTACGCAGTGGTTTTGCCAGCGTAGAAGAACACCTCTTCAGAATAACGGCGGGGATACCATCTGGACCAGCGGATTTGTGTATATTGAGATCTTTGAGGACTCTCGCAACCGAGCGAGTTCGAAAAAATATCTGCTTCATCAAAGAATTTGCAGACTCGAGCTCAGGTGGAGCCAATATGCTATGAGGAAGTGTCGAGTTGGCAGCAAATTGAGCTGCCAGCAAATTGACTTTGTCGATGGAGCTGACATACGGAGAGTCATTGAAGACGAGCGTTGGGACCGATGACGTGGTCGAGTTCTTAATGTTCTTCACAAAAGACCAAAAGTTTTTACTTCCTTTTGGACACAATAGTATTTTTTGCCTTACTTTTTGGTCATGTAAAAACTTAGCTAAAACAGCTATTTCTGGCCCATTTGAACAAATTTCGGTTTTCTACAGTAGGGTTATCTTTATATTTAGTTTATTTAGTTTAGCTAAAGACTATGCTTTTGCACCATTTAGCAGAGCTACGATGATCGGGGTCTTAGTAATTACTGCTTTGAATTTTGTGATATCCGTGGTGTTGTGGTTAGCATGTCTGCCCGTTACTTGGTAATTTCGGGGTTCGGATGCCAACAGAAAACAAAAATGTTTTTCTACGGCTATCACCGTTCGAGGGGAATTGAAAAGTCCTCCGATAGCAACTTCATAGTCATGAAAAGCGCTTTGTGCTTTAGTCGTTCAAAATCGGCAAAAATCTATGGGTCCACTCCATTTCCTCACAAGGTATTGTTGTGATAAATTCGGTAGGCCCCGGAGCTCTCCGCTCTGTTGCTTTACCCTATTTATCTTTGTTCTGGATTTTATGTAGGGGCTTTGAATCTTTCAAACAAACTCAAACAAACTTTCGAGAGACGTCAAAAGAAGACATATCTCTACTGTGGAGAAAGAAATTTGCGGGTTTTGTAACAATTGCTTGTGGTATACGCTTCGTTGATCTTAAAACGCTTTGATTGCTTTTTGGTCCGCTTTTTACTGATGGTATATTCGCATTTGCTTAGACTCTAAGTTTTTTGACCTGCTTTCCTTCATTCGTGTTGAAATCCCATACCACTTCTTTGAACACCTGCTGAGATGGTCATGCTCTTTCTTTTGCATGATTGTGTTTCTTTAAGTGAAGTCTTACACGGATCTGAGTACTAATTCAAATTCTAGGCGTCCTCCTAATGTATCTCGTGACGTACCCGTGACGTAGTTGTAAGCATGTCTGTTTTTGACACGAGAGCTCGAGGTACAAAACCCAAAATCATTAAATCGAGATTTCCACGTTTGTCACTTTTCGTGAAGATTTAGCAAGCCCATGTCATTAATTCACAGCCATGAAGAGCGCTTTCTTTCTTAGCAGCTCAAAATCGGCAAAAAAATTTGGCTTCCCCATGTGGGAAGGAAGATCTTCCTAATCATCATCTAAGTAAATGGGAAATTGTTTTTGTGTGCTGCAGAAGCTATATTTATAGTTCGAGGTTTGTCACCTTGGTATCTGGAACCAGCAGCTAACTTGAATTTACCGCGAATACAACATACTAAGAATTTTTATAAGCCTTTGGCTTATGCAATTGAATTTGTTTGTAAAAAAAAGCGCAGCATAACATTAGACTCTGCTGGGCTCCCGTCATTGTGACATATAGGACATCGAAAAACTGGACATAGTGGCTTCTCTCATAGACCAATCAATCAAAATCCCACTCTGTCATCATCATCATCATCAGGTCCTGTAACCCCGCTCGGGGCATAGGGCGTCAACAAAACGTCTCCATCCTTCTCGATCAGCAGCTAGATACCTTAACTGTGGCCACGTTTTTCTCTGGGAATTAGCCTCTGATAACACTGTAGATTTCCATGTTGTTCTTGGTCTTCCAACCCGCCGTGACCCCTGAGGATTCCATTCAAAGGACTGCTTCGCAATATCATCGTTTGGTTTCCTCAGTGTGTGACCAATCCATTGCCATTTGCGCTTTCTGAAGTCGATGTCCAAGCGCCTCTGACCTGTCCTACGCCACAACTCCTGATTGGATATTGTTTGTGGCCAGCGAATTCTCAGGATGTGACGCAGACAGCGGTTCACGAATGCTTGCGATTTTCTCGAGATGGTGGCCGAGACTTTCCATGTTTCACAAGCATATAATAGCACGGATTTCACATTGGATTCGAAGAATCTCAGTTTAGTGCGTAAGGAGACTTGACTGGATTTCCGAATTTGGGACAGAGCACCAAAGGCAACGCGAGCTTTTTTTATTCTGCTTTTTACGTCCAGATCCGTACCACCGTTTGCTGATACAATACTTCCGAGGTAATTAAATTGTTCGACCTCTTCAACGGGCGTGTCATGCAGAATAATACGATGTTGTGTTGGGGGCCTGTTAGCATTATTCTTGTCTTTTTGCTATTTATTTTAAGACCGCACGATTCTCCTTTCACCCGTAAAGTTTGACACATCTCGTTCAGCCCACTGATGTTATTTGCCATGAGACATATTATATCGTCGGCATAGTCTAAATGGCTAAGCCTTTGAAACGTTCTCCATTGAATACCCTGCCTCTCAGTTGTACCGACGCTCGCCGTCAAAACATCATCCATCGCCAGCAGAAAAAGAATTGGCGATAAAACATCCCCTTGTCTCACACCCTGCCGCACCTCGAAAGAGTCGGATAGCTGCCCATTATGCAACACGAAACACCTTGCATTGTTGTAGGACTCCTTTATAATGGCAACAATTTTTGGCGGAATTCCTCTACCAAGAAGTGATCTCCATATACATTCTCGGTTAACTCGGTCAAAGGCCTTCTCAAAATCTACAAACATGAGATTTAGCGGTGTTTGAAATTCTGCAGACTGCTCAAGAACAATGCGTAAGGTGTTGATATGGTCAACGCACGACCGACCGCTACGGAAGCCAGCCTGATACCTCTTGAGTGTAGTCTCAATTCTAGCCTTTATCCGTTCGAGGATTAGAGTTGCCCACTCTGTCACTCTGTGCAATTAAACAGATCAGATTGGTAACACAATAATACAAAAATTTAATGAAAGATGAGAATGCCTACACTCTTGTGTCATCTTCAGAAAACCATGGCCTAAGTAAGGTAAGATCTGAAAGGATTCTTTCTTAGAATAGGCCTTCAATACGATCTCTTGGCAGAATTCTAACAGTACATGACCTACAAGGTTACGCAAAGAATGCAGTGATGAAGAAGAACATGAGGTTACCACTCACTTCCTATATCACTGCCCAGGAAAAAATTTCTGGACAGTTACTTCTTCAACGAGCTAGAAGAATTATCAGACCTTCCAGGCAATAGCCTGTTGAACTTCATTAAGACCACAAAGTGGTTGTAAATTGACCAACTAAAGAATCATTGGTTCTTAGCTCTATAGGACGTTACAACACTCCAGGGCATCACAATGGATCTACATTGATCTAAATGTGACGGAAACAAGATCAACCGTCAGCCCATTCTACCTAACCCAACCCTATAAACAAATTCGAAATTTCATAACACGTCCAAAGCTGGACTGATGGTAAAACTGATGAGCATTAATAACGAGGCGGGTGTTGCATTCGTTCTTGAAACTGATCTATCACCTATCAGTCTAAACGCTCTGTTCTACACATGGCAGTGGGAGAATGTTAAGATTCAATGACAAATGACAAAATTGAGCTTTCGAAGCATTGAATTCTACTCTGTTTTTATTACCCCATGTAACAATGCTGTCAAGGTCAGAATTCAATGAGCTAATCATACGCAACCGTTCCAATTCCACATCCGTAGAATTAGGATTTGAATTCGGAAACTAATATGAAAAGCTGAGGGTTGAGTCGTCAGCAAAAGAATTGAGAGGATTAGAAGTTTCAGGCAAGAGATCGTTTATGAAAATAAAGAAGAGAATCGGAGACAAAACGGAGCCCTGGGGCACACCGGCATTTATAAGCGGGTATCAGAATTGAAACCATTCAGAAAAACTAGTATTACTGCTTCTTTGTGCCAGTCTTTTCAAATGTTATTGATTTTAAGAAAGCATTAAAATAAACTCCTTAATGGATCAATACCATATGTATTTGTGAGGGTACTCCTAAGCTAATATGATCGATTGCTTGAATATCAACTACAACTATGAAGGTGGTATCTGAGCTCGAAGAACCAGCTAGCCTTAACCACTGATCTGCTGATAAATTGAGATCAAAAGAAGTTAAACCATTCTACTCGAATATTTCTAGTATAGAAATGAGTCTATATAAACTATATATTTTTGTCCTTTCAATGAATTAAGAGAGGGTTCGCTTCATTTTTACTATAAATTTACTGTCCTGTAATTTTATTCAGTGATTGTATAGATCTCTAAAGTCAAATCAGCAGTCCTGTTCTGGTATAGCAAAAAGCATCTTGTTGTCAATCAAATAAAAATATATTATTACCACTACAGCACGTCATTCGTCTGATTTGTGAATCTTATTTTTAAAATTAGACAAATATATTGTCATTCTCAAAGGTATACATTTTGGCTGATGAGACGAGTGCCAATTTTGCAAAAGTGAATTAATCATTTGTCAATATGTGTATCTGTATCCCCCAAAGCCCAAAGCTACAACAACACGTGTTGAAGAAGATTATTTTGTTTCTGTGTTCACATAGCGTCGTCGGCGTCGTCGTCAATATCCCAAATTTAAATGGCACTCTCACTTGAAACAGCAAACTCAGGTGCCACAGTGGGCAGACAAGTTTCTTTGTTTCTGATGATGCATTAGAAAACCATTCTACTGACACAACATCGTAAAAGTAAAAATAGGAAGTGTGGTGGCTAAACATAAAAACACCTGCACCACACAAAATACCTAATTTGATAATTCAATTAGAATTCAAAGAGATTCGGGGAAAATTTAATCAATTCTTTTTTTTGTATTTTTTCCTCGAACTCCAAGAGCCATTTATTTGAACGCAACTCTAAACACATCAAATGGTTTAAAAAGCCGTAAAGGTGTTCAGTTCGATTCGTTTGAAAATAAGATGGACTGTTGTTTAGAAATCTCATTTCAAATTTAATATTCAGTTTGCATCGTGGACTGAGTGTCTGTAGCAGACAAATGGTAGAGCAGCCGTGATGTTTAAAATGAATAAAAATAGCCAATGAATAGAATAAATAAGTAAGTGGATTTCCCACGTTTGTCAAAATTCTAAAATTAGAAGAAAAACAAAAATCAGAAATCACTGTGTTCTGAAAGACATCATGGATTATATTGAACGGGTTTTGGTGGAGATGATCGAATTCACGTTTAATAATAAATGCATCGGCAGGAGATAATTTTTGTTTTTAGAACGAACCATCAAGTAATAGATGATTGAAATCCACTTGCTAAATACGGACCTAAGAGATGAATGGAAGAACAATATTTGTATATCGAGGAGTAGAATTGTAGCTAATTTTATCCGGGAAAGGAATTAGTCATATGGAATTGGTTGTGGAGGCTGGTGGGAGGGCGAGGGAGAGAAAGAGAGAAGGAGAGCTTGTGAATTTAGACTTTGACTAATCGCTTTTTCATTGACGAGTAACTCTTTACTCTTTTAGTCAAAAAAAAACTTACTTCTTTCCCAATTTGAATATTTCGTTGAAAAGAAGAGTAATTCTGAACTTTGTTTCTAGTCTCAACGCGATAGACCTACTCTGAAATCATTTCCACATTTAAAAATATCTGTTCTATTAAACTTCAAAATGGAAATTATTTATTAATTACAAATGTAGGGTTGAATAAATTTCTACAAGTTATGTGAAAAGAACCTTAGATGTTAAATAGAGTCATTAATTCTAGAAAATATATTTCATTGAAAAGAATAGTTCTCATTTTGATAGCAATGTTGCGTCCTATTGGGCGAAAAGTAGCGTCTATGAGCGTTCGTGAGCATTCTTCAAGCATTTCATTAATGCAAAAAAAAACTTCTCACGATTCTGAGAAGTGACAGCCATTTCTCGATTTGAGAGAGAGTGAAATCAACTTTTGAAGGCCTGATACACGTTACTCAAATATCCAAATGAAAATTTTCCTCATGGAATATTTTTATGAGCAAAAGGTATTTCTTTCACACAAGCTGTCACGACAATCTGAGCAGAAACAAACGGAAAGCGACTTAAATCCTCCAAATTTCAAAGAGAGACTAGCTCCTAAAGAACATGATCTATTTCACAATGTTCAAGTTGAGAGATGGGTAAGTGGCAATCTCTCCCCTGTATTTATGTTCTGTAGGATCAAATGAATTAGACGAAATTTGCTATATACAGGAGTCAGGACGGATAGGTTGGTTCAAGCAGACCCCTCTTTAACACCGGGCCCACTGCGCCCTGGCCCAGGGCCCCGCAATCACCAGGGGCCCCCAAATTGCTCAAACAACACTCAACCTCTATTGGTCTGTTTTCAAAAAAAAAAAAAGGATTTCGATACATTTAACAACAACCTTTGATGAACATTTTCAATCACATTCCCTCCAAAATAATATTCAAATTCAAACAAAAAAAAGAGGTCACTCAAGTAATGATCAGGACAACGAAACCATACACTTCCCAGGTGTTCGTTTCAGGGCAATTTTAAGAATCCAATCAGAGAAACATTCATACGCGTATCTTACAATCGAAGTTTAATGGCACTTTTCATTGGTTTCACTCGGTGAAGCACTCATTTTAAAAAACAATGGAACATCCAAGATAATTTCTGTTCAGTTTAACGTAATTGCCTTTTGTCGAATTCCTTTCAACCACTTGCCGGCGATACTAATTTCGATTCGTTTTTGGGTGAAAGGAATATAAAAACGTAGCGATTTTTTTTTGTAAATGTGTGCGTGCGTACCATCTGTCAATTCAACAGTATTTCATTTTCAGTAGTCTGGTGTCGGGTCAACAAATTTTCATTAATAAAACGATTTTACGTTTCCATATTTTGATAAAGTCAACACAAACCATTTATACACTGTTTTATTATAATATTAAATAATAAATTTTGAATTTATCAAATAATTGGGCGCGCTAGATTATTGTTTCGCAAAAGTTTCACAATAAATAATAACTTTATTTGACATATCCAAACTGTCAAGCTAGTTGTGTGTGTGATAATCTGTGTGAGAATCGGTGTAGATTCGTCTCAAAAAAAGAATCGCCGCCGAATCGATATTTCTCCAAAGGAACATTTTTAAGCAAAAAATATCGCCGCCGAATCGATGGCGAATCGATACTTTTGGCGAAAGGAATTCAACATTTGTGTGAGTGAAACACCTTGAAGAAAATTTTCTTTTTGACATTTGAGTAACAGTAGTTTGAGTTTGAGTAGTAGTAGTGCTTCTTGAGTCGATTCTCATTTCAAATCGAGAAGCGGCTGTCACTCCTCAGAATCATGAGAAGCGATCTTTTTGCACCAATGGAACGGTTTGAGAATGCTTCTGGACGCTCCTGGACGGTTCTTTTCGTCCAATGGAAAGTGCCATAATGGTGTTGTGAAGATGGGAAAACACTCAGTAATTTTGACTGGGAAAGAAAGGTTCATTTCTCTCCATTGTTGACACTCTAAGCGTTGATTTGAAACCGCGACTAGGTTCATATACGAATATTGGCCAACGTTTTGACTTTTTTTCGATCAAAAAACCTGAATTCTGAAGACTTAAAAGAAAACTGCAAATCTTTTGCTAAATTTTACACTCAAAATGTAAACGGAGATGAACTACATGCTGAACGCCTGTATTTAAAAGAATACTGGAAAACTATTCGACACGAAAATGAAAAAACTGGCAATATTATAGAACTTTATAATTTCTTAAAAACAAATAAAGTTGAAGATGAATTTCCAAGTGTTGAAATTGCACTTAAAAATTTCTTAAGTATGATGGTGACCAACTGCAGTGGTGAACGTTCCTTCTAAGTTAAAAATAATAAAAAACGAACACAGAACTACAATGGTTCAAGAAAGATTGACAAGTTTTTCGCTGATGTCAATCGAAAGCGACATCCTCAGAGGTATCGATTTTGTAGATATGATCAATTATTTTGCTAATCTTAAATCAAGAAAAAGGTTCCTTCAATAAACATTCCTCTTTCCATATTTTTGCGGATCAATATTTTGTTGCTTAAGCTACATTCCTTAAACTATATCTGGTTTTAATTTTCTGTTATTTAAATTTTGTTTATTTTTAAATTGAATGAAAACTTTATTATTTTCTTTTTATTTTTACATTATTTCTGTTTATGCTAACGTTTATGTTAAAAAATAAACATGCTGCAATAATTATTTACTTTTATAATGATTGATGAAATATTGATTCAAAGTTATGTGTTTTTTTCTTTATACCTTTACTACACAACATAACATTTTTATAGAATCGTATACAGGGGCCCCATTTTCAAAAGTGCCCAGGGCCCCCAAAAGGGTAAAGACGGCCTTGGGTTCAAAACAGGAAAAAAAAATTTATGAGAAGAGGGTACATCTCCCTCCGCTTAGGCATTAGAGGCGACTTTATGAAAATTTGACATAGTTAAAAAAAAACTATCAAAAATCAACTAAGTCACCTACTTCCGCATTCTATAGTATTTTTAAAAGCAAATATTTTGTTCTGTTGGATGCTGCCATAAATAACATACCTCGAACTCTACCAATAACCAATAGCGAGTATCGTTGAACATTCTGGATATTTGGAATGTAATAGATTTTTTTTATGGGTCAACCAAGGTGACTTGAAGGATATTTGAAATAAAGCAATCATTCTTAGAAAAACCAAGAAAACCTGCGTTTACCTTTGTATTAGAATC
This sequence comes from Melanostoma mellinum, assembly GCA_914767635.1. Lineage (NCBI taxonomy): Eukaryota > Metazoa > Arthropoda > Insecta > Diptera > Syrphidae > Melanostoma > Melanostoma mellinum. The sequence goes on from OU612058.1 coordinate 50,670,695, forward strand.
CAAAACTCATTTTAGCCTGAAACATGTTCTTTAATTTCAGTTCAAGTTGATTATGATAGTAATTTTTTTAGAAAATTACCTCTACCGCCTTAACGGAGGGAGATAGACTCCTTTTCTATCTATGCAGTCGTCTTCAGCTTTTCTCGCACCCTATGCAAAACTCTCTGCTTACGATAATATTCAGGGCGATCTAGCCAAGCCCCATTTCCGACAAAACGTTTTGTGAACTAGTCCTTCGTCCTCAGCAGATGTGTTTTTAATTCAAAGACAGTAACTATTGCAGTATTTACTTCAGTACGCAGTTGAAAAAGCTTCTTTAACCCAACATCTTCATTTTAATACTATACAAACTTCTTATACACCTCTGATTTTTGGTTCAGTACGTTTTGATGGCAAAATTATTATTTTTTTGATACAATGGGTGGTTAAGAAGGCATTTCAGAAATAAATTCCTCTTTCAAAAAACCGAGGTAATCTTTTACAAGCCCTCATCATCCTAGTTCTAGATGATCTACCTTATCTAAAGTTTTCTTGATCGTTTCAAAAGAAAAATACTCCAAGTGATCTATAATGCAGAGAGGTCTGCCGACGTCGAAATTGTTGGTTGAAAAGATGTTGGTGGGTGGATCAGATTAACCCTGAACAGGTCCTCCAAGGGATCAACCAGCCATTTCTAAGCCGCTAAGTGAGAATACACGATTCATAGCAGTGAATTTACTCTCAAAGGACTTTTGCTAATTCCTCCCGAAAGGCTATAAGATGATACCTGTGAAAAAAAAAATTGTGTTTCTGAAACCGAAAATTCAAAAACCCAGATACGTTTTAAATTATGGAAATGTTGTCATGGGCAATTTAATTTTAATATTTTTGATTTCGGTGGGGGCAAAACCCCCAAATTATTCGGCTTAGTACCAGCTAAATCCTGATCTAACTTAAGAACTAAAATTACTAATAGCTAATGTCAATGTGGAGGGTAATTTAGAGATGGAGTTTTAGACCAGGGGTAATCAGGTTGAATTCAAAACTGTTAAAACAGGTTTATTTGAACCATATGACGTTCGGTGAGGGGATAGGTAAAAGAGGAGAGGATTCCGTATGTTGCGAGGATTAATGTTAAGAAAGCTAAAGTGGTAAACGGTTGAACAGCAAACGATTCCAGAAAAGAAAAGGTGAATGCAGAAAATATCGTATATTTCTCTTCGATCTTTCAACTTATTCATGCTGAGAAGCGATGAAATATTTGCATAGTTGCGACCACTCAAAACTCATCAAACATTGAATTAAGTCTAAAATGTTTAAGCCTTCACCAAGAAAGATGAGTTTGAAAAAATTGTTTTTTTTTTTGGAGGTACTTTTTCTGGAAAATTGACTTCTTTGACAACATAGAAAACAGGAAGTTAAGCTTATATTGAATATAAGATTGACGTATAAAAATATAGGACCTGCTTTTTCGACTTCCCTTTTATCTTAATAGCCTTCTCAAATTTTGTTTCAACGACTGCAAGCTTGCCTTGCAGTAAGGTATACTCACTGATCTTGACATGAAAAGTTTGCCGGGAACAATAATTTTGAATCCAATTCAAAATATCTTCACGGAAGTTCAAAAAGCAACAAAAATCTGAGAACAAAGACAAGTTTTCTGTAATGACTGTGGCGTAGACTTTGGTCACAAACTGCAACTCAATTTTGAAAATGTAAGAGTGTAAAGCAAAATATATAGAAAATAAAACCACGACACTTAAAAAACCGGAAATGTACAATCATTTTCCCTAATACCAGAAAATTTAATAAGAGTATTCGCACAAAGATTTGGAAGGTGGTGTGTTTGACAGAAAAGATAATGAAAATCGCTTTCTCACTTTGACGTTCGAGATCACCATAAAGTTTAGGTCCCTGAAATGCATTACGCCCGAACCTACTCTTGATTTGCTTTGTCATCCTATTTAATTTTTTACAACAAAGATATCTACTTTTGTATAAATTAAGATTAGGATAGAAATCCAAGCATAAACAAAAACAGCTATAATAAGGTACTCGATTTAATAAACTGGACTATTTTGCTGATAAGTGTTGTTCGAATTGGCAAACATTTTATTCACAACAATCAATTTGCTTATCAACTAATCGTATATCAACACACTTGACCTTTCTAACATTGGCTTATAAAGTTGTCAAACGAAGGTTATCTTTGCCTTAGTTCCCTATCAACATAAAAACTTCTTAGATTCAAATCAATTGTTTGAACGCAAGTTAACTTATCAAAATTCTTAAATAACTGATTTGAAAAACATTTATTTGCAAAAATAAATCCACAGCAATATCAACGTATGTAATTGCTTTGATTTAAAAAACAAATGTAGGTATGTATATCAGTTATTTAGAAGACCCTCAGTCAGAGGAGCAATAACACGAGCTAATAGTTGTGTATGATTTGAAGGCACGAAATCAGCTTTTTAACTGAGTTCCAACGTATCTAGCGGCAGTTTTCTGTTGACAGTCGGAAGGTTTATTTTTTATTTTTAGCGATATATTTGTTTTGCCAAGAATGTCAATGACCTTTCTGTCAGCACGTTTTTCCTTAATTTCACGCGAGATTTTTCACTCCATCTCAAAACAAGGGAAAAGGAAGATGCATTTGAAGAGTTTTGTTATCAAGAAACAACAGTTTGTACGTTAGTCAGTGTTTTTAACTTCCATCTCAAAGTTACTGGTGTCAGTCCGATTTTGAAATTCAGTGTGATATCTTAAGAACGGTTTGACCGGTTTTCAGCACTTGATAAAGGATTTAGAGAAACTCAGATCTGATTTTGGAGTTGCTCATTTTTTGAAGAGCTTTGAATGCGTTCAAAGATAAAGGAAAAAAATTTTCGTAGAATATTTTTGCAAAAGAACAAATGGCTTGCAAGAATGACGTTATTTTCAAGACTGGCACATATCCCTGTGCTGTTTCTAAATTGAAAAAATTAGATTTTAGACATATTCAAAACTTTGTTCAGATTTGTCAATTTGTGTGACGAAGAACAAGCTCCTGTTTCCATCTAAAGGTGTGTTCACATTTTGCCGAACAGAACGAATCGGCACATGCCGATCGGTAAACCCGATTTAGAGTGGACGTTCGGTTTGGCCTTCCTACTTACAAAAAGCCGGCCCGAATTCAAACCAAATGAAATGGATTGAAGTGTTCTCTGGTATTGTGTAGAAGTACCATAAGACTCCTTATGTTCAAGAACATATCCGAAACTTATCTCGGAAACCATTATATGAATATATGAATGAATAGTAATCGTGTTTTGTTTATGTGTTTAAAAGAAGTCAAACAATTTAAATGGGTTTTTTTTTTTAAAAAAGAGCTTATATGCTAACCTGGAGAACTCAGACCTAATTTCTGGTCCATTGTACTACCAGGGTAGCAGCCTTCCCTTTTTTTTTGTGTTGCAGTAGTTGGAAATAAGGTGTTAGTAATTTCATATATATAACCTCAAGGGCGGCGAAACTAGGAGGCTGAAAGAAAAGTAGATGCTCAGAGCGGGATTCGAACCCACGCATCCGGCCTATCTACTGAACACTCTACCACTGCACCACGGCCGGCCTTGAGCCCTTAAATGCGTTTGGTTGAGCTTCTTGTTCGCGAACATGTTTTACAAAAAAAACTAGTGTAACTTGTTCTTTGGTTAGAAGCTTATTTCAAATATGAATCAAGTTTCAATGTCATTCCCGAAACCCGGAGGCAGAGTAGCCTACTAAAGGGTGTATTTATTAGTCGTGTGGTTTTCAAGAAGAAACAAATTGCATATAATCTAACGTTATGGCCAAGAACTTTAGTTTAAGATTGCCATTATGTGTCAAGTGGCGTCCCCACTGGCTCGAATAAATTCCAGCCGAGAGGTCCAATTTTCGTCCACTTTTAGCAGAACTTGTGCCCATATTTCAGCAATTAAGCGCCAATTATTCAATTATTCAATTATTCAAATATAAGTCGTCAATCGTCTCAAACTTATTTGCGTAGACAAGCGACTTTACATAACTCTCCAAAACATAGTCCCAGCGGTGTTAAATTGTCCAATCTTGGAGGTGGCCTACAGGTTTAAAACTCGAAATTATGTAAAATTCGGAATAAACAGCGATATTTTTTCGAGACCTTTTACTTAACATACGCGTTTGGCTTTAATTCTTCTACGTTGAAGTGGCAAACCAAACTGAGCATAAATCAAATGACAGCTATCGAAAAGACCAACTCCGAAAAAGTATTGCCAGTTTGAAAACCACACATAAAAAAAACACCCTTTATTTTCTTTGATCACAAGCTACAGGCTTACAAAAAAAACTTCATCACACTTTTTGGAGACCCACCCTGCATCCCTAATTTTTTTGTCTTTTGTCTTAGATTAACAATGCCACCCAGAACTGTAATTAAATAAGATTTCGCATTTGTATTTCGCCATGAGTTTCTCCGACTAACATAAGTAGTCGATCCATTGTATTGTTATCTCAATAAGTATACAACTATGTTAGAAAACAGATTCAAAAAACAATAAAAAGTTTCCACGCGCCCGATTACTACTGAAAGTGATAACAATCGATTAACAACCATCGCCATCATGAGTGAATAATGAACAGAGTGCTTCGTTAATCAATTCAGTATTAAATGTTTAGTAAACAAAAGATAAGACTTATAGGCTTCGCTATACAAATATGAAGTTCCAATAAAAATTGTTCTAGTTGCTTCGGGCCTTATCGGAACTCGTCTGATCTTTCGACCTCTACTTCCATGAGAGAGAGTTTAAAGTTTATTATTTTTTAATTTTCATTTTAATTTGAATACAATCAAAATTTAGTTATGTAAGCTTATCATCATTTACTCTAGACTAGCCGTCGCGACAGTCGCCCGCACTAAATATTATAGCTAGACACGTGCCTGTTTCCTCATTAGATTAATTAGTCTGTTGATATTGAACAAGTGATTATAAAAATTAATTGTTTTCGTTCTTTTTTTTTATTTCAGTTGATGGAAAATGGCTTCGTTGTCATGGAGGACTTTCTTACACCAGAAGAGACTGAAGAATTGTACAAGGCCGGTCGAGCATTGTGTATGGAAGCACCAAAAGTAGATAGGAAAATTTTCAGTACCGTGAACAGTGAAAAGCAATCAAAGGAAAATTATTTCATTGAGTCAGGCAACAAAGTTCGTTATTTTTTTGAAGAAGGTGCAATTGGCGAAAATGGAGAACTTCTAGTTGATCCAATGATTGCTTTGAATAAGGTGAGTTGAGTAGGTAAACGGTTAAGCAGTTCATTAGCAAGTTATGATTTGTTGCAAATTGTTTTGTATTGGAGAGCCTGGTCTTCCAAAAATCGTTACCACAACAGTTAAAGTTTGATGAACTTTAACTGGCCCTGGTTCAACGCTAGCTAAGGTTAATCGTTGTCATCTTTGAAAGCACGATGAGAATGAGTTGTCTAAGAAGATTTTTTTGTTTCAAGAAACCATTAACAACGGACACTAGAAGAAAAATAATTACCTTTTAATTGCTCCGTTTGTGCTTTGGATCCCAACTATACGTAATAGTATTCCAATCTTTAGAAAGTTATTTCTGATTCCAATGCCAATAAGTATGATAGTAGAATCGAATTTGAATTTTTTCCATCTGCTTTTGACAGAAATTTTCGAGTCTGAAGTCTTGGAATACTTTTGGTTGGAATCGATTTAAATATCTGCTGAACTCGGAGCAGCAAAAACCTAGTACCGCTTCAGGGCACAACAAATACTAAATTTGACATTCAGTCACGCTTTGAAGTTAACAAATGGCAATCGTAGTGTGTCAACTGACATTTATAAAACGAGTTTAACTGAAAGAATGGCAAAAAAAGACCAAAAGTATAGGTTCGTTCCCGAAAAATCTAAACTCGCCCTGAATGTCAAATTGAGTGTTTTTTGAGCCTTGGGATTTCCCTCAACTGTGGTACCCCTGGCTTGATGGTTAGCATGTCCACCTGCTAACCCAGAGGTTCGAAGTTCGAATCCCAGCAGAGGCAAAAATGTTTTTCCACGGGTATCGCCTTTCGCTAGGAATTGGCAAGTCCTCCGTTAATAAAAATGAAAGCGCTTTCTCAAAAGTCGTTCGGAACTGGCAGAAAATTGTAGGTCCCCTCCATTCCCTCACAAGGCATGGTTGTGAGAAATGCGCTAGGCCTAGAGACTTCTCGCTCTGTTTCGCCACCCTATTTATTTATTTATTTATTTTGATTTCCCTCAACTCGCCCTAGGTTTTTGGTCGAGTTTAGATAATGAACAGAACTGTCAAATGCCATGTATATTTGTTCAAGTAACAAGGATGTGTGGTGCTTTTGTGGTTTAGCGTTTTTTGAGAACTGGAAAACCAAGGATTTTTGGAAACTCTTAAGGTTGTCAAGGAAACCTGGGTCAACTTTGGGTAAAGTTCAACGAAAGAACCTTATATAAAAGATATACTCTTTGGCTAGAGTTTTAGTAGGAATTATCGTTTTGAAGTTGAAGCAATCCAAAGTCTATGGCGTAAGGTAAGCAAGTATTCCTGGTGCACGGGGTCTCGTACTTCGAATCCCTGAAACACAAAGTTATTTGTTCACGGGTTTTGCCTCCGAGAGTTATTTCACTGACATTTAAAGTGTTTTCTAACTTAGGGCTCGGCCACGCAGTAAGCGGCAGAGCGGCAGAGCGGCGAAAAAAAATTAAAATATATGAAATCACATAGGAGTGGCCACACAATGAGCGGGCGGCAAAACAAAATTCTGAGCGGCAAAGCGGCGCCGCTCAGCAATCAAACATGTTTTAATTTTCTGAGCGGCAAACAGCATTTTATATTTAAATATCAGTGACGAAGCGTCCATATATTGAGTGGAATGAGTGCTTCCGTCAACGAATTTAAAAATAACTTAGGTAATGGAAAAACAATTATAATGGCAATTTATGTAGACGAAGGAATTATGACCGGAGACGATAAAGCTCAAGTGGAATCCGTGAATGAACATTTGCAAAAAGAATTTGAAATCGAACAAATGCCAGTTGGTTGTTTTCTTGGTCTGGAGATTGATCAGGATGCGGATGGTTCAATATTTATGCACCAAGCAGGATATGCCAAGAGGATTTTACAAAGATTTCACCATGAAAGTTGCAATCCAGTGTCTGTTCCAGCTGACCCAAATCAGTTACTCAGCCGCTTAGTGCCTGGCCATACGCCGCTTAGAGTTGCTGCTCAGCTGCTCGCCGCTCTGCCGCTTAGTGCCTGGCCATACGCCGCTTAGAGTTGCCGCTCAGCCGCTCGCCGCTCTGCCGCTCCGCCGCTCTGCCGCTTACTGCGTGGCCGAGGCCTTAGCCGTTCGGAGTCGGTATAAAATTGTAGGTCCCTGAAATATGAAAAATATAAACGTATATCATTTAAAGTGAAACTAGACTACCTTAGTTCCTCTTCTTAAACGAGCTATCGCCGTTATTTCGTAACTACCGTAATTTCAAAGGGATCACTGATCTGCTTCACACTCTTGATATGCCATTTGCAAGTGCCGCTAAAAATAAAGTACTGCTTCTAAAGGTGTGTTCGTATTATAGTCATTTGAAGAAAAATATATGCCACGTTCGTTACCTCAACTTGACTAAAAAAGAAGCCTGATGTTGCTACTCGTACTCGTACTTTAAGGAAATTCGAAGCAAACCCCTTGGCTCAAAAAACACGCAGATTGAAATTTAGGCCAGTCTGAGGCTTTTCAAAAAGCGCTTTGTGGTGACCTCCTTTGTTTGTTCTTTGAAGCCCTGGGCTTCCCCTGTGGCTGCCATTAATCTTTTCTTTTTGAGTTTGCCCTAAACTAGCAGTAGGCTTTTGCTAGGAAGAGTTCTGGTAATGAAGTCAGAGTTCAAACGACATTTAAAAATGGCCAATTCTTCGCAAAAGTCGAAAGCCATTAAACACTTTTTTTCATAAGCGTTTCTGTGATTTGAACCTCAAACCTGTTACGTTAAAAGCAGACACGCTTACAATTAAGCCATAGGTATTTCTTTTATCGAATGTTTGCTCAATGATCCACACGCGCATGCTCTGCGATAAATCTTTTTGATTCTATGATATTTGTTAATCCGGGTATCAACGGTCATTCATGTGGTTCGTTCGTTGAACTTTACCCAGGGTTGACCCAGGCTTTCTTGGCAACCCTATGAGTCGTCAAAAAAAACTTTGGTTTTCCAGTCCTCAAAAAACGTTAAGCCGCAAAATCACCACACACCCCTGTCATTTGAATAAAAACACATGCCATTTGACAGCCCTCAAATCGCCACAGCAAAAACCTAGGGCGAGTTGAGGGAAAACTCAGGTAAGCCTTAGGGCTCAAAAACACTAAGTTTGACATTCAGGGCGACCCTAGGGCTTCACCGAACAAACCTATGAAATGCTGTAGGCCGTTGGATAAGATGGATTGTACTCATTGAATTCGAATACTCTCGAATTTTGTCTTCACCCCTTTCTTCTTTCAAGAGTAAACTTGGATTCCCAGCTAAACTAACCTAAGCAACTAAGAAGATGTTCGTAACAGGTAAATCTGATATTAATCAAAAAGTTCGCTCATTAGGCTTTAACTAGAGTTCAGGTCTTTCTGAAGCTAGTTAGCAGTAAGGTATTCAATTTTATATCACGAAAATGTATATCTTCCATAGACCGAATGGTTTTTGTTATTTACAAAGCCTGGAAAAGAAAACCCAGTTTTCTTATATTTGAGGATTCTCGGAAGAATAGAAAAACGTTTTTTGAACTGCGTTGAATGAAAATGAACTCAACAGTACATTCAAATACCACGCATAGGTTTTTTTTCTAATCTGTGTCTGTATTTCATCTATCCTTTGAACTAGGTCGGCCATGCTCTGCACGTGGAGAATGAGACTTTCAAAAATATCAGTTTTAGTAACCGCGTGAAGGAAATATGCTGGCAATTGAATTACAGAAGACCAGCCGTCTGCCAAAGCATGTATATCTACAAACATCCTGGCATCGGAGGAGAAGGTAAGACAAGACACATTCTCCATAATAACCTTTTATAAATACTTCTGATATTCTTTTCAGTTATTGCGCATCAAGATGCATGGTTTCTGCATACTGAACCCAGCACAGCAATTGGTTTTTGGTTCGCTCTTGAAGACACCACATTACAAAACGGTTGTTTGCAATTCATCAAGGGATCTCACAAGAGCGGTGTTCATAGAAGATTTATGCGAAATCCAGATTTGAAGTCTAGTGAGCTCCTAATCTACGATAGACCAGCACCAATATACCCAACTTCGAATTTCACTCCAATCACTGTTAGCAAAGGTAAAGTTTTTTAAAAATCCCTTAATCTTATAAGATGTGTTTTTTAAAAATTCTATTTCTTCTTCTTTAAGGAACCTGTATTGTAATTCATGGTCTAGTGGTACACAAAAGTGACCACAATAAATCAAATAAGAGTCGTCACGCGTATACCTTCCATGTTATCGAGACTGAGAATACGAAATATTCCGAGGACAATTGGCTGCAACCACCAAAGGATGAACCATTTCCGGTGTTGTATGAACGAATTGATTGAGGGATGTTAAGTGGAGTCGTTGAGCTGGAACTTACATTGCCTTTTTATAACTAAGATGTATTAATAAAGATGTGTGAGGGCGTTGAAATAATGTTATAATTTAAAAGTGTGTTTTATTTTTGAGAGAATTTGGAAGAAGACAAAATCTGCCTAAATGATTAAGTTCGTTCGTTGAACTTTACCCATGATGGACGTAGGTTTGAAAACCCTATGAGTTGTCAAAAAAACTGGGTTTTCCATTCCTCAAAAAACGCTAAGCCACAGAATCACCACATATTATTGTCGTTTGAACAAAAGCACATGACATTTGACTACCCTAAACTCGCCCGAGCAAAACCCAAGGCAAATTGGGGGAAAACACAGGGCAAGCTAAGGTTTTTTTAAAATTGCTTTGTAGCGACCACTGGGCAACCGCGACCCCAGGGCTTTGACGAACGAACCTATTCTGAGCTTCGTGATTACATTGGCAGTTTATTTGAGACTTGAACTTGCTTCAGCAAAAATTAAAATGTACCAACTTCTGAGTAAAGGGCCTTAATTTCTTCGCAGTAAAGTTTTGGTAAATCTCCATTGTTGCTTCCATGAATGCGAACGGTGACCAGCACTGTATTAAGTTCCCTTTACTTAAGACCAGTGAGATGGACTATAAGTAGTAGAAAGGCTTCTGCGGGGTATTTAATGGCTTCATCTGTGGACATAAATAGTAAGAGTAGAATTATACATAATATACACACTACACTACACTGCACCTAACTTTACGCAAGTATCCGACGTCACAGTCGAAGAAGTTAGGGAGGCAGTTAAGAACTCCAAAAAAGGTAAAGCGATTGGGCCAGATGAGGTACCATATGAGTTTTGGAAAAATATGGGAGACATCGGGTTGAGATGGCTCACGATTCTCATCTCCAAACTTATAAGAGGTGACAATTTGCCTAATCAATGGAGGGAAAGTTTTCTTCTTCCAATGTACAAGGGAAAGGGAGATACCAGAAGCTGTGACAACTATCGTTAGATCAAGTTGATGTCCCACACTATGAAGATCGTTGAGGGGTTTTGGATAGCTGACTGCGGAAAATAATAAGGCTGTCTGATGACCAATGTGGGTAAGTCAACTACAGACGCAATCCAAACTATAAGGATCATTATGGAAAAAAACCGAGATGCCTTAGAGCATTTGCATATTGTGTTGGTTGACTTAGAAAAAGCTCTATCGACAACCACGAGATCGATATGGGTGGCCCTCAGACACCGAGGAGTTTCTGAAGCCTATGTGCGAATAATTATGGACATGTACGAGGGAGCAGTTACAAAAGTGAAATGCCCAGCTGGAGTCACCGAAGAATTCCAAATAACAGTAGTACATCAGGGAAGTGTCTTGAGTCCACTGCTCTTTATTGCTGTTTTGGATTATTTGCTCGAAGGACAGTTACGGACAATAAAGTACAACAATTATTCTTTGCTGACGATGGAGCCATCATAAGCAAGGATCCTACATCCCTGCAACGAGCACTTGACGTTTGGATTGATGTTCTGGAAGGAAATGGGTACCGTATTAGCGCTAAAAAGACTGAATACCTGTGCTGCCCTTTTTCTGATCCAGACAAGCCTATTCCAGACATTTATTTGAATGGAAATGTGCTTCCCAAGTATGTGAAAAGTTTAAATATCTGGGATCTATGATCAATAGTGAAGCATCTTGTGATGATGACATCAATCATCGAGTAAGCGTAGGGTGGATGAAGTGGCGAGAAAACTCCGCTATCTTCTGTGATCGAAAAATGCCCCCTAAGCTGAAGGGAAGACTCTACACAGCAGTTGTCCGTCCAGCTCTGACATATGGTTCACAATGTTGGACAATGTACAAGAAGTATGAGAGCAAATTGACGGCAGCCGAAATGAAGATGCTTCGGATGACAGCAGGAGTAACAAAGCTTGATCGAATTAGAAGTACTAAGATCCGTGGAAACCTTCATGTCAAAAGTACCATCTCGGACAAAATTCAGCACGACCGGCTCAGTTGGTATTGTCATGTTCAAAGGAGAGATCCGCAGAACCCCGCCCAAAAGGCAATATCGTACAACGTTTCAACAAATTCGCGACGAAAAAGAAAAGGCAGGCCAAAACGCTCCTGGTACAAGCAAATGCAAAAACAGCAGCATTTGGTTGGCCTCAGACATGGAACAATCCAAAACCGGGAGGCTTGCCGACGCTTTCTGAGGTCAACGCGGCGTACCCCACAGGCGGATCACTAGTGTGAAACAGAAAAGTGGGAGAGTTGTGATCGCTTCAAGATCACTACTCGTAACGCCGGAAATGAAAAAGAATAAGAAGATACACACTACACAGTTATACTATTTTATGGGCTCATTACCAATCCAAGCGAGGGATTCTGTTCTAACCGTTTTTGGTTTCAGACATAGTACTCTCATGACGATTGACTAGATGTTGGCTTAACATGTATCACTGCAAGGAACTTAAAATGACATGGACATTTAAATAAACGTTACAATCAACTTCATTTAGAGATTCAAAACAAGAACGGCTGATTTTAAATTATGTTTTAGTGTCATCTGTTGGTAAGATGACAAAATCACTACCACGCCTCAACCATTTCCACCAAATACACAAACCACATTGGACACCTCAAACTGTTATGTCACCTGTTATCAGTCAGCTGTTCTGTTTCCGAGTCAGCCAGCGGCCAGAAAAACAACAAAAGCTGACCATCATCATCTACGTGATTATTTTAATTTGTTCATTTTCTCATTACTTTTTGTAAATTCTTTTTAATACTTCCTTCGATTATCTCTTAAAATGAGTAAAAGCGCTAACGGTAAGGTTGAACGAATAGCCAAATCATTTCAAGTACCTAACCAATTTCAATCATTTCTTAGTCCTTCGTCTTGCACTGCTCCAACTGAAAGTCTCAAGTGACAAAGCAGCGAACGTTCAGAATGCCCTCTCAAAGATTTCTCAAGTAGTCAAAGAATCTAAGCCTCGCGTTGTGGCTCTTTCGGAGTGTTTCAATTGCCCCTATGGAACTGGCTTCTTTCGTCAATATTCTGAAACAATACCCGACGGCGACACCTGCAAGGCTCTCTCTGAAAGTGCCAAACAACACGGAATCTACATAATTGGAGGAACTATTCCTGAAAAGGGTGACAACGACTCTATTTACAATACATGCACTGTTTGGGATCCTTTAGGCAACCTCATTGGAAAGCACAGAAAGGTGAGATGATGTGGTTTCTCTTTGAACTGAGCTACAATCTTTCATGACATAGGTCCATCTGTTTGACATCGACATCCCGAATGGGATTCGCTTCAAGGAATCGGATACACTTGCACCTGGCAATCAATTCACTATCGTTGAAGTTGATGGACATAAAGTCGGAATAGCAATTTGCTACGATATTCGTTTTGAAGAAATGGCAAGGATCTACAGGAACAAAGGTAATAAACATCGTTGTCATTTAAACATACTCCAGTGTATTCTTTCTAGGCTGCGAAATGTTGGTTTACCCAGCTGCCTTCAATATGACCACTGGGCCATTGCACTGGGAGCTTCTGCAGAGATCAAGGGCCAATGACAATCAACTGTTTGTGGCCTCGATATCACCGTCTAGAGATGAATCTGCTGGCTATATAGCCTATGGCCATTCGATGGTTGTCGACCCTTGGGCAAAAATTTTAGCCAGCGCTAAAGAAGGTGAAGAGGTTGTGATTGCAGATGTTGACTTCTCATTAGTGGAACAAGTGCGACAGCAAATTCCCATTTCTAATCAAAGAAGAACAGATCTCTATTCCACTGAATCGAAAGCTTAACTCACATTTTTTTGTTTGATTTGAGGCAGTAAATGCATTTAATATATTTGTTTATTTCCTAGACGTATTCTTTTACTAAAAAATACAAAAGTTCGCTTAAAACTAAACAGGTGGCTCGGCAGCTGGAGCCTCACTTGCTGTTACGTACGAACGGCGAGTTTGTCCAAAGAGAGCTTTGATTGCATCGTCAGTTGCCATAAGTGGCTGACTAACGAACTCCAAAGCCTGTGTGATATAAGAGGTTACCTTAAAATTTCTCATAATCCTACTCTTACTTACCTGCATGGCAATTCGCTCACTTTCCGTCAATTGATTGTCACTGTTCAAGTAAAGATTATCTGGGATGCCAACGCCCGAGTGTAGAACCATTTGTTGCAAAATATTCAGGCATTCTGAACCTAAACTCACAACATCCGTAGCTGGTAGATTGAGGTATTTAATTTTGGCCATAAATTTAAGATTTTTAAGAACATCGAGTTGAGTTTTCCGCGTTTCTGAAGAGAGTTGTAGTAACCGTTTGGTTGAATCTGTCAGCTTTTCATTTTTCTGTGTGAGATCTGCTTTCCATCGGGCAAGCTCTTCCACCATGACACTACTGGCGAGGAATTTACTACGCCAGACTTCACATTGGCTAGCAAGAAACTCAATTTGTTCCTGGAATTTTATACATGAAAACGTTTCTTTCACATTAAATGATTCTAGTACTTACAGTATGAGTTGTTAGATTGTTAGCTGTGTCCAGAAGAGCCCTTGCTAGCTGAAGTTTATCTTCAGTAAGAACATTCACTTTCGTTTGAAGGTCCTCGCCCACCGAAGCAACCAGTAGATTTTTAAGTTCCGAGTTTACTTGCACTTGGAACTTCAATTGACTATGTATATAGTCTCGTTCTTCCTTCACCTTTGCCAATTCAGCTTTCAACTCTAACACCTGTGGATCTTCCAATACTTTTTGCTCACAAGCCGCTTTCTCCGCTTCTCCCGATGCTTCGTGTAACTCTTGCGTGCGCATCGTCGACATGTGACTTACCAAAACACCTATGTCTAAGTTATTACGGTCTTTTTTAAGGATCTTTTTTGATTTGTCTTTGTTTGGAAAAATTGGATTCACTGCACCCGCATAAGGTTCGAATGGTACAAAACGTGGCGGTTTTATTTTCTTGTGTTCGGGAACATCGCGAATATCAACCAATCTCGGGGTAAGCAGTCGAAGTTCACCTCTAGGTTTGACAGCGGGAAGGCTTCTTGATGTTTCCGAAGGACGATAGAGCGTATGAAGGCCAGGAATGGGAAGTGTACTAGGTGGTGGAGGAGGTTTCTTTTGATGAACTGTCTCCTGGATTGTGCTATCCTTGCGTCGTAATTGAGTTTTCGAAAATGTAGACTTGTGTTCGGCATTGACGATCTCATTTTCTTCCATGCCATCTCCACTGGTTCGTGCTAGAAAAAATATTTCAAAGGAATTCTTTATTATACGTGTTCTTCATAAAGAAAGTATGTCACCAATTTGTTGTACATTTACCTCGGGCGAGATCTATTGCCTTATCAGTTTGTGGCATCATGTACATTGAACAAAAATGGTACGAGATTTAAAAAACAAACTTATCTATATTTTGGAACTAGTGAGATTTTTATCTTTGCGGAAAATAATTATGTTTTTGATAAACTTGTTTGGACCTCCTTGTCTTGTTTTGTTGGTACTCTAGTCTAGTCAGTGGTGCGTTCCTAAATAGCTTGGATGTTACACGATGTTGTAGTGTCAAAATCATCGTTGTTGTTGTGTATGTTAGACTTTGTTACAAAATTATGATTGCATTTAGGAACGACTCGATGTTACACTTTGTTGGTCTGTCAAAAATAAGAATAAAGTATTTCTTAAAATATAAAACCAGCTAAAAGAAACTCGTTTTTTATGAAGAAAAAAGAATTCTGAAATGAACAAAATGGAAAATCAATAACTGCTTACAGAATTTTGAAAGATTAAATGAAAAAAAAACCAAAACAAATCTGAGCAACAACAATTCTAGAGGGGTTTGACAGATCAACATCGAAACTCAAGTCCCAGAGATGAGTTGGAAAAAGTTACGAAACGTAACATTCTGACAGTTCAACATTGCATTTAGGAACGACTTTGATGTTACATCGCGTAACTTTTTTGCATTTAGGAACGACATAATGTTACCGGATGTTACATCGCGTAACATCCAAGCTATTTAGGAACGCACCACAGATGAGCGAGCGATGTCAATTGTCAACTCATCAATTGGGTGTGTTTGATAGTTCACACAAGAACGCCCATAAATTGCTGTCAAAAAAGGAAGTGTTGATAGGCGCTCTGTTTGTTTGTTTATTTCATTGAAGTTATACATCAATGGACTTTATCAGTCGTATTTATAAAATTTGCTTAGAACACCCTTAGACAACTGTCCAACTAGACGGTGTCTAAAGAGTTGGACAACCCTTAGCCAATTTCGTATTTATAAATGCATTCCAACAGTTGTCTAAACATCCTCTCAAACTGTCAACTCCGAATGAAAAACTCAATGGTGGCGTTCATGATGTATCCGTGCAGTACCATTTTTTGTGTTTTGATATACGAGTGCAACAACAAAATGGCTCTGAAAGAGTGTGGCGTAGCACTTGAACCAGACCAAAAAAGCAGCTGATTTGACTTTGAGTTACAGCTTTTCCAAGTCTCATAAAACGATGAAATTTGTGCAATTTATAAATTAAATTGTTGAAAGTAGTATTTTTGCACCTCAAACTACTTATTTTTTTCGATCTTAGAGCTCTCAACAGTGTTTTATAACATGTTCGACAAAATTGTTTTTTGCTGTAGCAAATGCCACTTTAGCCATAGTTTAGACAACCAATTTCGGTGTCTAAAGTTAGACGTTCCTTAGACAACGATGAAAGTGTTTATAAATACGATTTGGAGTTGGACACTGTTCTAAGAGCTGTCCAAAGTTAGACATACTTTGGAATGGGATTATAAATACGACTGTATGGTTCTTATTTTATTGGTTGATGCACAAGTGTAATAAATCAAATTTGAATTTTTCATCAGATGTACTTATTAGGCGAAATGAAAAAAAGTTTCTAGCTATCGAAGTCTATTAGTCTGTTAAAGTCAAACAGATGACGAGCTAAATGAAAAGCAATGCCACGTTGGCAAAGCGATATATTTCCTATTTTCTCCTTGTAGTTAAACAAAGTGTTTTAAAAAATGTTGAAAACTGCAATGAAAACCATTTGACGAATGAAAATGTTAAGAATCGATACGTTTTCCTACCTATCGGCATTAAGTCCCTGTCCACACGTGTTATTCCAATAACGTTATATCGGTCGTTTCTGGGCAAAAGGGGTGAGGAAGAAAGAGGTTGGATGCGCAAAACGAAATCAGATTTATCTGCCTAAGCAGTACACTTGGCGTGTCCAGACGGGTTATACTCATAACGTTATGATTTTTTCAATACACTTTCCAACACAAAATGGAGAACTTGTGCGAGGAATTATAACAACGTGTAGACACCTAGCGTTAACAGCATAACGTTATTGAAATAACCCGTCTGGACAGGCACTAAGAACATAGTTTGACAACTGAATTTTTGTTTTTTATGGATTTTGTTGGTTTAGAGAAATATTTATATTTATGTCGTTTTCCATTGGTAATCCGGAAAAACTCTCCGATCCGGGATGCCAAAGTAACACTTTTATTTGCTTTGAAGTTTCGTTGCTTGTATTGTGTATCGGTGTGAAACGTCGAGCGCTATTTTTTTTTTCAGTCACTTTTTTCATTTTTTTCATAATTCATAATTCATAATAAAACGACATTAGTTTTTAACAAAAAAAACATTCAAATTTCACTCAACGCTCCAGTTACAGGAAATAGCTTTACTAATGCCGTTTTCGTTTGGGAAAAAAGAGTACCCTAAGGGTACTCTTTTTGCTGTCAGAGTGACGTTGTGTTCGTTTGGCTGCTCTCAGGGTAATCTGAAATTACCCTCAGAGCAAGTTTTGCTACTCTAGAAATTTTTTCAGAGTAAACTCACACCAACATAAATGACATTTCTCGTTTGTCATTCTTGGCATCTCATTTCGAATTTTGTGTTCACGCGGGCGTTCACAAACCTATCGGTTTTGGTTTGCAAAACTTGTCCATGCTGTTTTTGTTGTTGTCCGAGCTCATACAAATTTCTTATTGCCTTAAATTACCTTTGTATAAAATCAATCTGGACATTGATGAAGTTTATTACGTATCTTTTTAAGATATAAGTTCTTTTTGTCAGTTGTTACTTCATTAAAAAAATGTTTACTTAATTGCTCATGAAATACGCAGAGATATGTTTCTGAAAGTAGTCAATTGCATTGAAAGCAAATTATATGTCAAACGCACACATACATTGACAAAAACGGAGTACTCTGATTTCATGTTCGTTTGAGTTGTCAAAAATCAGAGTACTCTAAAAAAGAAAGGGTACTCTAGTTTTACCAAACGAAAACGGTATAAACTTCTGTTTATACCCAACACCAGAAAATGGTTTCTGAACAACTACTGTCCGTATTTTTAAAACCTGCTCATGCAAACTCTAATTAAGAACGTCACACAAATTACAAGAAACGTCAAATTTATCAAAAAGAAAAGAAAATTTTCGTGGTCTCGTTTTACATAAAATTTCTGATAATAAATATTTATTTAAAAAACAAGAAAACGAATAATAATTAGTATTAAAATTTTTATAAAATGGTAAGAAACTGTTGCAATCATTTTAACTATAGATTACAGACTTCTTAAGTAGTTCAAACATTCGCAAAACATTCCTTTGACTTGAATCTGATTAAAAATTTTCTTGTTTTTAGATGCTTTTTATGCTATTATTCAGCCGACAAGGCAAATTAAGATTACAAAAATGGTATGGTGCATATCCAGATAAGACAAAGAAGAAGATCACCAGAGAATTAGTTACAACAATTTTGGCTAGGAAGCCAAAAATGTGTTCATTCTTGGAGTGGAAAGATTGTAAAATTGTGTACAAGAGGTGAGGTGGCCATGGTTACAGGTTATTGTATTAACTACTGCCATTACTCATGTTGATTTTGGTTTACAGGTATGCGAGCTTATATTTCTGTTGTGCGATTGAACAAAATGATAATGAACTCCTGACGCTTGAGATAATACATAGATATGTTGAGTTACTGGATAAATATTTTGGAAGTGTAAGTACATACATATCACCTTTGAATCATGTTAACGCCTAGCTTGAAGACAATAATTTGATTATGCTATGTATTCTTGTTCTTATTTCCGTTTCAAGCTTTTATGGTGTTACGTTATTCCCGCTTCACTGATTTCTTTCTTGTAGGATGCATTTGCATTTTGTTTAGTTCATATGCAAATACTAAACCCAGTTTTGTTTATATTTAAGGCAGTGAAACAATTCCTTAACATCGTCTACTTTCCTTGATGTTCTTGTCCCAAAACTGTTGTTTTATTTAATCATTGCGATCCAATCCCCCTGATGTTGAAAATTTTCGTCATTGTGTGTATTAGCGATATTTTAGTCAAAATACCATTATGAATTATTCAGGTCGACTGTAATAGCAGACAGCAATTTTATTTTGCTTCAATTTTTGATTTTTCTTAGAAAGGTCAGAACTTCAGAAGGCTGTTTGTTGTAAAATGCTTAGCTCTCAGCACTGATCCTATGCAATCTAAAACAAGAATAGCAATTTAAAATCATCTGTAATATCTTGATGGTTGCTTTCTTACACATTCTGATACGTTAAGTTAGAGTTACGTAATCAGGATGACTGCTTGTCTAGTCCCGATAAAATCCAGCATTCCAAAGATGGTGGCAGTTGCGTAACATGGGTTCGAATTCCAAAAACATCAAATAAAAAGTGTTTTCACATGAGTAGCACCTGTTGCTTAGAACTAGCCTTCGATAGTAATTTCATATCCATTAAAAATGTTTTCTCGATTAGCCGTTCGTAGTCGGCAAAAAATTGTAGGCCCCCTCTGTTCCTAACGAGGCATGTGGGAAATGCTCTGCCCTGCAATCGAGTCACCAAACGCTGTTTTTCTGCTAAAACAGCAAAAATATCAAAAAAAAAAAAATTGATTAATTGCAGTCGACTGCATTGCAATTCATTAGAGCAAAAATCGACTGCAATCGATATCTTCTTTGAGACGGATACACACATTTTCGCACGGATTTTCACACACGCAATTGAAACCGTCAAAACAAAATATCACACCTACACACTCATAAAAAACAGTTGATAATTTATATAATTTCCTTAATACACCAAACCAAATCGATGTGTTCAATGCAAATCGACATTAGATTTCATGTAAACGTTAGGAAGTTTTTCTCTGGTCTGTACATATTAAAGTCTTTAAACGAAGTTTTGCGTTCTCTATTGAAGGTTTTAAATATCAAACTAAAATACGAATTCAATATACCTCCAAACAACAACTTTCTTTAATTTAGATTTTCAGATGTCCTTAGAAAAGTACACTTCTATAATAAGCAGCTAAGTTTCTACGTCTCACAATGTCTGTGCTGAGTTTTTATACATACTCTGTGGATTCTGGGGCCTAGCGTATTTCTAACAACCACACCTTGTGAGGAAAGGAGGGGACCTACAAGTTTCTGCCTATTCCGAACGACTATCCGAGAAAGCGCTTTTCATGGCAATGAACTTACTTTTAGAGGATCTGCAATTTCTCGCAGAAGGTGATACCCGTGGAAAAACATTGTTTGGTTTTCTGGCGGAATTCGGACTTCGAACCTCCCACGTAAAAGGCAGACATGCTTACCATTTCGCCACGGGTACTACTTATTTGAAAAAAAAAAAAAAAAAAATACAGGACAGAACAAGTATTCCTTTCGGTCAAGATTTTCTCGTCAAGGTTCACAAATTGTGATTTAGTCCTGTATTTCAACAGAACATGTCTTCTGTATTTTCATTTGTAGTCATAATCTTGACAGATCCAACAGTCAATAGGATCTCTTTGAAAGGAGCGTGGCAGAAAAAGTCCATATTTTATATATTTCAACTGCCGAAAATCCAAACAAGAGTCAAAGGGCGATTACAAGAGCATGTCGAATAAGCTATTTTGGATATCCTAATTGCTGTCGAAAACATCTGTGAAATATAAAAATCTGAAAATAGAAGATAATTCAAAATATTGTTTCGAAACATTAATTGGATTTTTTTAACTTAACTGCTACTGACATTTTGTCACTTGGAAATGAAAAACCAGCATGATAAGAAACAAAAGTCAAAATTTTTGTCAGCCTGCCAAATCCTATTCCAGCGCAGTGAATTTTTGTAGTTGTGCACAGAAGAGAAATCTCACGAGAGAGTGTAAAATTTCCCCAACCTTTGAATTTCTTCCACCAAAATTTATGTATGTGAACAGAAATAGTGAACAGTCAAACAAAAACAACAATTGTCTATTGTCTTCTTCTTCTTAAGTGGGCATTACAGTTCATTTTGAACTTGGGCCTCAGCCAACATCTTTTGCCAACAATTTCGATTTCGGGCGAGCTCTCTCCAGTTTTGCAATCTAATATCGATTTCCTTTCACCCAATTGCAGTCGACTGCAGCCGCTACTAAATTCGATTCTTTTTTTGGGTATTTAGGAAATTGAAAAAGTAGCAATTTTTTTACGAATGTGTGTGTATCTAACTGACTGATAAAGAAAAACAAGCACCAAAGAACAAAACAATTATGTCATATTGTTCATACTGTTAAGCACACAATGTTTATATTTTTTTCACCAAATGTTTTCCAAATTCACAACTTAACAATTAACTTAACTTGCAAATCCTTCTCAAAAATGAGATCGATTGTAGTCGATTTTTTTTTTAACTAACTCGACATTAGTCGGTTGAGGTCTTCCACTTGATTACGCCACCTAAGGCGAACAATTTCGTCCCCTTCCGCCATTTCCCTGCAATGTGCTTTCAAAAAACCGTCGAGCCGGAGCGTTGATGTCAATCCGCTCCACATGTTTTAGTCATCGTGTTCTTGCGATCTGTACTCTTCTTGCTATGTCAATGTCGCGGTACAGCTCGTTGTTGTACTTTCTTATCCACACATTGTCTTCGCATACGGGACCAAAGATCATTCGGAATATTTTTCTTTCGAAACGACCAAGTCCATGCTTCCGCGTTGTATCCTTGGTTTTTCTAGAGAGGATTTTATTTCTCATTTGCCTTCTTAACCGAAACACCTACTTGATAGGGTACAAAATAGAGCTTTCAAATTGATAGGTGATAGTTCAATTGTAGAATCGATTGATTCTCTTGAACATCATCGAAACGTTACCTGTCTCAGTCTCTTTTATCTCTTTTTTTACAAACAGTGCTATAGTAAAATAGCCAGTTGCATTCCTCCCCTGAAACAATTTAGCCGCAGCACCCGCCTCGCTGGGAATGCTCATCAGTTTTACCTTGAGCCCAACTTCGGGCGTACAGTCAAGTATAGAGATTCTTATTTTAGTCGCACCACCCGAATGTGGAATGCCTCCTTACCTGGCTCTGTATTTTCCCTACATTACAATTTACACAGATTCAAAAGCAATGTGCATCGGTGTCTCCTTTCAAATCCTCTCCTATTTTCCTAAATGCTCGCACTGTGCTCTATAACATTATAAGGGTAGTCATAACTACTTGATGTGTTCTCCGCTCTGTCTCTCCACCCTATCAAAATCAACAGCGTTTCAATTTAATTTTTCCATTAGAAAGCGTGTTTTTGTCATCGTAGTACTTATGTTTCTGTTCACATCCCGAAATATGCCAAAAGTGCTTCTTTATTTTTTCATGACATAAAAGTGGGAGAGGTTTCGGTTTTTTTGTTTGTTCCTGCAAGATTTTAGCCGAAAAATTAGTTTGGTCATCTTCTTCCTTGTCCAATACCCTACTTTTTTAGTTTTAATTTTTGGATAAAAGTTACAAAACTCGAATTTGTACTTTTTCCCATATTTTTTTCCTAATGTTTACCAGATTGCAAAGAAGCTACGATGGTAGGTATGTTTTGTGTTGCTGGTATCGCTCGTTTCGTTTTGTTTACCTGATGTATTCCGATTTGGTTGGATAATCTTGTGAGGCGGCATTTAAATATGCACTCTTTTTTCTGTGTGTCCTAAAGTTTCATCTTTTCCTTTCGTCCTTGAAGTGTACTGTTTACCTTTTTGCTTTTAAATTTCAAAAGTAGCATTGTGAAAAATTTAAATAATAATATTCAAACCTATTCCTTTCTATATTACAGGTCTGCGAGTTGGATATCATTTTCAATTTCGAAAAAGCCTACTTCATACTTGATGAACTCTTAATAGGAGGCGAGATGCAAGAGACATCAAAGAAAAATGTCCTCAAAGCCATTGCATCGCAGGATCTACTCCAAGAGGTCAGTACACCAGAAGCGTATGAGTTGTAAAAAAAAAATTTTAATAACAAAAACCAAAAAGTTGTTTAGTTAAATATTTATTTCGAATGCTGTATAATTTTGTTTTGTTTCTGTTGTTTCTGTTTGCATCCGTACAACTTCAAAAAGAATGATAATTTGTCTCTCTTTGGAATGCTTTAAGCTTTACATCAATTACAAAAAAATTAAATAATAATATCCATTCATTGGATGTCTTACTTCAAAAACAATTCTAATTAAATCTGAAAAGAGAATAACAAAAAAAATCATCGTCAATATTGCATGTGAATTGTTCTGTTTGCATAATTTTGTTATATTTCTTTACTTCTTTTAAGTATTTGATTTCGTACTTATTTCTTCTTCTAATTAGTTTATTTGATATAATTTTCTTATTTTTGAAAAACGTATTATGACCATATGTGAATTTATAATTAGTATTATTTAAAACAAAATGTCTTGCCATTATAAAACTTAGTGGCTGTTTGTTTGACATGAAATATTTGAATTGGTATAAGATACTAACGTCGATGCGAATTAAAACTATACTTACTTCCATTTAATGCGAGGAAGGTTAAGGTGATTTTCTATCTCATTTTAAGATCTTGTAATAAATAACACACGAGTTTTTTGTAGAAATTTAGAGTAGTTTTCTGCTTGAAACGATGTGATGTGCCTCGAAACAAATACTTTAAGAAAGGAAGACACAAATTCGTCAAGCTGTGTGCTGTAGTTATCGCTTTTGATTGTCATTTCAATATATTCACATAAATCACTGTAGTTTATGCTTAGATCAGCTAAGCATAAAGATTCCTAATTCTGTCCTACCAAAAACTTTCATTTTTTGAAAAGTGTGATTCGTTTGTGTTGGTTTGTTTAATCTGTTATCTTCTCATTGACTTTTCTTCTGACCGACCACAATTCTTCTGGTTGTTTTATTATCTTCAGAGAGATTCTTCTTATTTTGGAGAGTATTGTTATCATCACCAAACTACAACTGTTATGTAAAATCTAGTTGAACAGATCCTTTGTCTCTGAGTGACAATAAACTAGACTTATTCTTGACTTTGTTCTCATAGTCAATTTCACTGTCGCTGGACGGGATTTCTATTCCAGACCTCAATTTCAAGGCATCATACAGAGGAAAGAAGTAGATTTTGTATTCTGTACACTGCTGAGTTGATCAAATATTCACCCATGTTAAATATAAGCACACTTTCAAATACTTTCAAAAAAAGTTGATGTTTGGATATTTCTCTGCACTCTGCAGGTTCTATTAAGTTTGAAAGACATTTGCATTCTCTTTCGAAATGGAAAATAATTATTATAGTCATGGAAAGATTAAAACACTTGTTTTTGTTACATTCCTTCCAGATTTTCAATAAAACCTAAAAAATTTTATGTTAATTCTGATACACAATCTTACTCCCGTGCTTTCTGCGCTCTGTAACATTTCACCTCGGCCTACATGGCAATTAAAACATCATATAAGAGGCGTTAGGATATTGCTGTTGTAAGAACCTGTTTACAATTTCACCAATGAATTCAAAAGCCAAAAAAAAAAATTAATAATTTGTGAATCTGGTTTTAGAACAGGGGTTTTTTCTTGTCTTTGAAAAAAGATAAATCAATAGGCTTGCTTAATGCAAGCTGCGAGTCGCTTTCAAGAGAGAACTCTCTTTGTAGCTATTTTTTACAAAGTATGCCCATGTGAATTAGATTTTACGTAACATCTTCCTTAAAAAAATCTAAAAGAGTTAAACATAAGAACTGTGTTTCCCGGTTTAGTCAGAAGGACTGACATACCATTGAAAAGATAGTGAAATGTAGAATGATAATTCCGTTGGCACTTACATACTTTTAATGCCTTTTCGTTTGGAGTAATATAACTTTGAGTAAAACACCACGTTCCATAGTTTCCATGTTGTGTAGCTCTGTTTACAGTCCGCCTTTGATCTAAAATATTACTCCTGTTAAATTTGTTCACTCCCATAAAAAGGAAAGAACACACGTATTCGTTCATGACCCGTATAGCTCATAATAGGTCCGTTCGTTGAACTTTCTCCAGGGTTTACTCAGGTTTTCTTGACAACCCTATGAGTTGTCAAAAAAAAAACTTGGGTTTTCCTGTCCTCAAAAAACGCTAAACCACAAATCACCACACATCCCTGTCATTAAAAAAAAAAATACATCCCATTTGACAGCCCTCAACTCTCCACAGCAAAAACTTAGGGCGAGTTTATGGAAAACCTAGGTTAACCCTAGGGCTCAAAAAACACTCAATTTGACATTCAGGGCGATTTTAGGTTTCTCTAAAAACGCTTTGTGCTGGCGACCCCAGGGCGACCCAAGAGCTTCAACGAACTAACCTAATAACTATATTTTCTTTGACATTTGTCACTCGAAAAGCGTCTCGGTGAAATCGCAATGTCGCGATCTTATTATCTTTATTGTGTTTCTACATTTTTGGTTTAATTCTTGCTGCGAAAGTCAGATATAACCCAGTTTCAAAATCGTCGTTATGCAATAGAACCTCTTGTGTTAAAGTTTACCCTAGAAGCACGTTAATCCTTTGGAACTCGTATCCTATTTTTGTTGATATTTTCTTTTTCTGTGCATCCTTTTCACAATTTTGTTTTAGTCTCTATAAATTTTATCACAAAGAGAAGAGTATCTCAAAAAGAAGTACGATTTCTCCATGTCACTTCAGATTCGAAGAATTTCAGTTCCTTGTTCTGAAAATCAAAACGCTAAAATTTAATTTAAAAGTTTTATCCCCTGTAAATATTTAATATGCTTTGACGGTTCAACAAGTTTTGCCGAAAGAACAATCACAACGAACAAGCTAGTAATATTTACTGTGCCGGTTGCTGGGAAATGGCTGCTGCATTAGTTGGTTGGTTGCTGTAGTGACTGACTCCTTCCCGTTCGAATTCACATTGGCTTTTGTGGGTTGAGCATCTTCAACGTTGGTGAACTTCATTTGATCAATGTGCGGAGTTTCGTCTACTTTTGCTGTGTAAAATGTAAATTACCAACCTTAGCGGCTACTTTATGGAAATCCTATTTACTTCTTAATTGGGTGGGCATTACAGTTCGCGGTGAACCTGAGCCTCAACCAACATTTTAAGCCAACAATTTCGATTTCGGGCGAGCTCTCTACAGTTCTGCACTCTAAGTCGATTGAGTTCTTCTTGCACTTGATTTCTCCACCTAAGACGAGGTCTTCCCCTTCCACGATTTCCCTGCAATGTGCTTTCGAAAACCCGTCACGCCGGAGGGTTTGGGTCCATCATTCATGTTCCAACCATCGTAGCCTCGCGATGCGTACATTTCTGACTATGTCCATGTCGCGGTACAGCTCATACAGCTCGTTGTTGTATCTTCTTCTCCACACATTGTCTTCGCATACGGGACCAAAGTTCATCCAGAGTATTTTGCTTTCGAAACGAAAAAGGGTTTCCGCTTTCGATAAAGTACACGCTTCCGCCGGCCGTAAAGAAGGACTGAGGTTATTAAGGTTTTATAAACTGTTACCTTAGTTTTTCTAGAGAAGGTTTTGTTTGTAATTGCCTTCTTAACCAAAATAAATAAATCCTAAAGAAAATCCTATTTGCAATCCTTAATTGTTGTGATTACAACAGACCTGAACTGGCTCCCTATTTCAAAGTGGTGTCTGGTCTTGGCTGGTATATCACAATCAGTTCATCCTGGTGCGAAGATTAAATTTCAGCAGCATGTCTGCTAGACTCTTGCTTTTAGTTGAACTCTCTGTCTAACGACATTGCGTAAGTTGCCGTCGTAATTTAATGTGATAATCACCAGCTTCATTCAATGCATGTCGTATTCAGTTCGTCTGTTTGACAATGGATGAGCTGGTGAAGTAAGCTGGCTAATTGAAATTGAAATTGAAATTGAAAATTAACAAAAATCGACATTTAACACTTTAAAACTAAAAACTTTCAAATAAAGTATCGCACAACTTTCTTTTTTTTAGGTATTTGATAGATTTTAGGTAATCCCGATGACTTTTCTTTCCGCTTAAAAAGTTATTTCTTCTCAAAAAGCTCCCATATATATCAAATTCGACGAAAATACTTCTGATTTTAGATCTTTTGAAGAATAGCCTATCGTATCTTAAACAATGTGGCCATTTCCGTAGTTAGGTTGCAAATCCCTTTTTTTTAATCAAGAAGAACCATTGGCATCATCCTGTAGAACTTAAGTATCCATAACTTTCACTTAAGCAGTTTGAAATGAACTTTTCCTAGCAATCTATCATATCAAGTATATAAATCCTTTTATGATTAAAATTAATTAAAACAAAACATATAATTTTCAAGGAATTTTATAGTTTTTTTTTTTTATTTTAACTTAACTTTGCATGAGACCATGTTTACACAAGTATCAATATTTTATTTGCACTTGCATGAGCACTTAATCAATAAAAATTTGTTTGCAATTTGTTGTTTTCTTTTTGTTTTTCAAAGTTCTTTCAAATAAGTACTGTAGCTAATAAAGTTATTCACTATAACTTGCTAAAAATAAAACTACTTCACCCTCCTAATTGTAATCAATGATTTCTTTTTTATTTTACGCTTTCAATATGAATTTCAAACCAATAAAAAAAAAATATTTTTAATCAACATTATCCCCACAATACAAGGACTTCAATGAGTATCTCAATTGATTAGATATTCCCGTAGAAGAGAAAAGTGTTGAATCAAAAATAAGACTAGTTTAATTAATAAATATTTATGATTGGCAGTCGATACTAATTGGAAATTATTATACTAATTCTTTGTTTATTATAAAAATTTATTTATAGTTTTAAAATTGCACCATTGTTTTGTAAAACAGCTTTCAAAATTCAAAATTAATTCTACAAGGCTTAAAAGTTGCAGAGTAACTAAAAAGATTGCAAATATTATCTTATATTCTGAGTCATATATTATATGATTTCTAAAATTGTTTTTACTTTCTTAGACGTATCAACACTGTTATGTTTTTTTAAAAGAATTAATATAATCCGGATTATGAGTATCTATTATGTTTGTACGTAGCATCTGAGCTAAGATAAGATGAGTGTTTCGTTTTGAAGAAATGTATCCCAAAAACGTGCATCCTAGGAAGCATGTCCGATAGATTATTGAAAACGCCCAATAGAGGTTGAATCTCTGTGAGTTTATGCTATGCCGTCTTGAATTGGGAAACTATACACTACTATTTTTTATTCGATGTCAAAGTTTGACTTACTTTGTGAGATTCTTTTTCGATTCTGTTCTTAAATCAGAATCCATTTTAGAAAAAGAGTTGCCATGGATGTGGGTTGTCACCTGCTCATTATTTAAACTCGCTTCAGCAAAAACCAAGTGCTACTTCAGGGTGAGCATGTCGCTTTCCTTTGGTTTAACTTGGGGGAAGCACTCATTTTGAAACCCAGTGAAACACCAAAAGTTATTGCTTTTCAATTTTGACAAATCGTCTTTGTGTAAGTTAGTGTGTTCAATGGCAATTTTTCAGATCAGAACATCACATTACAGAAGGAGTGAAAAACGACCAGGAAGTTAGAACAAGCAAACTTGCCAAAAAAGCAGGAAAAACGAAAAAGAAACAAACACCAATTTCTTTTTTATGACATCAATTTAATTTAGCGTATTTTCGTCACGAACAAGTGATTTGATTTTCAGCACAAGGTTAGGTGTTATTTTCCTGATTTTTCTTTATGTTTTTGAAATTTTCACAACCAACATTGCACTAAAAAAAACTACGAACATAAAGTCAACAGCTGCTTCTGACAGTTTTCACCAATCTTGATCTTGCTCAAATGGAGGTGCAGAAAAAGCTGTGCTAAACTGTTCCAGAGCAGCTCATTGAACACAGAAAAGAACAGAAAGTTTCTCATTGAACACCAAAAGCTGATATTTTTTGCCTGAAAGTGTTCTAGAACAGTTACATGTAAAGGGTTTTCCAATAAGAGTGATATGATTTCTTTTTAAAAAAAAGACACACTTGTAGTTAAGGAAATTCAAATATTTTTTATTTAATGTGCAGTTCAATCAATACAATTAAGCTTTGAATAAAACATCATTCAAATTATCACCACGACTTTTTCTGCTGCAACAAATTCGATGAACCCAATTTTCGAGCACTTTTTCCACTAAATCAAGTCGTATATCATGAATGGCACGTTCAATATTGACTTGTAAGGCTTGAAGAGAATCTGGTTTATCCTGAAAGACCAATGACTTCAAAAAACGCCTCAAAAAATAGTCTAATGGTGTTAAATCACAACTTCTTGAAGGTCATGATGTATAACCATTTCTTAAAATAATAGAATCTCCAATTTTTTCTCGCAATAATTCCATTGTTGCATTTGATGTAGGCACGTAGGACGTAGCCCCTTCTTGTTGAAAACAAATGTTGTCAAGATCAACTTCTTCCAATTTCATTTTGAAAGAAGTACGGTTCGATGATTCCACCAGCCCACAAACCACACCAAACTGTCAGTTTAGGTGAATGTAATGGTTTTGCATGATGGAAGCATTGCTTCTGAAATGTAAATCTGAGGAAATATAAAAAGTGTTTAATTGTTAAAAACTTTACTAATCTTTTCATTTATTATGATTATTTTGTGGACTTCCATCGCACCAGAATCGACAGTTTTGTTTGTTTATCGCACTTGTCAAATGAAAGTGAGCCTCATCGGAAAAGATGATTTTCTTAAAAAATCGTTGTCGTTTTCAAGTTGTTCCATGGCTAAAAATCAGAAAACTCACGACGTTTGCGGTGATCCAATTATGAAATTGTAAACACTTCCAAATGCAATAAAAAACAAATGACATATCATGACATACTACAAATGGCCGAAACGCCACTGCAAAATCATATCATACTTCATACCTATTGAAAACCCTTTATTCCTTTCAAATCGAGAAGTTGCTGTCAGGGATCGAACCTCATGAGTCAAATTTTAAAGTGAAATTGTAAAAAAAGTGAAGTAAGTCGAAAAATTGCGAAGTAGATTTGAATCGAAAGAAAAACTTATACAGTATCAATAACAAAAATTAATTTAATGCAGTGCGCGTATTAAGTAAGGTGCGGGCTTCTCACCGGAGCGCTGCAGTCTTTTCTCCTTTTCAAGAATAGCCGAATTCACACTAAGGTATACAATTAGCTGGACAGACTTCGTTTGACAGATGTTGGCTGGTCGGATGTAGTTTGCGTTCAGACTTATCAAACATTTCGTCCAACCTTATGTCATATACTCCTCCACTCCGTTCAACTTCTAAATTTTCAAAAATATTTCAAAAACCATCCAACAAGTTGGTCAAGCGGTCGTCTGAGGGTGCACATTCACATTATCCAACATTGGTTGTTCAAGCCAGAGTCTGTCCAACTAATTGTACAGTGCGAACTCCGCTAATAGTGTAAGGATTTCATATGCGTGGACTATATATGGAAATGACACACTGGGTTTGATTGATTCATACAAGATTGCATCGAATTTGAGGTCGGTTCAATGAAAAATAGTGAAAAGAATATGAAATTCTAGCTGAAATTGAAAATCGAGTCAACTGAGTTATTGAAAATAGAGACTGATTGAAGTTTGAAAGGGTAATTTTCCAGTGTGAAAAAAGTGAAGTGGATCTCAACTCAAGCGAAGTAGATTTTGGATTTTTCTTTAAAGCGAAGTAAATTTGCTTCGATTGAATTAAAGGTTTGAACCCTGGTGGCTGTCACTTCTCAGAATCATGAGAGCAATCTTTTTGCAAGAACGGAACGGTCTTAAAATCCTCCGGGACGCCCCTGGACGTTCCTTTTCGTCCAATGGAAATCGACATTAGTGAAATTACTGTAACAACATTTTGTTTTCGGAAAATAAAATTTTTGTTTGTAAAATCAACTTGAGGAACGATGCCATTGTGTGTGTGAGGCTCCCTCTCTTATTATATCTCTTTTGTGATTCAGGTCCATTCCCTCACAACGCATGGTTGTGATAAATGCGCTAAGCCCTCCCTCTGTTGCGCCACCCTATTTATTTATTTAAGATTCAGGTCGAGTTAAGGGTTTTCCAAAAACGCTTTATGGCAACCCCAGGGCTTCAACGAACAAACCTATAACTAGCTAATATAAAAAGCTGTTCACCGGGACTGTAGGCAGTAGCAAAAAAGTTTTATGTTGATTTTTTTTTTACATTTAAAATCTTTGAAAGCCTGTTATTTATTAAACCATAGACTCCCTGGTTGAGTTATGGGTTTGTTCTTAAGTCACCCTGGGGTGTCAAAAAAAAAAAAAAAACTATAAACTTAAAAGTATTCAGCCAAAAGAAGCCTTAAGCTCATGCAATGTCTTTTTGAATCTTCACCACACAATATCTTCGCATACCGGACCAAAGACCACTCAGAGTATTTTTCTTTCCAAATGACCAAGGGCTTCCAAGGGCTGTTTCAAAAACAGATAATAAAAGTCTCCATCAAATTGATGACAATCTTCTGTTTTAACACGTCAGTCATAGAACAGTTTTTCTTGAATGTTTTTGAAATTATTGGGGTTTGTTATCGAAAAGTTTTAATAAAACGCAAGGAAAAACTTATTTAGTTTATTTTGTAAGTTAAGCCAAATGTTACTTTGAATATTTAATTTGTTTTATTTTAACTCACAAAAAAATTTGAAATATTGTAAATCGAATTTAAAGCACAGCTCAGGGCTTAGAAATCACGGAATTTAACTTTGACTTCAGGATTTACTCAGATTCAACAATTTAAACCTTAAAACTCTACACTAAACTAGAACGACTCTATCAGTTTTGATAGGGTATACCGCTACACGTCTTAAGGCAGAATTTATGACCGTCGAGAGTCTCTTCGCTACACGATTAAACTGTTTGTGTACTTCGCACTTATGCCAAATGTTATTGTAGCAGGGAAGCTTATATTTTCATTTTTTGTTTTGCACAGCAGCTCCGAAAGAAAAAAAGTATGTATGAAAGATCAGCCTTCTCTCGGTGACATTATTTTCGTTATCTGCAGCGCTCATATTTTTCCAGGTATAAAAATATCTAAGAACCTTGTGTAGATAACAAATATGTCATTAAAATGTCTTCTGTTATCATAAAATAAGAATGTTTTCATTTTTGTCTGTTTTTTTGTTTCAAAAGAAATCCGAAATCAAATAAAGAACAACGAACATGAAACTCTATTAGTAGCACAATATTTGCAATCTTAATTAAGCCACTTATTTATTATATTTGTTTTCACCACAGAGCAAAATTAATCAAAAAAAAAACACTAGTTCAGCAATAGAATATGTCTTGATTGCTGCGCTTCTTTTTATACGGGACAGAGTGTACAAAATAAATTCTTTCTAAGAAATAGAAAGATAACTATTTAGTCATGAAAACTAATTTCACCATGCATGTTAGATTAATGTCACAAAAAATGAAACTACTAAGCCATCAACAACGTACTTAATATGAAAAAAAACTCATCTAAAATGTGTTCTAGTTTAGTTACACACACACACACACACAGTAGTTTTGCTTTACTAGATCATCTAAAAGGATAGATAAACATTTCTATAGTTCTAAGCTTAATACTCTCACTTGCGCATTATATTGTAACAAAGAGACATTTTGCTCATTCGACTATTTAAAAAATAAGCAGCACAATAAATGTCCAATATATATATTTATCTTTTCTATACCTAGTCTTTGAATGTTAAATTTATTTTCTGTAACTCTTAAACTAACACACACTATGTTTGTAAATTATTATTAAATTCTATACTTGAAAATTCTTTCTCTTTCAATAACTGTAACACTTTAATTATAATAAGCCAAAGTTATTGTGAATTTCTTTATACATAATCGGAACAAATTAAGGAAAATTTATGTAACTTTCTTAAACCAAAATTGTATGTTTGTTTATGTTTCTATCAGTTATTAATTTGCAATTGTCTGTTTATTGTGTGTCATTAATTGAAAAAGGACTCGAGAAATGTATGTTAAGAAAATCTACTATAAGACTTGTTTTAAATAAAAATTACTATACATACATATATTTACTAACTATTTACTAACTATAGTTAGCTCTTCTCATCTGTCTTACTGAAGCTTTGTTTATATCGGTGTTTTTTTGGTTGTCATTTGTTGTTTAATCTACTCATGAAAATTATTTTTTCTCTGATGAAAAGAAATTACATACATTTTCATAAAAAATAATTTTAAATTATATTTATCAATGAATAAAATGCAAACAATTCGGTTAACTCTGCCACTCGCGACTACTTCAATAATTAATATAGAAGTCATTTTTGGTCCAAATTATAAAAAAGGCACTATTTTATTAACAAAATGCACATGCAAATAAAATATATGAATAAGAAAATTTATTTAAAATACAAAAATCAAAATTTTAATACTTATTATAAAGAAAATATGTAGTGGGTCAGTTTGTTCTCAACAAAACTGTAACATGTCGAGAGAAAATGTTGGGAATCGTTATTAAAATTTAAATAAACACCAATTCATTTATACATAAATAAAACACCATTATTCATTCGAAATATAACCATTTCAATTTAAATGCCAACATTTTCAAAAAAGCTTCTAATATTTGAAATATTTGTATAAATAATTAAATGCTAGTTGGAACCTGACTCCCTCTTAAATCTCTAGTAAATAAATTCTTGTCCCACTCCACACCCGATCAGATTTAAGCGTTTGGCGGAAGTAGCCGCAGTAACAACTTAAAATAAGCTTTTTGAGAGCAGTAAAGTTTTATATCCCCCATTAATACCTAATTTCCTTCTTCTTCATCTTTAACGGCCCACGAGTATTGATAGCTCGTTAGGATCCCAATTCTCACACTTGCGGTACACTCTTTGGATACTCCTCTGCACTTTAATTACATCAAAAGGCCGCCCCGGGCTTGTTAAATGTCTGAGGCCAACAAATTGCTGGTGTTCGCATTTTTTTGTACCCAGGGCAAGAGTGAGTATAAAAAATTCAGACCATGAGTAAATCAGTAAATTTGAAGAATAGTGGACACGTCTTCTGTCAAAAAAATTCACCTGTACCCTTGCGGAATCCAGATAAGAGAGTGTGCACAACTTTTCGTGTTCACAATAAAAATTCTAGCCCCAGGATTGTCTTCATCGACTTTTTTTCCTTTTCTTCCTTTACGATCGTGTCGGAATTTTGCTTGATATTACCTTTTAGAAGTGGTTCTCTGGATTTTTCCTTTGAACATGACAATACCAACTGAGCCGTTGGCTTTAAGGCTTCCACGGATCTTGGCAGTTCTAATACGATCGAGCCTTATTGATCCTGCTTTCCTTTTTTGTCATAGGTAAAAAATTCAGTAACATAACGAAACAGTTGGTGCATTCTTTTGCCGCTTACTCCATAATTTTGATGAAAGTTCAAACAGATCAAAAATGTTTTGTTTTCGTACGACACAAAAAATCGCTTTTAGAATTATTTTACCATAGAATGAGCAACACTTCCTTATGGTTGGACTTTACTAGCTCTTCAACAGACATACAGAGAGAGGTGGTTACCCTCAAGGCAGCTTTTTCGTACTACTTAGAAAATTCAAAATTCACTTCCATGACAAAGTGTCTTAGTTGACGGCTTTGTCATCAGATCGTTGCAAGTTCTCTCAAGGGTCTTCGAAGAGCTTAGAACAGTTATAAGCTTATTTAAACAAAGTAATAGTTTGGTAGTCGAATTTTAACAGAAAACCAAAAAAAGTTTTTCCAAGGATATCGCCATTCGTGAGTGGTTGGCAAGTCTTCCGATAGTAATTACATTGTCATGAAAAGCGCTTTCTCAATTTGTTCGGAATCAACAAAAATTCTGATTCTCTTCTATTCCTCGCAAGTTCTTTTTGTGGAAATGCGCTAGGCTCCTCTTTGTTGTCAAACTCCATTTATTTATTTTTATAAAAGAAACGTGTCCCGTGAGTACACTGGTTGATCTCCTTCTACTACTGAGTGATATTTGTTCGATCTGTTTGCATCCTATTCAAGCAAACCAACTATTTTAAGAGCCGTTTCTGATCATTGTTTGACAGGTCTATCAATGGTACTTTCTTTTAGGCCAACATAGTCTGGTACCCTAACAAAACTCGTCTTCCGATTCGAAAATCAATATAAAACTTACATAATTGCACTCAATTTTAAGTGGTAATAATATTGCCATTGATAAAATTATTATTAACAGATTATTCTGATACTAAGCACAATTACTTGCTTTCACTAATCACACCGCGTCAAGACACTTCACACCCTTAATCCTGTCTTTTAGTACAAATGGCGCAGTAGATGGAAAAGGGTAAAAAATTCTCTTATTTATGTTGACTTCAATATTAAATTTCATAGACCTGCGACTAACAAAAACCACCACAAGAAAAAAACTAAAATGTGAAATGGATCAGTCGTTTCTGCGTGATATACTTGTTAACTATTATCTCAAAATGCTTGCGCATTGCAAATCATGACATTAGTTGTGAGCCACGTTACGACCACATGTCGTTATTATCCACATCATCCAATTTGTATCATAAGAAATAAATACCCTTAGCGGCCCGTCGTCTTGACAATTTCGGATAACGAATGCCAGAAAGGACTAAAAACATCTTCGTAATGAATATTTTGCAGCATACAGTCACAAAACATTCACTTAAACGAGGGCGCATACGATGTTTCCTTTTTGGCATTCCTTGTCCGAAATTTGAACGACCGGCCATATGTCATAAACAAATGGTTTTACGTAGGTCCTTATTATGAATAACGAAAGCGAGCCTTCGATTGCAAGTGAACGTTTTAGAGAAACTCTTTTATGGTATTATTTAACTTTCTCAAATTCTTTTCGTCGTCGAATTTTTAAGGTCAAAAACAATCATCAATTTTGTTTTGAACTCTCTTGTATTGCTATAAATCAAGCTCGAAAAACATTCGCTTCCAGAATCCAGACGTATGCTCGATTCACTAATCATAGAAATGTTTTCTAATCCAGTTCAATTACAGATTTTTTTTAAACTTTATTTTTGATTATTTTGGAATTTAAGTTTATTGTAAGTTTACTTAATTCATTCTATGCGATTACGTTTATGTGAATATGTTACACTATAATAAAAATATATATTTTATGTCAATGTGACTGTCCAAAAATAAGTACATATGTTCCTCAGCAGCAGCACCAAAAAGCAAAAGAAAAAAGAATTGAAGAATTGTGTAAATTTGGAAACAATAAAGCTTAAAATTAATGTCATCGCAAGCTTAAATTATGTCATTCATGTTTGTTTGTTTTTAGTTTCATGTTCATTGGATAAAAATGCATTTAGCAGCCATTCTCGCTTTCATTGTATTTACGAGACCATATAACGATTGGCCTAAAGTTACGCTCATTTGAATTTCATCTCATTTAAATTTTAAGTTTTGATTTTTTCTTAATTTACAACAAAACAGAAAACTTACTTTTTTCTTGTATACTCTAGGATGAAGCTGTTGAGGGAACTTTAAGAGACATTGGACTCCTCTAGAATATAACTTTTATTTGCATTATAAAACTATGGTATTTTCTTTTAAAACTTCATTTTCCCTTAATTATTATATTATACTATTTTTTTTTTTTTTTTTTTGAATTTGTAAATTAGTAGAATTTTTATACAAAAGCCAAAAATTCTTGCGTTCTTCTTTAAGAATAAAATTAGACTTCTTACTTCAATGAAGAATAAAACCAATTTAAACCAAAATACAAATAGTTACATAAATTTAATTGTGAAATAGAAATTTGTACACATTAAAAAGTATGAAAACGTTAACTATATTTATAAACAAGAAACAAAATTAAAAAAAAATTACATTTAAATTTAACATCTAGACAAATATTTTTAATATTAAAAATAGTTCAAAATAAAATAAAGAAAATTATGTTTGGAAAATACTTTTTCTTTGAACCAAAAATGACTAAGTTTTTATTTTGAAAATTGCACTAATGTTTTTATGTTCATATAATAATTTTATTTCTAATTACGGTAATGTTCTTCATGCGAAGCAGTAATAAAAATGCCATTGCCAGTAGGTATTTTAGAACCGACAGGCGGCCAATTTTTGCCACTTTAATATTTGAAATTTTTTAATAGGTCTTCAAACTTAAATAGTCTTCCTGTTAAACATTATTTTTTTGTTAGTAGACAAAAAAAACCCTTTTTAACTCGCGAGTGGAGAAATATAGTGAACGCTGTGTGCAGACCAAAGCACGGATGCCCTTTCATTTTGAGGTCGATTATGTTTGACCCCACTAACACAGAGGTGTGAGACTTTAAAAAGGCACAGATTCAATTTCAATTCATTGAATCAATCCATTGCGTAATTTGAAGACCTATAGAACGTCTATTGATAATTATTCACTCATTGCTCTATATTCAGTGTCATTCCCTTCTGTAATTGTTTTTAGGCTTTTGACTGCGTGGAATGTTTCTCTGACTACAAATCATATCTGGCCAATACCAGATCTAAAACGCTAAACATGCTATAAGCAGATTGCAAATTGACTCTTTAATCGGTGTCATTACCGGACATTCCCTCATAGGAAAATACGGCACAAGACTCGGCGTTTTATCAAACGACTTCTACAGAAGCTTTTTAAATGATGAGAAAAACAGACAATCCCACACCTCCTCTGTTTATGTTCTGCCCTCTCCCTCAAACGAAAACTCTGAATGGTTTAGTTAATTGAAGCAGTCCCTCAAATATTATCAAAATTCGAACGAAGTCACCCTTTCACTGGGAGTGTCCAATGTCCATGAGTCGTATAGTTATGATAGTAAGTGATATGTAACTTTCACATTGTTTTGCTATAACTTCCTACATGAATCTCGTATCCACCCCTTTTGTTTGTCATTTTCAATTTTACTAAGTGTAATGGGCTTAGGTTGAAACATACTATCTGCAGCTCCAAGGCTTTCAGTTGTTATAATTGTCATTTCTTGTTGTACATTTGTTATGCACAAGGTTAAAAGTACTGAAGGCTTATATTATATACACCCCTGTTTTGCCAGAAAGTCTGTCGCATTACAAAAAGGTGATTCTTCCACAGCAGTTTGCTGGCACAGTTATTTTCCTTCTAATTTTAATACTTCACAGTTAGGTTTTATAGTTTTTATTCCTGAAAATTTTTTTCATGTTGAAAACTTAAGCATTTTTAACCGTTGGCAATTTATGCATTATTATGACTTTTTTAGGTATACATATCTGCGTTCCACCGAAAGTGTCCTTACTTAAGATAACTCAAAACGATGTTATCGTTAAAATCGATGTGCTATCTGCTATGTGAAATGTGAGCCTTCACTTGCCTTGATATCATCCTTTTATAAGATTATTTTATCGGTTTAACCCTTTTTTGAACGCCGCGACGTAGCTATTGAGGTTTACAGGGGCTTCGTTTGCTGTGTTGTTAAGTGCCACATTCAACAACAACAAAGCATGTTGACAAGGACTGGGCAATGTTAAATTTTCATAACTCAATGGTTTTGGATAAGCTTTCCGGCTTATCATTTCCTTGTCTTCTTGAAATAACATCGAATTTGGTTCATTAAATTGCCCGTTTCTATTTAATGAATTAAACTTTAAAAAATATATTTTTAGTCGAAAATAAAATAGGTCTTGACAACAAAAACTCATAATCTGCATTGCTAAAATCAATAGCTTTTTTAATTAAAAAAGTTGAATGGCAATTTGTTAAATAACACATTAAAAGCAACTTCACTATCACAAATCCTTGGCAAACTTATTATTAGCCGCTCAATTTAAACAGAGAGATGTGATGGTCTTAAACTGATTAGATTTGTGTATATGTCTTACTTTTCTTCTTGTTGTAAGCATCGATTCTAAGTTGTTTTACTTAGCTGTCTTTTCTTAAATTTTTTAAAATGATCAAAATTATATTCCGTTCGGATGAAAAGGGTTTTTGATCATTTTTAAAAATTTAGGACTGGACTTAAAAATAAGAGGAAGAGTCGGGATTTAACTACATATGATGTTCATAACAATATTGTTTTGAAAATGTTTTGTTTTCGTCGAAAACATGCACGACATATAAAAGAGATTATATGCAGTCAAATTTTAGATGTACTTTAAGTCTTTTTGTACCTTATTGCGAGTCTTTGTACCTAAGGCGACTTACATTCGATACGACAAGGGCCGAAACCTTCGATAAATTTTCCTTTTGGTATTGCGTATCTCTATCGACAAGGTCTTTTACTGTGAATAGTGAAAGTAGCCATTGTGAATAAATCCCATAATTTCGCATTTGAGTTAGTTTCAGTGATAGTCGCAAAAATACAGACGATAACGATCGAATTCAAAATTGAAAGTATCGAACAATAATGGCGCTTTTCATTGGTTTCACTCAGGGAAGCACTCATTTTAAAAACCAAGGGAACACCCAAAATTGTTTCTATTCAGTTTAACGTAATTTCCTTTGTGTGAGTGAAATACCTATGGCTCTTAAAAAATTTTCCTTGAAGAAACTTTTCATTTTGACATTTGAGTAACATGTGTTAGTGCTTCTCAGTCAATTCTCACTTCAAATCGAGAAGCGGCTGTCACTCCTCAGAATTATAAGAAGCGATCTTTTTGCACCAATGGAACGGTTTGAGAATGCTTCTGGACGCTCCAGTGCCCCTGTTCTGTAACTATCGCCTCGATAAAAGCAGGCGATAAACGGTGGAAAATGGAACGAAATCCTACTAAATTCATAGAATTTCGTTTCAATTTCCACCGTTTATCGCCAAGGCGATAGTTACAGAACAGGGGCACAGGACGGTTCTTTTCGTCCAATGGAAAGTGACATTAGAATACGCAATACCAAATTTAGTTTTCGATGTTCGACTTTCGACAACCGTCGTGTATATCGACAACCAAACGACACTCGCAATAAGGGCCGTTAGCTAACAGTTAGCAGAGCTAACCCGGCTAAACTCATGTTTCCAATCCAAAGTCTCACATGCTAAGAAATAGCCCTTAAAAGCTAGTTACTTCCAACTTCATTTGTAGAAGTACATAATAGAAAAATCAGAGTAGATCAAATCGAGACAGTTCCCCTGATTCTGCCATATCGACACTTCAGAAAACTGCTTAGGAACAACTTCTTTACAACTACCACCGCTTGCTAACCCTTAACACTACTAGTTTGACTATATTTCCGAATTGGCAATTTACTTTTCTGTATTATGCTAGCAATAAAGGATTCTCAAACGCATAAGTATTCATCAAAAATTGTTTGCATTTTATTCAATATAAATAAAAAAAAACTGATTTCCTCATGTCTATCACGGTAGAAGTGCACTTAAATGTGAGTTTCAGCTTTCACCATTTTCAATTAATTTTCAAATGCATTTAAGTAATATGAAAGTAGTTTCTTTTTTGGAAAACATTGTCAAGGTACGTAGCAATGAAGTTATTTTAAAATAAAACCTATCTCGCTTTGGTCTGTAGCAATGAATTTGTATTTATACACCGAGACATCAATTTAAACTAATCATACAATCGCTTTTACTCAATTTCAGGACGAAACACCTCAAGGATTTTTTGAAGATCATGGTCTTGGTTAAAATGTATTCGTACCAATACGACATTCCTTAGTATTTTTTGTTCTCCTCAAATAAAACGTCCATAAAATATAAAATATTTAACAATTTTTATACAACGCATGTGCTTTGGTTTTTCAATTTTGAAAACCTTCTTCTTCTTAAAGAAAACAGATTTAAAATTTGTTGTATTCATAAATATCTAATTTTTTTTTAAACCACTATTGTTTTTTGTAGTGTATACTCTTGTTTTTAAAATTGAAATTTTTGAAATCTTTATCAAGTTTTTAAATGTAAGAAGAAAAATACAATAAGAAAGTTTTGGTTTATTGGAGTTAACTTTGTTTTATTTTGACAAGCTGCAAAGAGTTCTAAATTTAAATGATGAAAAATTCAATGACTAAATTATTCTTCTCTTAGAAATGTTTTATGGAATAGTTTAGAATTATGTATACAGGTACCGTAACTCGTGTTACATACTTTGGGATGTGATTCCTGGTCATATTCTCAGAAAAAAATTGTTCCACAGTAGAGGCCACTTCTCATAAAGGCACATGGCGGTCCCCAGATCAATTAACCGTCAACCAAATTGACCATGTTGCGATCGACGCAAGGCACTCTTCCAGTGTGCTAGATGTCCGAACTTTCCGAGGGGCCAACTTTGACTCGGACCACTACCTTGTTGTAGCCAAGGTACGAATGAGGATATCTTGTTCACGACCAGCACGAACTAACGCTGTGAAGAGATATGACGTCGGAAAGCTACAATCGCAAGAGATTGCTAATGCCTTTTCCAATCGAGTGTCCCTTCAATTATCCTTGAATCCCGTGCCGCCAGCATTAAACATCGAAGACCAGTGGCAGCAATGCCAAGAAGCCATCAGAACCGCTGCCTCTGAGGTTCTGGGTTTCACTCGGCCACCAAAACGAAACCCATGGTTCGATGAAGAATGTAGGCAGGCAAATGCAGCCAAGCAAAGAGCACGACAAATGCTTCTGCAAACACGAACGAGGGCTGCTTACGATCGGTATAACGAGATTTACAAGGAGAGAAGAAGGGAAGAACACCGACTTCTCAAAAAGAAAAAGAAGCAGCATGAGAAGCGCTCGTTTGAGGAAATAGAGAGGTGCCATGACAGGAACGAGACTCGGAAGTTTTACCAAAAGGTAAAAAGATCCTGCCAGGGTGGCAAACCCCGAACTCAAGCCTGTAAAGACCAGCAGGGAAACATAGTTGTAGAGTCACAGTCGCTACTGAGGATCTGGAAAGATCATTTCTGCAGACTGCTTAACGGCGATGAGGACACAAATTCCGCTGTCAGGCAGATTGCCCCATTCAGCCTGGACGATGATCAAGAATGCCGTCCTCCCGACCTAGAAGAAGTTAAGCTTGCTATATGCAAACTTAAATCGAATAAGACTGCAGGTGCAGATGGCCTTAATGCCGAACTTTTCAAGGCAGCTGGAGATCAGTTGGAAAGGAGCATGCACCAGCTGATCTGCATGATATGGTCGAAAGAAAGCATGCCCGATGAATGGAACCTCAGTATCGTATGCCCGATCCTAAAGAAAGGAGACCCTCACAACTGCGCCAATTATAGAGGGATAAGCCTCCTTAACGTCGCTTATAAGATCTTGTCTGCTGTAATATGTGAACGTCTGAAACCCCACGTCAACAACTTGATAGGTCCTTATCAATGTGGTTTTAGACCGGAGAAGTCCACAATAGACCAAATTTTCACATTAAGGCAGATCTTGGAAAAAACCCGAGAACATAATATCGATATTCACCACCTCTTTATCGATTTCAAGGCCGCTTATGACAGTATCTACAGAGACGAGCTGTACAGAGCCATGTCTAGTTTCGGCATCCCTGCAAAGCTCGTACGACTATGCAGGATGACTTTGGAGAATTCACGCTGCTCCGTCAAGGGCGGTAAATAACTCAACGAGACCTTCAATGTCGAAAAAGGTTTTAGGCAAGGCGATAAACTGTCATGCGATTTCTTCAACATCATACTTGAACAGATTGTAAGAAACTCAAACGTCAACACCAGAGGAACAATCTTTCAAAAATCTGTGCAATTGCTCGCATATGCAGACGATATTGACGTAATGGGAAGAAATAAGCGTGATGTCATAGGTGCTTTTGCGAGTATTGAAACAGAAGCGGCAAAAATGGGTTTGATTGTTAATGAGGGCAAAACAAAGTATATGCTGTCATCAAACAAGGACACAGAACACCGACGAATTGGACAAAACGTCACAATAGACAGACATAACTTCGAGGTAGTACAGGACTTCGTCTACCTAGGATCCGCTGTAGACACGGACAACAACATCAATGCGGAGATCAAACGGAGAATAACTCTTGCCAACCGTTGCTTCTTTGGGTTAAGAAGGCAATTGAGAAACAAAACCCTCTCCAGAAAAACCAAGGTAACCTTATATAAGACCTTAATCATCCCAGTCCTGCTTTACGGCGCGGAAGCATGGACCTTATCGAAAGCGGATGAGGAAACCCTTGGTCGTTTCGAAAGAAAAATTCTCCGAATGATCTTTGGTCCCGTATGCGAAGGCAATGTGTGGAGAAGAAGATACAACAACGAGCTGTATGAGCTGTACCGCGACATGGGCATAGCCAGAAGAGTACGCATCGCGAGGCTACGATGGTTGGGCCATGTTGAGCGGATGGACCCAAACGCTCCGGCTCGTCGGGTTTTCGAAAGCACATTGCAGGGAAATCGCGGAAGGGGAAGACCTCGTCTTAGGTGGCGCAATCAAGTGGAGGATGACCTCAACCGACTTGGAGTGCGAAACTCGAGAGAGCTCGCCCGAAATAGAAGTCGTTATAGAAGGATGTTGGTTGAGGCCCAGGTTCACCCCGAACTGTAATGCCCACCTAAGTAAGTAAGTAAGTAAGAGGCCACTTCTCAACTTTGACATCATAAAATATATGGGGTTTTCAGGTTTTTTATGGCAACCCTAGAACAATATGACCACAATTTAAATACAGTTTTTTTAAAAGATTACTATTTCTACAAAACATAAAGTCCAAAACTAGGTCTTTACCATCAGTATTGACAAAGAAATCGAATTTAACACAGATCAGGGTATTAGCAAGAGTCTCATCCCAACAAAACAATGTAACACGAACTACGACACACCCTGTATATGCACTTAGCTTTTGTTTGATACTTTTCCCATTCCTTGGCACTCGAAGTTATTATAAACTGTTCGTCCTCCTATTTGCCTCAAGTTAAATACTTGTGAGTCTGGTGTAACGTATGTCAGCTATGAAGCCGAAAGCTAAATGGGCTATTATGTTGTTGCAGCTTTGGGACCGTTCGTCGGTTTAAAAAGTTTAAACAGGGCAGATTAATTACCTGAAGAATAATCTTTTAAAAGCAGGTGTTTATCCCAACGTTACAGAACATGTATAAGTTAGTCACTGGTGATAAAGTTGTTAACAAGTTCTAAATATCTGTTTCTTTACGAAGATATTTTCAGTCCTTTCTATTTAGCATTCGTAATCTGAAAGTGTTTCGACGGACCTTGTGATGGAGATGAATATCTTCTCTTCAAGATGCATTCTTGGCCTGAAAAAACAGCGGTTGGCAAGTGTGATACTTTGATTGTTCCTTTAGTGCTAAGTACACTAATGAATATTTAACGAGTGGAAACCAAGTGAGTCATTGACTACTTTAAAGTTTCATCTACCCATCTAGACGTTCTGACCGAGTCGTCGATGTCATTAGGTTATTCGCAAGCATAGTTGGATAGGATTTTTAAAAATTTTACTAACCATATATTAT
This sequence comes from Melanostoma mellinum, assembly GCA_914767635.1. Lineage (NCBI taxonomy): Eukaryota > Metazoa > Arthropoda > Insecta > Diptera > Syrphidae > Melanostoma > Melanostoma mellinum. Next base: position 50,714,947 of record OU612058.1, read on the forward strand.
TATAGTGTACATACTTGAAGAGTTTTGTTTAAGCTCGCCACCGTCTTAAGCCTTTTTGACTGAGCAGTGAGATTTCCCCATGGACATCATCGAGCAAATTTTTGATTTTGAGATAAAAGGTATGGTTGTATTTATATGTAGTAGCGCTTTCTAACCACATAAAGGATTGTGCTTGTATATGTCAATGGTTAGTCCAAGTCACTCAAAGAAACCTATCAGGTTGCTGTCGGTTTACAAAATAGTCGAACAGATTTCAAGAGTTCAGAGTACGGAAGAGACTTACAATACCGATGTTTCATTAATCGGACATCATTTCCTTCGAAATGGATTGACATACGGTTTAAGTTATTCCCGTGTGCTTTGGAAAAACCAGGGTGGCCAACCGATACAGCAAAGTTTTCTCAAAAGCAGTAAATATTTCCATGTGTATTGTGTACCCCTTAGAACATTCCTTGATTTGAACTGTCGAAGCTCTTAATAGACTCTATGGCTTGCTTCTCATGGTGTGTCGTTTCCAAGTGTATTTCCCTTTTCCCTGTAAACCTCGAGGCAGCTCTAATTTTAGTCTGCATCATAGACTGGTCGATCTTATTTTTAAACTAAGGGCCAGTTGCTCAATCGAATCATAAATTTATGTTCTACATAAAGTTCTACTTTAGTATGGGGAATTTATGTAGAACTTAAGAATTCCGGAACGTCTCATACAAAAATGAAAACTTTATGTAGAACTTAAATTTATGATTCGATTGAGCAACTGGCCCTAAGAGTTTCATTTTTCAATATGTAAGGCAGTATTTGTGATGGCAAATTAGCAGTGTTACTACTGGTCCTCTGCACTCGGTGCTGGTAGAGGCAAGCTTATTGCGAGGTTAGAAGAGACGGTTCCGGTAAAAGGTCTGGCAATTACTGTTGCAGTCTGTCGCCAAAAATTTTATTTTTTTACTTATTTCTTCCAACAATTGCGATTGTGCTGATCGAATCCGGATGGGCAAAACAATGTAATTGCATTTTATCTGTCTGAAGTACTTGCAATTATAAGAGTACGTCGCACCTCGAGTTGGTTACCATTCAATGTCTACCATAATATTTTTACAACATTCGTCGACCAGTTACAGAAATAAGCGTTAAATGTTACATAAAGTTGTTAGATAAATAGAAGTTAATTACCGACGACTTCAAAAACAATTTTCCTTGAAATAAAAAAAAACATACCAAACACAACCTTTGCTTTTGTTAAATATTAAAACAAATTTATTTATACAGTTTGTCATGTCAATAAAATAGTTTTTCGTTTTAATTGCTATAAATGTAAATGTGAAATAATAAAAAAAAAAAATAAGAAACATTTTTTTCATAACATAGTCATAGTCATCGTCAATAAATGTGTAAAAATCAATCTTAAAGCTAAACGTAAACATCTAGATAAGCGTTAAATAATATTTTTAAAATTACTTAAAGTACACATTTGAGTTTGTGTTTGTAAAGGAAAAAACACAGAAAACAAAAAAAAATGCAAACTACGTACATAATGCGTGAAAAAATGTCTGTTAAGTTGTTTGTTTTTTTTTTCTTAATTTTTTTTTTTTATCATCGAACAATCATTTGTGTTAATTGTTTTTGTTACAAAAATACTTGATTTTCAACATATATAATTTACAAAATACAATATATAGGTTAAGGAAGGCGACAGCTTTATTATTTTATCATTTTAAATCTGTCGCTCGTCCTTTGCTGTAAGCTTATTGATCAACTCCTGTAACGGAGCCAACTCTTTGCGTTCAATTAAATCGAATTCTTGCACGAAAAATATAAAATGTTTAAAGGAGGTATTAAGGTGAGCCTCCTCGCCTAGAGTAACCACTTCGGAGAAATGCTGGTGATAAATGTGTGCATACACTCGGAAGAGTCGTTTTAGTATTGTCTTCGCAATTGCTAGGAAGTTTTTCGGAAAAGGTATACCAATTTTCGAAGGGAATAAAGTTTCGTCGTCTAATTGATCTTGGACCCATGTCATTAGATAGTCAATGTATTTCGGTGCACTGCACTTGATGGGTTTTTTGACAGCTTGGCCATCGGCCCATAGGTATTCGTATTTTGGTCCAGCCGACATGTTGCCGCAGCTGTCTTCGGTACAAAATTCAGTAATGGTCCCATAGAGCATGTTAATTTGGTTGAAGAAATCTACGGCTGCAAGGAGAAAATATTTTTTAGGTTTTAGTCATGATTATAATTAGGTATCAACCTTATAAAATAAAACTTTCATAAACTACTTAACAGGTTTTCTGAAACTTTGTTGATGACATTTTTTTTTCTTATTCTAATGTTGTTAGCTACATAGGTAAGTAGAGCAAAACACTGGGGAGCTCATTATTTGAATTCTTCCTAACTTCAGTGGAAGACGAAGACTGCAAGTGGTTAGTCAATGCTTTTCCCTCATGTTCAAGAGAACATTTAAAATAGATGTGAGATACTCCTAAAGACAAAATCCAAGCTAGAGTTTCTCGAACAGTAGCGATATTTTGCTGGTGCCTGTGTGATAAGTGAACCATATTATGATTTATTTCCCAAAAAAAATTGCTTTAAGTAAAGAATCTTAAACTGGAAACGAGCTTAGTTGTATTTAGACAGGCTCCATTGCAAATCCGTTCAGTTTTGTCTGCACGAATTAAGCCGAACTAACCACCCGACCTCTCACTTTATTGATTCAAAATTCTCAGCAGTTTAAGCTAAAAATTACCCTTATTACGATAAGCGTTTTACTAAAGGGGGGGGGGGGGGGGGGTACCATAATTGACATACAAGTAAAATAACTTTTCAAATAATGGTAAGATCAACGAAGAGCAGAGACAACTCAAAAAATCCTGGAGCTTCGTAATTTTTTACGTGTTTTAGAGGAAACGTCTATTTTAATAAGGATAAACATTTTGCGATAGGAAGACTTTTTGTAAAAAAAAAAACTGTGTTTTAAAACCATTTTATATAAAAACTATAGTAAGATTGTGTAGATTTTTGGACTGGCGGCGAACCTTATGTCGGTCTAACCCTTGTATATTTATTCTATAGTATTATCATTTTGACAAAAAACTGACCTGGAAAACCAATATTGAGGAAAGAGTAAATAAAGCCAACGTTGCACTCTTCTCCTGTAAAAAAGCCATTGGCGGGAAATGGGGTTTCTACCCCCCCCCCCCCAAATCACCCATTGGCTGTTTACATCGGTAATTAGACCGATACTCACATACGGGGTGATAGTCTGGTGGACAGCACTAGACAAGATGATCAACTACAACAAGCTGGCCAAAGTTCAAATAACGGCTAGTCTGTGTATTAGTGGCGCACTGAGGACAACGCCATCGGACGCCCTCAATGTACTACTAGATCTCACACCCCAAGATATCTTCAGCAAACAAGTCGCAGCTAGCTCAGCTACTCGACTCAGAGCTTAGAGCTACATCACAGTGGACCAATAATCAAATCGGCCACACTATGATTCTAGATAACTTTAGATTCTTACCGAATCGATCCGACTACACCACCCCCAAGTTGGTGTTTGACAATAATTTCCAAGTAACCATACCTTCAAGAGAAGCTTGGGAAAATGGCGCTCTTTTGGAAAATGCAGCAATACACTTCTACACCGATGGTTCAAAAACCAGCGAAGGTGTGGGAAGTGGAATCTACTCAGAAAAACTGAATCTCAGTCTTTTCTTCCGCCTACCCGATCATTGTAGTGTGTTCCAAGCGGAAATTCTGGCGATTAAGGAGGTGCTGTCTTGGCTCAAAGAAAACGTCATATCCTCCACGGATATTCGGATCTTCTCAGACAGCCAAGCTGCCCTTAAATCTCTTGCCTCTGTCTCTACAAAATCCATCACAGTTTAACATTCACCTTTCATGGGTGCCAGGGCACAGGGACATACCAGGCAACTGTATGGCAGACGAACTAGCCAAAAAGGGCACGACCACTTCCCTACGCTCAGAATGGAACAACTTAGGTGTACCTATCGCTACATGTAAACTCCTACTTAGACAAGACGCTTCAAGGATAACAAACACTAGATGGACTGAGAGTAATACATGCCTTGCAACCAAAAAAGTTTGGCCGTGTGTGGACTCAAAACGATCGAAGAGTTTGTTAGCCCTGAACCGCCTGTATCTAGGTTCTACCATAGGTGTTTTTACGGGACATTGTCTAATAGGGAGACACGCCAAAAGACTTTGTGTGTTTTCCAATGATTTCTGCAGGAGCTACATGGACGAAGAGTAGGAGGAACCGTTCAACACCTTCTTTGATCATGCCCTGCACTACTTCATAGAAGGAAAACTTATCTCGGTGAATTCTTCTTCGATGATACTAGCGACTTAGCTTACATAGACCCTAAAAGTCTTTCAAAATACATTAAAAGTTCCACGTGGTTCGACTAGCAGGTGATTACCCGGCTAGTCCCGTAATGGAAGATTAATAAGTGATCAACTCGTTAATCTTACATCGGGTTTCTGAGATCAGTAAGTGATTAACTTGCTGATCTCTGTGGTATCACAATGAGCCCTTGCGGCCTAAAGAGCCCGACCCATAGAATCCGTTGCGTCCGTTCGCTGCCGGATTCACCTGACAGCTCGATTAAATACACACGATCTTATGAGAGGTGACCCATAAGCATCGGATGCAACGGACGCAACGCAAAAAGTAGCCCAACTTTTAACTTTTTGCGTCCGGCAAAAGAGAGACATGCGCAGTCACAACCAATTTGAAGTTTTCTTGTATATGGAAAAAGTGACAATGGGAGCGTTCAAGAACCTATCGGATAGCCTATCTCGGATAGCCGTATCTTGGATACCTTTTTTTTTTTTTTTGCTGCAGACAACAGCTGTGAAATATTAAAATTCGACTTTTGAAAACAGAAAAACATTCAAAATATCATTGCTAGACGATTATAACTTATTTTTTTCGATTTCCCGCACGTAAACAACAACAACAAGCTATCAGGATACGATTCTTGAACGCCCCCATTTTGACTAAATTTATCTGTCAAACCGCAACGGATTCTATGGGTCACCCCTATTCGTTGTGTCCGGCAAAACTCACAGCTGTCAGGTGAATCCGGCAGCGAACGGACGCAACGGATTCTATGGGTCGGGATCTTAAGTGTGTCAGGCAATGTACTCATTGACTGACAGCCACTTCCACCTAACCTAACCTATTATCACAGTTCATTTCTCATTTTCAAAATGAATTTGGAATGTTGTCCACAACTTTTTTTCCTATACAAAACTATATGAAAAAAAGTTGTGGACAACATTCCAAATTCATTTTGAAAATAACAATGAACTGTGATAGTACTATAGAATAAATATACAAAGGTCTAACCTAGCAGTTTCCGTTCCAAACTATATATAAAAGCGATTGCTGCGCCACTGGTGTCCTTCGATCCATACGATTGTTAAATGACCTTTTTTACTTACTTACTTACTTACTTAGGTGGGCATTACAGTTCGGGGTGAACCTGGGCCTCAACCAACATCCTTCGATAACGACTTCTATTTCGGGCGAGCTCTCTCCAGTTTCGCACTCCAAGTCGGTTGAGGTCATCCTCCACTTGATTGCGCCACCTAAGACGAGGTCTTCCCCTTCCGCGATTTCCCTGCAATGTGCTTTCGAACACCCGACGAGCCGGAGCGTTTGGGTCCATCCGCTCAACATGGCCCAACCATCGTAGCCTCGCGATGCGTACTCTTCTTTTCTTCTCCACACATTGCCTTCGCATACGGGACCAAAGATCATTCGGAGAATTTTTCTTTCGAAACGACCAAGGGTTTCCTCATCCGCTTTCGATAAGGTCCATGCTTCCGCGCCGTAAAGCAGGACTGGGATGATTAAGGTCTTATATAAGGTTACCTTGGTTTTTCTGGAGAGGGTTTTGTTTCTCAATTGCCTTCTTAACCCAAAGAAGCAACGGTTGGCAAGAGTTATTCTCCGTTTGATCTCCGCATTGATGTTGTTGTCCGTGTCTACAGCGGATCCTAGGTAGACGAAGTCCTGTACTACCTCGAAGTTATGTCTGTCTATTGTGACGTTTTGTCCAATTCGTCGGTGTTCTGTGTCCTTGTTTGATGACAGCATATACTTTGTTTTGCCCTCATTAACCATCAAACCCATTTTTGCCGCTTCTGTTTCAATACTCGCAAAAGCACCTATGACATCACGCTTATTTCTTCCCATTACGTCAATATCGTCTGCATATGCGAGTATGTAATTGCACAGACTTTTGAAAGATTGTTCCTCTGGTGTTGACGTTTGAGTTTCTTACAATCTGTTCAAGTATGATGTTGAAGAAATCGCATGACAGTTTATCGCCTTGCCTAAAAATTTTTTCGACATTAAAGGTCTCGGTGAGTTCTTTACCGACCTTGACGGAGCAGCGTGAATTCTCCAAAGTCATCCTGCATAGTCGTACGAGTTTTGCAGGGATGCCGAAACTAGACATGGCTCTGTACAGCTCGTCTCTGTAGATACTGTCATAAGCGGCCTTGAAATCGATAAAGAGGTGGTGAATATCGATATTATGTTCTCGGGTTTTTTCCAAGATCTGCCGTAATGTGAAAATTTGGTCTATTGTGGACTTCTCCGGTCTAAAACCACATTGATAAGGACCTATCAAGTTGTTGACGTGGGGTTTCAGACGTTCACATATTACAGCAGACAAGATCTTATAAGCGACGTTAAGGAGGCTTATCCCTCTATAATTGGCGCAGTTGTGAGGGTCTCCTTTCTTTAGGATCGGGCATACGATACTGAGGTTCCATTCATCGGGCATGCTTTCTTTCAACCATATCATGCAGATCAGCTGGTGCATGCTCCTTTCCAACTGATCTCCAGCTGCCTTGAAAAGTTCGGCATCAAGGCCATCTGCACCTGCAGTCTTATTTGATTTAAGTTTGCATATAGCAAGCTTAACTTCTTCTAGGTCGGGGGGACGGCATTCTTGATCATCGTCCAGGCTGAATGGGGCAATCTGCCTGACAGCGGAATTTGTGTCCTCATCGCCGTTAAGCAGTCTGCAGAAATGATCTTTCCAGATCCTCAGTAGCGACTGTGACTCTACAACTATGTTTCCCTGCTGGTCTTTACAGGCTTGAGTTCGGGGTTTGCCACCCTGGCAGGATCTTTTTACCTTTTGGTAAAACTTCCGAGTCTCGTTCCTGTCATGGCACCTCTCTATTTCCTCAAACGAGCGCTTCTCATGCAGCTTCTTTTTCTTTTTGAGAAGTCGGTGTTCTTCCCTTCTTCTCTCCTTGTAAATCTCGTTATACCGATCGTAAGCAGCCCTCGTTCGTGTTTGCAGAAGCATTTGTCGTGCTCTTTGCTTGGCTGCATTTGCCTGCCTACATTCTTCATCGAACCATGGGTTTCGTTTTGGTGGCCGAGTGAAACCCAGAACCTCAGAGGCAGTGGTTCTGATGGCTTCTTGGCATTGCTGCCACTGGTCTTCGATGTTTAATGTTGGCGGCATGGGATTCAAGGATAATTGAAGGGACACTCGATTGAAAAAGGCATTGGCAATCTCTTGCGATTGTAGCTTTCCGACGTCATATTTCTTCACAGCGTTAGTTCGTGCTGGTCGTGAACAAGATATCCTCATTCGTACCTTGGCTACAGCAAGATACTGATCCGAGTCAAAGTTGGACCCTTGGAAAGTTCGGACATCTAACACACTGGAAGAGTCGATCGCAACATGGTCAATTTGGTTGACGGTTAATTGATCTGGGGATCGCCATGTGCCTTTATGAATTTTGAGATGCGGGAAGCGTGTACTACTTACAACAAGATTTAGCCCCGCAGCAAAATCGATTAGCCTCAATCCGTTTTCGGAGGTTTTGTCGTGGAGGCTATGCTTACCGATTGAGTTTCCAAAGATGTCCTCCTTCCCTAGTTTTGCGTTGAAATCGCCAAGAACGATTTTCACGTCGTATCTAGGGCATTGCTCATATGTTTCTTCGAGGAGCTCGTAGAAACAGTCTTTGGAATCGTCGTCTTTCTCTTCTGTGGGGACGTGGGCGCATATAAGGCTAATGTTGGCGAATTTAGCCCTGATGCGGATGGTCACTATACGCTCATTGACTGGATTTTGGCTAATCACCTTATCCCTGAGTCTATACCTCTAACGACAAATCCGCACCCAAATAAACGCTTTTTCTGTTGTCTGTAGCAGTCGCCATAATATATGTCACAGTTTTTCATCTTCTTTATGCCCGGTCCACTCCATCGCACTTCTTGGATGGCGGTTATGTCTGCTTTGCAGCAGTCCAGGGCGTCCGCTAATTCTCCAGCTGCACCTTGTCCGTTAAGAGATCTTACGTTCCAAGTGCAGATCCGGAGGTCGTTGTCCTTTTTTCGTTTGCATGGGTCGTCAACTTTGAAATCATTATCGTTATCCGAGGCTGTTGATTGTTTCGGAACTGGGCTTTTTTTACGGGTAGTTAACCCTACGCACAACCCCCAACCTGGAGGGCCAGGTCCTTTTGGGTCCCTTCGGACACAAAGGGCTGGAGTATCCAGAGTCAGTACTCTGCTGCAGGGGTGTGAGTGCTGCCGTTGGCTCACCAGGAGCTCGTCCGCCACCATCTCTACTTCAATACCCTGTCCTAGTATTGAAAGACCCCAAAAGACCTTTAAACCAAATATGTTGGAGTAGCTCTTTCAGGGGTTTCTGCTTTTATGGCTGCTGAAGTCCACCGTTGATTCTGTCCTTCGAATTCATCCGCTGGGACATTTACACGAAAGCTCTCGTAGATCACTGAGATTCGTGCAGTCAGTCATTGTTCGCAGAGCAATTATAGTGTTGATCGATCACAATTCTTTGTTCCGGATTCCCTTATCTCAACACTCGCACTTACTAGTTTAGCAGGTCAGCTCTGGACGGAGCATCCCAGGTCCCAGTGGATACCGCTTGGAGGTATAGTAAGCACAGTGTACTATAAGTTACAGCATCTGGGCGCCGCCAAGTTAGCACCAATCAGAGCCTACCCGAACAGTACAACGCCCATCCACCCACCTTTTTTACTTACCAAAGTTTATATACAATGGTAGGCGAGTTTTATTGAAATTCTATGTGCACTTGTGTGCACTTCAGCAAAACATCGCTCATGGGAAAACAACAACTCCTTATGTCAGTAGCCTAAGTGCACATAAATATCGCAGTAAGCTAACTGCACAACAGGGATGATTGGTAAATTTCTTTTTTTGGCATCCAGAGGTTGGCAGTCTTTGGGTTGTGTTCATTCATATTTCTGATTTTCGACAACAGATTGAATAAGTCTGTTGCTTTACTTTTTGTGCACAGAAATTTTTTTTTAAGGAAAGGTTGTTAAATTCTTTGAGAAACTCTCTGAAAGAGCGTATTCGAATTTCGGTGCATTTCGTGCGAATTTTCAGTAAAGAAACACACCTAATAGCTAATAGATGAGTCAGGTGGTGACTTGGTGGGGACATAAATAGACACGCAGTTACTAACACACACATACACACACGGTCAGAAAAGGTGGTGGTAGCAGCAAAAGCAATGGTTTTCCCTCTTGTTCTTTATTTCTCTAAGCTTTTGACTTATTTAATTCATAAGTCACTTACTAACTTATGACTTAATGAGTTTTTAATTCACAAACTAGTAACCGTGATATAAATACCTGCATCGAAATCTGAATCCTAATTCCTAATTCGATTCGACTATTCGACCCTAAAAATAAAAATGAATCTTTTGCGAAAAAAAATTAAAGTGACATTTGTTTTGTTTACATCGAAAGTAAAAAGTTGAAATGTTGCCGCATAAATTGAGAATCGAGAATTAAATAGAGAAAAATAGAAATGGAAAGTAAAAGGTATGCATTTATATCCTTAGAATGCAAATTTTTAATGTTTCTTATCCTTAGAACAAGTGCAAAGGGTACCAACCTTGAAAGTTAAAATTGAAAGTGAACATGCTAAGTGCATATAACCAAAAATCGTTTTATTGATAAGAGCACATAAGTGCACATAGAAAATTTTCAATAAAACGCGCCTGGTATATGTATATACATAAATCCAGTATATACATAAATCCAATGGTCGCAGCAATCTAAGACTTCTCAGTTCAACAAAAATCATAATTTTAATTTGGGTTCCAGGACATCGGAACATAACCGGAAACGAAATGACGGATAAGCTGGCTAAAATCTTATCAGCATTCAAACCCAGTAAAACGAACATCTCAGTTCTCAAGCCGAACAAGAGAAAAAACAGAATACAACAAAATTTTCTAAAAACCGCAATGTGGTAATCTTTAGAAACATGACAGGTTTCCAGAAACCTACGGCCAGATATTTCCAAGAAAAAAAACAGAGCTCTTGCTCGAGTTTAGCAGGCCTCGCCTCTCTCTGTTGATTGACATTCTGACGCGTCACAACTTATTGGGTACCATGATGAGAATTTGCCATTAACACATCCGACTTATGTAGGGGATGCCAAGAAGTAGAGGCGGAGGAGGGTTCTCCACTTTCTCTGTAAATGTCCTAGATTAGGTAGGTTAGGTAGAATGGGCTAACGGTTGATCTTATTACCGTCACACTTAGATCAATGTAGATCCATTGTGATACCCTGGAGTATTGTAACGTCCTAGAAACCTATGAGTTTATGTCTGGTCAGTTTTTAACTATCTTGTGGCCTTAGTGAAGTTTAACAGGCTTCTTTTTAAAGTCTCTGATAATTCTTCTAGTTCATTGAAAAAGTAACTGCCTAGGAGTTTTTTCCTAATGTGGCAGATTGCTGGGCATTGACAAAGGAAGTGAGTCGTATCCTCATGTTCATCTTCGTCATTGCATCCTCTGCACAGGTCATCGGTACAAAGACCCATTTTCTTTTTGTGGTACCCTAGTAGGTTATGTCCAGTTATGATACTGATAAGCATTGGTAATAATAATAGCAGCTTTTCAGATCCGTTCTTATCGTATTTCGGCCATAGTTTCCTGGAAGTAACACAGGAGTCTAGGCATCTTTCATTGGATTTTTGCATTATTTTGTTACCAATGATCTGTTTCATTTCACAGGGTGGAATCCTGATCGATTTATCAATGAGAGAAGGGTCAAGTGCTGATCCTTTCCTCGCTAGTTCGTCCGCTTTTTCGTTTCCCTGTATACCACTATGACCAGGAACCCAGCAGAGTCTAACGTTATGCTGTGTGCCAAGAACCCTTAGCTCTTCGCGACAGCAAGAAACAAGCTTTGATTTGACAAAAGTGGCAGAAATCGCTTTTATTGCTGCTAGCCATATCAATGAAAAAAGTGATATCAGCATGTGATAGCGCCATCATGGACACCTGTTTTGCAGCGTTTGTAACTGCCAAGATCTCGGCTTGGAAGGCGCTGTGATTTGGAAGTCTGAATGAACTGGCTAGGTTTAGGCTTTCTGAAAAGAAGCCTGCCCCTGTTCCAACTTCTATTTTCGAACCGTCGGTATAGATTGATATAGACGTCTCGTTCAGGTAAGGTGTTTCATTCTCCCAATCCTGTCTATTGGGGAAGCTGGTTGTGAAGGATTTTTTAAAGTCCAGGTATGGAGTTATGTAATCCGTGCAGATGTTGTTTTCTGCGTATCGTGATAAAATCTGTGCGTGTCCTGTTTGGCCCACACTTGCAAAAAAGCCCTCGGAGAATATTTCTTCAACAATCTGGGCGACATCTCTAACCTCCCACTAAACAGCATTCTTAAATTCATTCAGGACTGCAAATGGTTCAGTGGGGGTGGTTCCCAACCCCAATAACACAGTCACAAACCGAATCCTCTGCCATACCTCTAATCTACATCCTCATCCTCTGTTCTTCGAGGAGCTCGTTGGATCCTTCAGATGCAAGTGTGGTGTTGTCCGCTTGCGGCTGCGCTCCCCATCCAACCAAACCCAACCTATGGCAAAACTTGAAAACTGAAAACAATGGAAAAAGCTAAGAAAAGAAATAAAAATTAAAAGTCGGCAGGAGTTGCGACTGCCGGCGATGACTTGGCCTCGAAAGACCTAATTATATTTCGCCGACCGCACCTCAAGGAAAGCCTAACAAACTAACCGAAAAGTGTCGTGGAAGCGTCGTAGTAACTCAATTCGAAACTTCGACTAATACTGCTCGAAATATTTACCCAGAGGCGATTAGTCCCACTAGCAGAAGGGTCTAGACACTTGATTTATTTGCGAACCGCTCGGCAAATGGTCCTCTTACAGTAAAAACTCTTCCTCCTACTCTATTTCATCAAAAGTCAAAGAACTTAAGTTCAACCAACCAGGGTGGTTGGTGCGTGCGCCGAGACTAGATTTAGGGGACGGGTAGAGCTTGCTTAGCTCCGGGCACTGCGGTGTCTGAATGAAACCTATTGTACCAGCTCGTGCGCCGAGACTACAGCCTCCGATGGTGACAAGGACTTTAGTCGAGCTCCCCAAGCGCCTCTCCCCCCTTTCAACTTGTAATTGAAAGTTTGCCTAACTGTGGAGCTGGTAACGACCTAACCTAACCTACAATGCGGAATATAGTGTTGCATAGATGTTGGCGATAAAATCTCGCTCATTCAACCTCCGTCAAAAAAAGGAGTCCAATTTTCGCTGAAGGAAAACGTGGAAAACACGTCACACTAAATGAATCTAAAAGGCTGCTCTTTTCTTTATTTTTCGCAGTACACTCATCGAAAGGAAGAACAAAGCGAGCAGTAACTGGTGCACTCACTAATATGGAGTCAGCAGAACGCCAAAGTGGTACCAGTGGTGTGATGGATAGCATGTCCGCCTGTTAATCCAGAGGTTCGAGTTCGAATCCCAACAGAGGTATCGCCTTTCGCGAGGAATTGGCAAGTCCTCCGTTAGTATTCATTGCCATGAAAAGTGCTTTCTCGATTAGCCGTTCGGAACCGGCAGAAAATTGTAGGTCCCTTCCATCCCCCACACGGCATGGTTGTGAGAAATGCGCTAGGCCCAGGGGCTCCTCGCTCTGTTGCGCCACCCTATTTATTTATTTTTTTTTTATAGAACGCCAAATGGGGCTGAAAATTAACGAGGTCAACACGAAGTATAAATGCTCTCATCAACAAAAGTCCAATCCCACCACCGACTTGCTCAAAATGTCACCATTGACAGGTATAACTTCGAGGTAGTCAGTGAATTTGTCTACCTGGGCACTGCTGTAAACTCAACCAAAAACATCAGCGCTGAGATCAAACGCAGACTAACTCTTGCTAATCGCTGTTTTTTGGGTTAAATAAGCAAATGTGGAATAAAGCCCTATCGAGAAGAACCAAGGAGACACTATGCAAAACACTCATCATCCCGGCCCTGCTGTATGGTGCAGAAGCATGGACCCTCTCCTAATCGGATGAAAAGTCACTTGGAGTCTTCGAGAGAAAAGTTCTGCGTACGATTTATGGTCCTGTTTGCGTTAATCGAGAAGACAACGTTTGGCGAAGAAGATACAACGACGAACTATACGAGCTGTACAGCGACATAAGCTTAGCCAGAAAAATTAGAGTCCAACGACTAAGATGGCTGGGCCATGTAGAGCGAATGGACATCAACGCTCCAGCGCGTAAAGTCTTCAACGCCAAATCAGAGGGAGTCAGAAGCCAAGGTAGACCTCATCCTCGATGGAGCCACCAGGTAGAAGATAAAGAAGAAGTACACTCATCGAAACTTTTAGTCCTTCCTGCCTTCTTCAATTAGGTTGATAAAAAAGTAAGTTCACAGTCTTTGCGATGGAAGTAACTGTCTGGTATCCTCACTTCGGATACCAGCCTGTTCCAGTTTAATATGTTTAGGTCTTTCTTCCTCCCTCTCATGCTCAATACAACAAAGTTGTTGTTCGACGTAATGGTAAATGTTAGCATGTCTGCCTGTTTCGTGAAAGTTCGGTGTTCCAGTTCCAGAACATTCAATTGTTTTTTCACAGGTATTCCTTTAGGTGAGGAATTGGCAATTCGTCCGAATTCTGGCTCACTTGACAGTCCGGAATTGAATTCAATTCTCTCAGGCGTGGCTGAGAGAAAGGAAAAAGGCCACGAGCTACATGAGCTCTGTGGTGCCACCCCATGTTTTTATTATTTATTCAAAGTTTCATTATCTACAATTTAATCTTTTAATTAAAGGAAGACAATTTTTTATGAGTTCAAATCAGACTGAAAAAATCCATTTCCGGCCTGTTATCAGTCAATTTGGCTGAAGAAGATAAACCAATTTGGTAAACAATTTACGGTTTTCCCCAACAGCGGGACTTTTAACCAGATTTTTATTACTTAGTTGGAGTTTAAGTCACACTTTTGTGCAAATACGAAGTATTATTTGGCATTAAGAATCGCCTTCAAGAAAATTGTATATGTAGTTGGAAATACTAAGGCTATTGAACTCAAATAACTATGCACGTACTTCAGCTCAATTTTGGAGTTAAACACTTAAGAAAAGCTTGTCAGTGACTACGCATCAATTGATTCCCATTTTGGTCAAACAATTATTTATATGCATAAAAAAAAGGAAGTACAAAATGCTTGTCCTATCCATTCACCGATAAAATAGATAAATACTTTCAACCTTGATTTGAGTAGAAACAAAACTTACTATTCACAGCCACCCACTCGTTGAGATCCTCGCCATCGGGAAGAGCAACTGCGTTGCGCAAATTACCAGATCCAAGTGTGGCTGCAGCATGTTTCATGAGATCATACTGATGAGTTCCTTCGGGAATGTTCTTTTTCGGTTTGAATGTTTTACTGGAGCGTGATCCACTGCGAAAAAGAAAAGAAAATAAATCACAAATCGATTCCACTTGAAGGTTATCTGTTTTTGTTGTTATAGACATTGAGTGTCATGCTGAGGTCACTGTCCCTGAATACACGAGCTATGTACGACTTAAAAGAAACACAAAAATGGGCTGGATTCTACTTTAAGGCTAAGTTCGATAAGATATTTTTCTTCTATTGATTGTAATGTTCGGTAAACAACCAAGCCGCCAGCAATATAATCACATTTTATTTATAAATTTCTACTGAAATTGTTTATCTTTTTGGTATACTTACAACAAAAACTCCATTTTCTGTCTGGAAGATAACTTTTTTGTATCGTCGGTCTCGGGACGGCACTTTTAGTTTTTTTTTTTATTAGTCAAACAAAAAAGAACAAGAAACTAGATTCGCGTTGTATCGTCGTGTGTAGTAATAAGGGCACCAAGTTAATTAAAAATTACACTTTTATAACAATTTGCGATCGTTTTAATTAAGAGATGTGTAGAAAATAAATCTTTCTTTTTGCAAAAATTGATTGAGAAACAAATAGAAAAAATGCAACTCAAAAGAAAGAAGAACCTGTCTCACACAATCACAGTTGAAGCAACTCATTTGCAGTATCCGTATAAAAATGACATTTCAATTTTTTGTGGTGTGCACGAAATGACAGTTTAGAATCAAGCGAAATAGAAGACGTGGCGAATTGGTGAAAACGAGAAATCACACTTGTACACTTATGTCCGTAAATGTATTTAAGTTGGACACTGATGACGGAGTGCCTAAAAATAGAGGAATACATGAGCAACCTGTGAACTTGGCAGCGCTATAACATGAAGTTCAATTTTTTTTGTGCAAATAATTTGGAAAACATTTGGAAAAATTTGGGAAACAGTTTTCGCAATTTTAAAAAGTCCCAAAATAAAGTTATTTAGACTTGGCTGGCAGCGCTGGCAATGAAACTGAGAAATTTTTTTGTCAATCGACCGGGAACAATTTGGAAAAATTTGGAAAACAATTTTCTGAAAACGCATTTGAACAGTTTTTAAAAAATATTATTAGCATTTAAGTTTAAGCCTTGGGCAAACCAACGCGGTGAGTGCGTGCGATGCGATTGCGTTAAGTCAAATCTCTATGCATTAAGTCAAACGTCCATAAGATTACATATACCTCGTTTCCACTTAGAATCGGGTAATCGGATCGGATTATGATTCATATTTCGATGCAGGTATCTACTTACCCACTGAATCGAGTAATATAGGTATACAACACACTCTTTTGAATCGATCCAGCTACAAGAGCTGTATCGGATCGGGTAATCCTATTTCAATTCGATCTAGGTATACACTGGCACTAATTCGAATTGAAGTGTGATTCAATTCTAAGTGGAAACGAGGTAATAGCGATTTGACTTAACGCAATCGCATCGCACGCACTCACCGCGTTGGTTTGCGCAAGGCTTAAAGCTGCTAATAAAAGGTAAAGCGGCTCAGCAATACTATGTTTTTTTTAGCATTTTTTTGCAAAACTATGGTTTTCCAAATTTTTCCAAACTGTCCCCGACAGTTTGATACCAAAATTTCTCAATTTCATTGCTTGCGCTGCCAAGTCTACTCCAAATTTTAAATTATTTATAACTTTTTTTGGGACTTTTTCGAATTGCGAAAACTGTTTTCCAAATTTTTCTAGATATTTTCCAATTCAAATTTCGTGTTATAGCGCTGCCAAGTTGATGCAGGTTGCATTGACACTTCCTGGTTTTTGCACCTTGTTAAAAGAATTTCAAAACATTTGAATAATCGAATACGTTTCCACCATTACTTTCCTTGGACAGTGCTGCCACTTTCACAACTAGTACAGTTCAAAACCGAATTTTTCTTCTCATCTGTCATTCACGTCATTTTTATCAAACTATACGCACGTGGAAAAACACTGCTCCTACAAACTGGAGAACACATTTTCTTTTTAATAAAGAAAATTTTCCTAAAATATGGTAAATATTCTAAGCTTTTCTTATTAAAAGTCATACCCAAATTATGGAACTGATATCTCATATGTTGACTTTTTTGAACACAGTCTGAACTTGAAATCATAACCTCATTTTTTTTTTTCAAGTCGCGCTTGTACACCTTGTACGAGCACGCGGCAGGCTTTGGCCTGTTTAGCGTCAGCGAGTTCGAGGAAGTCTCAATGTTCCTCCCTCAAGTGGAGTCTTCGGTGACAGACTTTTCTCGCTTCAATGCCATCGTTAAGTTGATAGGCTTTGCCCCCTTTAAGACGGCCGTATCTGCCCTTGAGAACATCAATGCCATTTCTGAAGGTGTTGCACCTCAAGATCTGTTGGTATTTCTAGACGATAATTTCTCAAAACTGAAGAAGAAAAAGTGCACATTGGGTGTGGCTGATGCAAAGCTAGGAGCGGCGATCACTGAAGCAATTCAAGTACAGTGCAGTCATTTTGGTGCTGTCCCCGAGATACTTCGAGGCATTCGTTTTCATTTTCATCGTTTGGTTAAAGGTAGAGAAACTATTAAAAAAAGTTTTTGATGTCAAACTAACTTCCAAATTTTCTCAGGTTTTACTGACAAAGGGGCTGGTATTGCTCAGCTTGGTTTGGGTCATAGCTACTCCCGTGCTAAGGTCAAGTTCAACGTACATCGTTCAGACAACATGATCATTCAGTCAATAGCATTGTTGGATCAGTTAGACAAGGATGTGAATACATTTTCAATGCGGATCCGTGAGTGGTACTCATACCACTTCCCAGAGTTGGTCAAAATCGTTCCAGACAACTACCTTTTCGCCAAGTGTGCAAAATTCATCAAAGACCGCAAGAGTCTCACTGAAGACAAATTGGAAGAACTCGAGGAAATTGTTATGGACTCTTCCAAGGCTCAGGCTATAATTGACGCTTCCAAAATGTCCATGGGAATGGACATCTCCGTTGTGGACCTAATTAACATTGAAATGTTTGCCGAACGAGTGGTTAAACTATCCGAATACCGCAAGAAGCTGTCTGAATATTTGCACAACAAGATGAACAGTGTTGCGCCAAATTTGCAGTCTCTGATTGGTGATCAGGTGGGCGCTCGTCTTATATCACACGCAGGCAGTTTGACAAATCTGGCCAAGTATCCAGCTTCGACAGTACAAATTCTTGGTGCGGAAAAGGCTCTTTTCAGGGCCCTCAAGACCAAAAGTAACACACCCAAATATGGTTTGCTGTATCACTCTTCATTCATTGGACGAGCCGGTCTGAAGAACAAAGGAAGGATATCTCGTTTCCTGGCAAACAAATGCTCAATTGCCTCGAGAATCGATTGTTTCCTTGAAACACCCACCAGTGTCTTTGGAGACTCCCTCAAACAACAGGTCGAGGATCGACTAAAGTTCTACGAATCTGGTGAGATTCCTCGCAAAAACATTGAAGTGATGCAAGAGGCAATCGGTTTAGCAGCGAGTGAAGTGCCCGCAGCTGACAGCAACGCAGACGGCAAGAAGAAGAAGAAAAAGAATAAGAAGAGGAAACTTGAAGAAGAAGCGGCAACCAATGGTAATGGTGTGGCTGAGGAGGCACCAGAGCCTCAAGAGAATGGAAATGGTGACGCGGAGAACGGCGAGCCCAAGAAGAAAAAGAAAAAAAAGAAGAACAAGAATAAGGATGCTGAAGACTAAAACTAAACACTGAACTCTTACAAATCCTTTTATTGTATTTTTTATTTTTCCTAGATTTAAGCTAACTAGACTAGTTGTAAATGAAAGAGGTGCATTTGGAGATGCTTTGGACAATTCAAACAGGAGTAATTTTGCTATACTCGTTGGTGTTTGTTCCTATCCAAGGGTCGAACTTCTCTTGTAATAATTTCTACTTAAACAAATAAACAAAATATCAAATAAAACTGACTTCGGTTAAACCAAATTCTTTATATGAATTTCATTGAAATGGGATCTTTTATGGGCTAGGTGTTGTTTATTTACATATCTGAAGATAAAAAAAAAAACGATTAAAGTTAAGGTAACAAGCGATTGTTGGCTGTCAAAACCATAAACGTTGTTTCATGTAAGGTGACAATCAACCGTCACATTTCTCGATTGATTTCAAGTTGTTTTTATTTGTATAGGTGTTAATTTTCATACATTTTTGCTCTTTCTCATATGGACTGGGTTGAATAACATAGAAGGGTGGTTTATTTTACTCCGCAAGAAGAAAAATGGACTGGCACGATATCTCGGTAAGTTATTCTATGATTTGTTGATCAACAGAAAACAAGAGAGCTCCCTGATGATGCTTCCTGTTGATAAACATTTTTGTGTGATCACTTTTACTTTCAATCAATTCAATTATCCAAACACCGGATGCTTGTAGAGGTCAATGTGGCGGATATCCAGTGTGCAGCAGACAAATGGGAGAACTGTGATCACTTTGATATTACATTGCACGTGGTGCCCAAAATGAAAAAGAAGAAAATACGACTTCTTGAATATTTTGAGAAATGTAAAAATAACAACTTCTCGATGTTCTGCACCTGCTCTAGTGGGAGACGATATTGAAAATCCAGTGATAAAAGTTGCATCTAATATCCTCGGATTCTTTCTTCCAACCGATATATTTTCCCATGAGTTTTTTTTTTGTACATTTGTTGTACTTGATTCTGCATTCAGTGACAACTGACAACAAAAGTGGTGGTTCGTTCAAATAAGATTGAACCCCCAAAATTCTTGCCCCTGCTACAATCGGAAAAACTGTGGGACGGGTGGATCTTTAACAAGCGCTACCTGGGGCCTGTCAAACAAAGCTATAAGCCTATATATTAAAATCCACTTGTGGGGCTATGTCCATTACACTTGTAGAAGATCATGCAAAGATTTCTTAAACTTTTAGTAATTCACTTATATCACAAGTACTTGTAGGTTTGTGTTACACGACCCCAGAGAGAAAAAACTTTTGTTCCTCTCCCATATTTTTTTTTTGTCATCTCTAGTTTCTTGAGAAAACCATGGCATCGCTTTTCGAATCATGAAAACTTCTTAAATCCTCCCATCACCCCTATTGTGGAGAACGTATGAGAGAGGCTTTAAACAGGATGAAATTTTTTCATAGGTTTGTTTGATGTACGCACTTGAGCGCCCTTGGGCTCATTGAAATCGTGTATTGACACATACAGCCCTATTCTGCTATTCATCGGGGGGAATTTTTTTGAATTTTCACTAATCACTATTCTGCTATTCATTCGAAGTGAATCTGTGTATACAGATTATGGAATTTTTTTGAATTTTCACTAATCACTATTCTGCTATTCATTCGAAGTGAATCTGTGTATACAGATTATGTACACAGATTCACTTCGAATGAATAGCAGAATAGTGATTGGTGAAAATTCAAAAAAATTCCCCCTTGATGAATAGCAGAATAGGGCTGATAATTTCAGTGCGTAGATATTCCCATCTGTGCACGGGGGCAGTGGACGTCTAACAAACCTAATGACTGTTATAGCCTTCTCGAAGTGATCGTACGCAACTCGTAAGCTAAAACCTACTCAAGCTATAATTTTTAAAAAGTTGAAAGGACTTGACATGTGGACATTATTAGAAGGATTAAGCAAATTGTGTTTCGAAGAAACGCAAATCTCAATGAAGACAAGTAGAGTTCGATTTTTGCGTTAGAGTCACCTAAAACAATCTCCACGTGATACTTTTGGACGTCTTCTCGAGGAGATGGTCGAATTTTTTGCCTGATTAACCTTTCTCCTATAGGAGCGTGGGTGTTACAATTAAAAAATTGATGGTCAACTATCAAATTAGCAGATTTGACCATTGACCCGTGGCGTGATGGTTAGCATGTCCACCTGCTAACCCAGAGGTTCGAGGTTTTAATCCCAGCAAAGGCAAAAATGTTTTTCCACGGGTATCGCCTTTCGCCAGGAATTGGCCATGAAAAGCGCTTTCTCAATTAGCCGTTCGGAACCGGCAGAAAATTGTAGGTCCCTTCCATTCCCTCACAAGGCATGGTTGTGAGAAATGCGCTAGGCTAGGCTCTGTTGCGCCACCCTATTTATTTATTTATTCATTTAAACATTGAATGGTCTAAAAACCAAATAAGAGTGATGTCATAGGTACTTTTGCGAGCATTGAAACATAAGCAGCACAAACGGGTTTGATGGTTAATGAGGGTAAAAAAAGTCATCAAACAAAGGCACCGAACATCGACAAATTGGACAAAACGTCACAACAGACAAACATTACTTTCAGGTAGTACAGGACTTCGTCCACCAAGTATCCGCTATAGACACGGAAAACAACATCAGTGCGGAGATCACATGGAGAATTGGTTAGGTTAGGTTACAATGGCTGTTAGCTCGGCTAACACACTTAATTTTCAAAGCAATCGAGCAATCAATTCAACTTGTGATTTGAACTTCGGTACATAGATACGTATCTGTCAAAAATATCCCAAGGAAGTTTTTAAGTACGCGAACCTTTGAATTTCAACTCTTGAATAGAAATTTAAATTAGTGAAGAAAAACAAATTTCAACTTGTGTCTCAACTCTCTAGCTTGCCTCAACTCTACAGTTGGCCAACTTGAGATTTTGGGAAATAGTTTCCTCCTACTCCTCATCCATGCAGCTTCTGCAAAAGTCGTTTGAGGCGACTCCTAGCCTTGCGGCATGTCGTCCAATAAGACAGTGTCCTGTGATGACACCTATCGTCGCACTGATGTATTTTCTTTTGAGAGAGATCAAGCCGTTCGACCACATAAGATCTAGCTTGGGCCAGATACGCACCGCGAGGCTACGATGGCTGGGCCATGTAGAGCGGATGGATCTTAAGACTCCGCCGGTTCGACGAGATTTCAAAAGCACATTGCAGGCAAATCGCGGAAGACTTCGTTTTAGATGGCGCAATCAAGTGGAAGAAGACCTCGAACGACTAGTGCAAAACTAGAAAGAGCCCGCCCGAAATCGAAATTGTTGGTGTAAAATGTTCGTTGAGGTTCAGGTTCACCCCGAACTGTAATGTCCACCTAAGTAAATAAGCAACAATTGACTGGAACAAAAATCACAAGTTCGCAAAAACGTCAGTATCGTTCTTACCTTCTCTGAATTGATTTTTAAGAATATTTATTAAAAATAATAAAAATTACCTTTTATCAAACGAAAAGATGTATCTTGTGGCAAATTACTCTACCCTAAATCCAGAATGTTTTACATAAAAAAGAGACCAGATAAGTTTAACTTTTTTCTTTTGTTTTATTTCATCAATATACGTTAGGTTTTATTGTTACTTTTCAGTTAATTTTAAATAAAAATGTTCTATACCTACCAAGTTTTATCACATCGAACAAATTTTAACTTATTTTTGTTTTTTTTTCTTCTTTTTTTTGATTTTGTATCCAATGCGAATGATCAATAAACTTGTTGACACTCAAATTCAATATGTTTTTTTTTTTTCGGTAAAACGTTCCGTTTATAAAGTCCAATTGATTACGTTAAACAACAATATGTTCTTTATTTTTCTTTTTTTTTTCTTCTTTTTTGCAAACTATTTGCATTTGGATGTTTCTTAAATTAATTTCTTATTCTTTTCATTTTGTTTTCTCGTAATTTTAATAAAATCTAATTTTGCTCACAAATCCCTAGGTATGTTTTTATTTTTATTTTACGTTTGTTATAAATATATTATATTTTTTTTTATCTTAAGAATTTTGTTTTCCATAACTCTCTGTGTTTTTCATTACATACGCTTAAATAAAGTGTAATGTTTGTTATTAATTTAAAGTATTTACATGCGTTTCATTGTTCTTAACAAAATTAAATCAAAATAGAAAAATGGAAGTTTTTTTTATTGTAGAAAGGAATACAAATTTTACTGAGAAAGGAATACAAATTATCAGCCGTATGTTTAGAGAAACTTTAGAGGGTGAATGAGGATAACTTACACACCTTTAATGACAGAAAAGCCATAGCCTTAGAGATGTGTTAGCTTACTCAGCCTCTGAAATTTCTTAGTAATTATATGCTGCATAATTATCGAAATGGAATGTCAAAAGTTTACAAAAGGGAAATAAAATAAAAATGAACAAAAGATAAGAAAATTGTTTAAAGAATCAATTTTTGTCGTTTCTATTTTTTTTTTTTTGTGCGTTGCAAATAATATTTTTTGTCAATCAATCACTTCAATTAGCTAGCAAATTTAATTAAAAGAAAGATTTAAAAGCCCAACACCTGTTAATAAAACTATAAATATGATTTGCTTAAAACTAAAATTGCATTTATGTAAATTTAATCTAGTTTATGTATAAAAGTATAATATCTTTTTTTGACGATCTATGGTGGTTAGGTTAAACCGGATCGGACATACAATACAACTGCAGTGCATAAAAATGGATGTGAATTTCTTCGAAAAAAAAACATCTTCAATGTTTGATTAGAACTTTTTCTTTGCTTTATGCTTTTACGCTGAACTTGAATAATTTTCATCGAATTGGGCAAAGTCGTAAGAAACTTGTTTATAGGGCCCCTACACTACTCAAACCGTTTGCGCTAACATATGTATTTTGTTTTTGTAAAAATGTTTGTGCAAACTGTTTGAGTAGTGTGTAGCGATGTTGAGTGTTTGCGCAAACCGTTTGAACAAATTCTAAAAATTTTGAATTTTCCGTGTTTGCGCAAACATGTTTGAGTCGTGTGTGGTGAATTTTGCTCAAACACGTGTCAATTTTCAAGGAGTAAAGATGAATAACTTTTAGTAACGCAGTAGAATCAAAGAGTATTTCAAATGAATTTATGTGGAGCTGAGCCACGGTTTATTTTTTTCACGTCAAGTGATAAATAAAAAGGAGGATAAGATTTGAAAATTCTAAAAATTGTTAATTCAATGACTTTGTTCTTTAATTTTTTCTTCCCTTTTCCGGTGCTACGAGCATCGTAATCTCAAAGGAATCGAGGCTCTCCTACTTAATTGCTTCACACTAGTGATCCGCTTGTGAGGTAAGCTGTACTTCAATGGCTTACTAAGCTAAATAAAGAACATTCATTGGTTCAAGACAGTCAAAATACATTTTTGGGAAATGGTAGCCCAATAACCTAGACTACACGAGCACGCTAATTCTGACACATTACGGTTGAAGCTCACAAAAGCGCACTTCGCACTGTACAATTAGATGGACAGACTTCCGTTTGATGGATTTCGTCCGACAGTCTAGTTTCAAAATTTCAAAATTATATGAAAACCATCCAACAAGTTTGATAAGAGGTCAGCTGAGGGTTCACATTATCCAACATTAGTCTCTTAAACCAAAGTCTGTCCAACTAATTGTACAGTGGGAACTTCTAACACTGAACACTAAGTAAACTGACAGTTGTCTTTCCTTTTTAACTTTACACGCTCCACCATTTGAAAATCCACACAGACTAGAAAATGTATTTAATATTTTGAATCCAATCTAGCATGGCATGGATACGCAATCTACAGGAGGTCAGAACAAATGTGTGGACAATCGGTTGAAATAGTGTATGATCCTCTTCGTCAACAGTCAACAATAGGAATCATTGCTAAATTAAAGCCCCGATTAGGCACCAGAGATTAGATCGATACGAAACCATATGTTCTACCTTCTTCGACAAAAAGTAATTTAATTCCTCAAAAACTGTGTGGGAGTTAAAATTAAGATCACTTTCCATTCAACGAAAAGAAGCGTTCAGAAGTTTTCGAGAAGTCTTCTATTTCAAAATTTTATTTAATTAATCGTTTCAATTAAGTTTTTCCACTGGTCTTCAGAGAAAGTAAGCATGACATAAACATTTGAAGAAAAGACAGCAACCCTACGACAACAGACATTAATATTACAGCTTTCTTAATTTTCTTATACTGTTTTTCATTGAAATTCGAAAGATTTCCTCCCCAAGCGAGAACTACTCTCTTCAATGAAACATGTTTTTAGGTTTTTCCCTAATATTAGAAGTTAAACTGACGTTCACCCACAATCCACAAATTGCTGAATTCTTAATTATTATTTATTCGTTTCTTTTTAACTCATAGCAATTTTTTGAACCTTACGCTGGTACAACAAATTTAAAATTTTACGTTTGACAGAACAACTGTTTTTGCATGTGTGCGTGAATTCAGAGTCGATCTTCCAACCAAATGGGAGTAGATCTTTGTGGTTTAGAGTAACGCCGGGTTTACTTTCTTTTCAATGAAACATGGAAAATGGAAAAGGACTAAAGGAGTATCTCTTTTCGTCAATGTTTTTGATAGAACCGCTCAAGCGTCTATACTGTTTGAGCAGATTTTCCTTGGATTGAATACTTATTGTTTTTGATATTTTGGGTTAACTATCAATCAACACTTTAAAGATGCATAAAATATTTCATTTTTTAACCTAAACCACATCCAATTTCCATGCACTCGAATTCAATTCCTGTACAAAAATATATCCAACTCCGAGTCTCAATGTGAGTAGTTGGTATTTGTTTACAATTCATATTTCTTTTTAAAGATAAAAAACAACCCACAGAACGAACTCTGCTATAAAAAAAAAACAAGAAAGAAAAGGAAATAAGACCTAGTAATAGTATTAAGCATTTGTAATGTGTGTGTATCTTTAGGTTTGACATAATTTCAATCATAATAATAATATAACACCTACATGACCTACGTTTATATAAACTTTAAATAAATCTAATGATATCAAATCAAATTGCTACATTTTCATAATAATTATGTACATACATTCAAATATTGCTTCATTAAATATAATGTGATATTTTTGTTCAAACTTCTTTTTCTTCTTCGATCATGAATAATTCATTGCTCGAAACAATAACAAATTGTATACCTACATATTTATATAGTCCACATGTTACATTTGAAACAAAAAAAAAGTGCTGTTAGAACAAAAAGAAAAACAAAAGAAAATATTAACAGGAAAATAATTTCAATTTCAATTCACTATTAGTTTAGAACCAAGGACGAAAATAGAACAAAAGAGAAAAAAATCATGGAGAAAAACAAACAACTGAATTCAATTCGCTATGTATCATTGGAATAAATTGAACTGCTGCGAATTGAGATTGTTGTTTGCATTTGGATTGATTGTTGGTTGCATGTTACTAAAGTTGGCAAACATTGGTGTTTGATTCAGTTGAGGTGTTGGCATTGTATTTGTTTTTGTTTGAAAGCCAGCATTTGGCGACCGTTGTAGTGGGCTGTTTAAAGGTGATGGCATGCCGCCGAGGCCGCCACCAGAACTGAATAGGGATGGCGTTTGCACTGATAGGGGCTGCTTGACGGGACTTTGCACTTTGAGAGCATTCATCGATGGAGCCGGAGCATTTGATTTCAAATTCTTACTTGATAAAAGGTTGTCGAGGTCAATTTTAAGATTGCCTGAATTGGACCATGTCGCTCCAACGGCTAGGTCTGCTGTTGTGGCTGATGCGTTTGTCATTGCAGAGTTATGCTGCTGATTTGTGTTGTTATTGTTATTTGCACTAATTGGTTGGAGTAGATCATTGCTTGGAAACATAATGTTATCTGAAATGAAAATATGTAGATTTCAAATTAAAAACAACCAAAAACAGAACGGAAATAAAATATAGCCGAAAGTACTTAGGGATAATGAAACAATTGAATGGTGAAAGAATTTTTGAAATCGCTCCAGTAGTGTTTGAGATCTCGTTTTAGTGGGAATGGAGACAAAATACATTATGTGACTCAGGGATAATGCAGCATTCTTATTGTTAAAAATTTTCAAATCGGTTCGGATGTTTAGGCAGAAATTCATTACACAGACAGGCAGACAGAGTTCCTTTCGCAATTATAATATTAGTAAGGTTATTGGATGGCCTCGATACCTATATAAATTTTCTTTTCCTAGTAAGATCGCAGTTTCCGAAGGAGTTGGCAAGCGCTCTGTAAGCTTTTTTTTCACTTTAAAGAGGAGGTTAACACTTAGCTCGAGCCAATTACCTGTCCATTACACCAACAGAGAAGCTAGCAGTCTTCCCATTGATTTCACTTATAAGCCCACGGAAAAGAAGATACCCAGCACCGAACTGGAGGCTGTATGAACTAAATATTCTACCTATGCAACACTGTTGCCTCTAAATATAATCTTTCCATGAAAAATTCTTTTGCGCCAAGCGGGCAGAAAATGCAGAGAATTTTATGTCTCCTCCCTTCATCGTAGGTGCGATAGGCCTTGGTTCATAAGAAACTGTAAAAACAGGTCCGGATTGAATCTCTTGAAGATGCTGAAACACCAACAACAGTTTTGGCAAAATAGCAAATTCAAAAACTCAATTCTCAAAAAAAAGTTGCGCATACGCCAGAGTGGTATCCGTGGCGTAATCGTTAGCTTGTCTGCCTGTTACGCGGGAGGTTCGAGGCTCGAATCCCAACAGAAACCAAAAATGTTTTTTACGGGTATCACCTCTCGCGAGGAATTGGCAAGTCTTCTGATTATAAAATTCATTGCCATGGAAAGCGACGATTGAATTGTACTCATATACCAATGTTCATAAAATTCTTTACGAATGCAAGAAAAAACATTATTTAAATATAAAATTGGGGGCTGAATACCGAGAAGATTTCTTAGTAATTTAAAAGCAAAGATCAGTGTTTGGCGAAATTATACCCAATAATATTTCAGATTTGGAAATAGTCATCTAAATCTGAACGTTGAAATTTCAAGGGTGAATAAAAAAGGCCCTAATACAGACCTCCGAGGAACCCCCAATCGCACAGTCAATCTCGTCGATACTCTACTTTTCATAGTTAGCTTTACGATGATATTTGACGGAGTTATATTTGATGCAGTCTCAAGTTGCAGTAGTTGGTGAGACTGAAGTTCAAAAAAGTTTTCTGATCGGAGTAAATGCCTAGTGCCTAAATATTCAACCAGGCATATCATTTTTTTTATGTAAGCTCCTTTTTTGTAGAGTGCGACAGCGCTGAAATGCCGATGTGTCCAGTCATATCATTAACATGAGTCGTTTTCTACAATTTTTTAATACGACTATAATTTATATTGATTCATTGTTTTTGACAACCAAACTTTATTACATACAAAGGGTCTAACAGAGAGCAGAAAGCCCTGAAGCCTATCGCTATTCTCACAACCATTCCTTGTGCGGGAATGAAGGGACCTACAATTTTCTGCCGCCAATGACAAGTGGGGTGGTAATTTTTAGTAACATACCAGGCTTTTCAACACCTATGGCCAGATATTTAGAAGAAAAGAAACCGGTATTCTCTATTGATTTGCATTCGCACCGGTAAGAATTCACATCCGACTTATACATATAGGATGCCAAGACGAAGAGGCAGAGGAAGGATCATTCTACTTCATCTGTGAAAATACTTCTGAGAATACTTCTTCGACGAACTGGGCGAACCTAACCTAACCTTATACTGAACAACATTCTTAAATTCATTCAGAACTCCAAATGGTTCAGTGAAGGTTCCCTTCCCATGGGAACGTTCATAAAATACGTTCGCATACAGAGGGGAGGGAGGGGTCTCGCTGAATGTGACAAGATGTGACAAGGGAGGGAGGGTTTACGGCAGCGTAACGTTCGCCGTTCATCAAAAAATTTTACTACAGTATTTCTCTCGACTAACTTGTTTTAAATCGCATCATGATAAAAGTCTATCATTTCGCATTAGTAAATATACAGACATTTAAATGCATTTATTTGTAATACAATAAATTCTATTCGCTTTTTTTCCGCCCATTGAAGTATCTAGCACAATGGCTGTTTGCTATGAACTTTGTATTGGTCTCAACCGGGAACACAAAACAACCAAAGTAAGGAATGTTAAATACACCGGTGACAAGAAAGTCAAGGGACTGCGTGGTTCTCGTCTAAAGAACATTCAAACACGTCATACCAAATTCATGCGGGATCTTGTTCGCGAGGTGGTCGGTCATGCTCCTTATGAGAAGAGAACCATGGAATTGTTGAAAGTTTCCAAGGATAAGCGTGCTTTGAAATTCTTGAAGCGACGATTAGGAACACACATTCGCGCAAAGAGGAAGCGTGAAGAACTTTCCAACATCCTCACTCAAATGAGGAAGACTCAAGCTCATGCTAAGTAAATTTTTTTTTGAAACCCTAACGTAAAATAAAAGAGTTAAAAACAAAAAAAAAAAACAAAGAACAACAAAAACAATAAATTCTAACACAATATATTTACTAATGTTTATTGTTTTAAACATGAGCGCTAGCTCTTTGGCGCTGCTCTAGCGGCATTGGAGTCCGTAATATATTTGTTAATTTATTATAAAAATAAAAAAAATTAAAATTTGCAACTACACTATTAATTAAAATTTATCATGCGCAAGAGGAGGGGGGGGGGGTCTAAGCTTTTGTGACGTAGGGGACCAGAGAAAGTGTGACACTGGGGGAGGGGGGTCAAAAAAAACTTAATTTTATTGTGTAGTATTTTATGGACGGCCCCATCCCCAATAAAGGCTATGGCCTAATGGCTCCGTCATGCGTTCGACTTCAGCGGCCACAACTGACAACTCGATTAAAACACATTTATTCTTATGGGGTGTGTTCAGAGACGCTTCATTTGAGCCTAATTCGAAGTCTTTCCATTGATTAGTTCAAAAATGACAGGAAAATAAGGCCAAGAAGGGTTAGTGATAAAAATGTGAAAAAATTAGGGAATTTTTTGTTCATTTATTAGAATCAATTTAGGGGGCATCGCACTCAATTTTCGCAAAAAAAATGAAATAAGGACCACTCTAATAGACAAACATATTCACACATATGTATGGTGTTCTGTGTAACAAAAGCGCATTAACGCGACGGATTCATTGGCTATCCAAAATTTTCACATATTGCAAAGTTGAAGTTGAAGTTGAAGCGTGACGGAGTCATTGGGCCATAGCCTTAACTCAGTCACCAACCCAATCCTCTGCTATTCAACACATACTATGCCCCCTCCCCACCTTGTTATACGGGGTACGGGGAGCAAAGTGGATCTTTGAAATCCGAGTGGGGAGTTGTCTAATCTAAGCTCCCAGTTTTGCTGCTTGGAGCGGAAGCATGGAAATTATCTAAAGAACATTTTGGTCGTTTAGAAGGCGGATAGATACCAACGCTCCGAATCAACGGTTTTCCGAAAGCACTTTGCAGTGCAATCGCGGAAGGAGAAGACCTAGTTTAGATTGAGAAATCAAGCGGAAAAATACCTTAATAAACTTGAGTGCAAAAATAAAGAGAGCTCGGCCTAAATCGAAATTACTATCGAAAGATATTGGTAAAGTGCGGGGTTGGTTCACCCCGCACTGTAATGCCCACCTAAGCAAGTAGGCTTTTCAATGTTTTTGAACACATTCAGGCGTCAACAACGAAACTCGTCTGGTGGTGCAACGTGGAGCATTTGAATAAATAATAATAATTTGAATGAAATGCAATGAAACTCCTTCCTGAATGAGTAGATGAAGTTATTGTGAGAATAAAGGAAAATTGCGCAGTGAATTAAAAAAGAAGACCTAATTGTTTCCGGCCGATTACAACCGAGATTTACAGCCAAAATTAGTAAGTATGTCCGGTTAATATACAGAAACCCCGATGAGAGACTGTTATGTGCAGCAAGATACACCGGAGTTAAGAGGTGATTACATTCTAGCCCCCCCTAGGACCCCCCCCCCCCGCTGCTTGCTACCTAAGCAAATGAATAATTAATATATATGCAAGAAAAAAGTTTGGGATGTTAAACCTGAACCAAAAACTCTTATCACACTTCATTATTTGCTTTCGAATAACCTGCATACCTATGGATTGAATGTTGTTCACAGTTTCAAATGAGAACAAAGTTCAACTTAACATAAGAGTATCTGTCATATAAGTTCAATAATTTGGAAAAAGATTCTGTGTAGGTATTGATATTTGTTGTGTATTGGAAATAAACAGCATTCTGCAAACTGCATTTTGTCATATATCGGTTGAGATGTCAATCTTTCCTTACGACAGCTGCTGTTATAAGCTTCAAATATTTATAAAAAATCAGAACACTCTCCATTAACAAACCTTTGGTTTCATTTAAAATAGATTTATTTTTAATTCAGTTTCACAGAAATTACATAAATCAACTCATAAAAATTGAGGAAAATAAAAATGCTTCATACAATAGTGTTTTTTAAACTTTAATGGAATTTGTTGTTCTGGTTGTGGCTTTCATTCATAAATTAAAAAATTCAAATATCTCGTGGAGACCATTGAAAGTAGGTTAGATCTAATGACGATGTAAATGTTTGTAGTTCTACTTATTGCCTTCTGCAATCAACCCATAGCAAACGGACATCACTTGAGCAGCGACTTCTCGACAATCCTCTGATGCTTCTCCACCAATCAACGGACTCTTTGAACAATCCTCCAGCCACTCCTTTATCTCAAAAAGCTTATCCGAAAATTCAGTGAACAACACAAATCGTGGCACCGTAACCAATGTCGCCCCAATCAGCTGCAACGTATTCATTCTCACCTTTGGCTCGCTGCTAAATCGAATAAATGAGTACAAATCGAATATTTCTCTTGCCATCTTCGGCAGCAAAGGACAGTTTTGTGCAGCAATCACCACAACGGTCAGAGTGTTTAAGAAGTTTGATAGCAAATACGTGTCGATATCGTGTGAAATTTTTCCAAACTTCGCAAACACCATTTGTCGTGTACGTTCACCCCTGACCAATGGAAAGAAAAATGATCCAGCAACTGGTGCAAAACGATTAACTCCACCCACCATCTCTGCTTTCGGTTTGGAGAAAAATCTTTTCGTTTTCTCTTTCAAGCGCGCTCGAATTATTTTCTGAGATTCAATTAAACGAATGTTGTGTTCATTTGGTACTTTCAACTTTCTGGGATGAGGAGAAACTTCGACAATTTTAGATGACAAAAATCCATTCTGCTCTTTGTTGTTCTCACTGAGTTCCTTCGCCGAAGCTGCCAGCACCTGCAGCATCAAAATTCTCAAACTGACATTGTAGGATGTGTTGTCGGTGTGGAATTGGGCGCAAATATACTCAGCACATCGTTTGGGGTGAGCCACACAAACTGCCACACAATTTTTAAATTTAACTTCTTCGAAGTTCTCGTAGAAAAATTTCATTTCAAGACTTATGAAAACTTGCAATAGTTCGATGGCTTGTTGTGAATCGTTATTAGGCAATTGGCTGCGAATTAGTTTCTCTGACACTTCCAGAGCACTGTGAAACAGTTCATTGTCGTCGTTGGCCATTAGGGAGTCTTTGAGATCCAGAATAAACTTTGGACGCTTTTCTAGTATCGTAGGAGTATCATTTGACATATCGTACGGAACACAATCATCATCATCAGAATCCAACTCGGGTTTATCATCATCTGCGATTTCAGTGATCATTGGTTCATCTTCAGGTCTCCTTTGTATTTCTTCGATGTCTTCTCCCTTCTTTAAAATAACTTTTTTCTTTTCCAAATCGAAGAATTCCTTCGAAAGCCTCTCTAGAATTTGAGTATCAACTTCACAACTCAACAGGTCGTCTTTTTCATTTAGTTGTTTTGCTTTCGCGGGCAGCTCTCGTAATTTTTGAATAATTTCGCCTTGAGGTAGATTCATAACGTACGTATAATCAAATTGCAGCTTTTCTGCGTTGGGGTTTGTCTCCAACATTCCCAGAATTAGTTCAGCAGTTAGCATTCCAATGTGACGGAAT
This sequence comes from Melanostoma mellinum, assembly GCA_914767635.1. Lineage (NCBI taxonomy): Eukaryota > Metazoa > Arthropoda > Insecta > Diptera > Syrphidae > Melanostoma > Melanostoma mellinum. The sequence continues at coordinate 50,747,423 of OU612058.1, forward strand.
ATTGGATCCACCGAAGTCAAGTGGTTTTTGTTGCCCTCGTACAAACGTCGGCGTATCTCATTTCGTTGCTGATCACCAATTTTGAAGACAGAGTCATTGGTAAAGATGTACTGAGCCGTAAGCACGAGAAGCTTTGAAATATAAACGTGCTGATTAGAAGTCATTTTCAAACATACGTTGCGATTTGACCAAACAGGTAGGAGGTCTTGAAAGAGCTTCCATAGTAATTTACTATTCAAATCTGACTTTGAATCACACTTATCCACGATGGCAATGTAGCCCACAAGATTGTTGATAGCATCATCGTTTGACAACATTTTTATCAACGGAATTTTGTTTAGCAAGCAAAAGTTCCATTCCTCGGATGTAAGTGCAGCATTGTCAAGCAAAAGGTAGAGATTCAAATTCTGGTTCAACAGCAGCATGGCAAATAATTGAATTGCGTTTCGATCAATCTTCAAAAGAAGTTCGTTGACGAATGAGCGGTATTGGCGAACTTTGCACACTTCCATCAAAATTTGCGTGAATTTAGTCAAACTCTCAGCAACATCGTTTCCAAAGGTAATTATTATTCTACTAAGAAGGCGACTCATTATACTAAGATTGAATATCTTTTCTGATGCTGCCTCTGCATAGGTTTTGACCATGAAATGAAATGCACGAATGAAGTGTACTAGAAGAACATGTGCGAAATTGCTCGGTTGAAACATCTCGTCCATTTTTCCATGGAGGACATTGGCAATTCTGTTTGGGAAGGATATCAGAATTTGAAGAAATTCATAAACGTCAGTTTCCATATAATAACTTCCTACGTTCTGTCTGCAAAGATGAACGAACGCAACTGACATATAATGCTCATCGGCAAAGAGAGATTTCAAGATCTCTGCAGCTGTGACGGGCCAACTACTCAACTGCTTATTCAGGGCATAAAACGTCTCAAAGATGAAATTAATGTTATGATCGGCTTTCAACAAGTCCATAAGAATCTTCGATGAACATAGCACATCATCAACTGGCCATTGGTAAGAGAAGTGCTTGGTTATGTTTGTAAGAATTTCTGGGTATATTGTGGTAGCAAATTCTTGCCAGTCGTTATTCCAATCCTGATCGGTTCCGTTGAGTTTTTCTGGTGTTGCGTTTCCTGGTAGATACTTTCTATGAAGTGTTAAGATTATGTTTTCGATGAGAAGGACATCACTACGTGATTGAACTTTTTGAATGTTTTTCAAAGACTGTAACAACTTCTGAAGGTCCGAGCTGGTGGTGTTGGAGTCTTGTGTCGAAGCTGAAAAGGAAAATTATTGCATCCAATTGGAATGTTTTTTTTAGTGTGATTGTTTTTTATGTTTAAAGTTTTTTAAAAGCACTGTCGAACGCACTTATTCTAACTACTTCACTATAATCACAACCCCGGACTTAACTCAGAAAATAAAAAAAATAAAAAATAGGGTGGCGTAACAGACCTAGGATCCCCAGGGCCCAATTCTCACAACCATGCCTTCTGAGGGAATGAAGGGGACCTACAATTGTCTGCTGGTTGAGAACGGCTAATGGAAAAAACGCTTTTCATGACAATGAATTTACTAACGGAGGGCTTGCCAAATCCTCGCGAAAGACAATACCCGTGGGATTCGAACCACGAACCTCTGGGCTAACAGACAGACATGCTAACCATCACGCCACGGGTAGCACTTTTTGTAATTAGTGATCTTCTAGAGATAATTGCATATTTAAAATAAAGAGGGAGAGAGAGATAGAGTGAGATAAATAGATAGATAGATAAATAAATAGATAATGAGACGGAGAGATAGAGTGAAAAAGAGAGGAAGAGAGAGTGAGAGAGGGAGAGAGAGAGAGAGAGAGAGAGAGAAAGAGAGAGAGAGAGAGAGAGAGAGAGAGAGAGAGAGAGAGAGAGAGAGAGATGATAGCCTTTCTGACTCTGGACAGGACAGGACATTTTTGTGGGCCCCAAAAAAGCGATTCCTTCTTTTTATTTTTTTGTTTTTGCTTAACAAACTGAAATAATGCAACGTTAGTTTTTAATGGGATGAAGAATCGGTTCTCAAAGGCCAAAACACTCAAAAATGGTTATTAGTTTATAGGTGATGGGAAAATTTAGCATCAATCAAGCATCACCAGACAAAAAGGCTGGCGGTTTCTAATCGAAAAAAGCCAAATCCAATAATTATATATATTAATTTTGTCGTTGAAGCCCTAGGGTTTGCCTTGTGGTCTCCAGGAAGCGTTTTTTTGGAAACTAGCCCTGAAGTAGCCCTATGTTTTTTCTGGGGCGAGTTCAGATAATGAAAAGGGCTATCAAAAGACATTTATTTTTGTTCAAATAACAGGCGTGTGTGCTGATTTTGTGGTTTATCGTTTTTTGACAACTCATAGATTTGTCGTGGAAACCTGTGTTAACCCTAGGCAAAGTTTAACGAACGAACCGAGTATTTCTTTCCTTTTGCGCCCCATGGGTCTCGTACTACTGAAGCGATTACAGCTCTCCCACTTATGATCAAATGACCCGCGACATGCCACACTAAGTTGTATACTTGATAATGATGTTCAAGGTTCGTAGAGTTTTTTTCAGATACAATTTTGTTTTATTCCTAATTTTTTTTCACAACCATCAAGTTTTTCGAATACTTTCAAGACAGAAATCGAAAATGGTGGCGAAGATGTTTTTTTTTTTAGGCCCAGGTTGACCTCGAACTGTAATGACCATTTTATAAGTAAGTAAGCAACTTTTATTTTCTGCAAAGAAGATATGCTGGATCAACCAGTTAATACGTAATTCTTTACAGGTAAAGGATTTACACTCACAAACTTCATATCATCAATTGCAATAAAACTGAGATTAGGTCAATTAATCTTTTCGTCGCAACCCCACAATAAAAAAATTCTCTTTCTATTGACTTAACTTTTCCATTCAAGATAACAAAAAAACATATAATGTGATTATTTGTGTAATAAAACAACCCAATAACGCAGAAACCCCGTAACGAATATGATAACACTTCACAAGAGGTTTTAAGAAGTATAAGAATTATTCCGTTTCGCTTTTTAGTCTTCTTATGTTCAAAGTTCATAAAATAACAAGAAAATAAAACAACTTAATGACACTTACCCATTGGCATTCCTTGGTTAATTGACAAATCTCCAAATCCTGAGAGTAAATCAGAAGCACCACTGCTTCCGCCACCTCCTGAAGAAATAATACTATGTTGAGCTGTTTGGTTACCAAACAAATCAAGTGACGCACTTCCATTAGATGCACCACCAAAAACGTTTCCAATTGATCCAGCACCTCCCATTACATTATTGGATACAACTTCTCCTTGGAATGCAGTAAAATCAGCAAATTCATCAGTTTTTGTAACTGCAACTGGCGCAACTGTGGCTACTGGAATTGTTGTTGGCTTTTGTGTCACCGAAGAAGCACTACCAAACGCACTGGCAAAATCACCAAATTCATGACTATCTTCGGCACGAGGATTGAAATCATCAAAATCATTTGATTTGGCAGCAGCAGCAGGAGTGGATTTTTTACTTTCAGTTGGTGAGCACGTTTTGAATAAGTCATCGATAAGGTTATTGTTTGTGTTGTTACTGACATCCTCGGGTGGGGTATCACGATGAGTTGGCGAATGAATACCAGGAGTTTTAGATTTGCCAAAATTCGCAGCTGCTCCCATGTCGATTTTTTTGTTAGTTACAATTGTGGCCTTTGTTTGTGGTTGTTTCGTGATTGTGGAAATTGGTTTGCTTGAACGAATGCTGATATTGGACTTTCCTTCAGTGGCAACTTCTGCAGGGCTCGCTCTGTCGTTGTAGCGATAAGCCCTGTAAGAAACAAAAATATTTTCAAATTAGAGAACTAAGAACTTCGTTGTTGAACTATGTTTAACTCAAAACATTTGTCTCCTACATTACCTTGGGCTCGGTGTGTCGCTGTCAGAGAGCTCTTTTTCCGCTTCATAGGGATTATCGTCGTCATCATATCGATCACCTGGTCGGGCATCAGAGTCTGAGAAGATAAAGGTATGTATAATTAGGGTGCACATCAGTAAGCTACGAATAACCTTATAATTTTAGGTAGAGCTACTTACACCAATTTTCTCCGTGATCAGTACGTGAAGTTTTCCAACCCTCATTGTTTCCCGATCCGCCACTACCTCCCACAGAATTGAAACTTCGCATGCCCATAGCATCGCTGCTCATCCCAATATATTTATCTTTATTTTTCTTGGCCTTTTTTCGTTCGTCCCTGAGACGATCATCATCCTGTATGAAGTCTATAAGTTCTCTTACCTTTAAATAAAAATTGTTGATAGAAAGTGGTCATTTAGCAACAAAGCTTAACAACAAACCTTATGTCTAACATTAATTCCTTGATCTTTGCCACCCTCATCGGTAAATGTATAGTTTTCGAGTGAACGAAGATCATAAATGTGTTCCCTGGAAGAGGTAACCACTCTTTCGGAGCCATTTCGCACTAAATAGTTGAGCAGAAGTAAACTCTGAAAACGATTTTAGTTGAGTTATTGAAGGATATCTCTCAATTGATGAAACTTACTTTATACGTTCTTCGCCAGTTAGTTTTATTGTCTTGTAGCATGCGTTTCCATAACATTGACATTACTTCGGGAAAGCTTTCATATGTAAAAGTTGCATGGGCTAGTTCCTGCATTAGTGGTCCAGTTGGTCCCCAGGGATCATCGTTTGTTGCCTCGCGGACTTTCCCTTCAATTTCTGTGTAGTTCATCACCACATTGGTGCTAAAGAATCAAAGAAAATTATCAGATATAATTATTGTGGTTTCTCTTGGGCGACTTGGTAGTAGATTGTATTTAGTTCAAGAATCACTTCACTTGTATATAAAAGGTACATAGTTAATATATACTATTGGTAGGCTTATCGTAAAGCAAAGAGAAATTTTCAGTTCATTAAAATTCAAGCTCCTACAAACGGCGCTTATAAAGCAATGCAAACCCAGTGAATGCAGAAATAAGAAGTAATAAGCAACTTCAGTCATCGTATAAAATATGAAAATGTTTTTACATGGAACTGAAAAATAAAGAAAATATTTACGAAATAGAAAGAAACAGCTTTCGGAAAAAATGGAGTTCATATTAACTATTATATATGTTTGGAAGCGTACATGCCACAAAGTCGCAAATTTGAAAAGCCTAAAACTTATGGTGCCCGTGGCGTAATGGTTAGCATGTCTGCCTATTACGTGGAAGGTTCGTGGTTTGAATCCTAACAGAAAACCAAAAATTTTTTCCTCGGGTATCGCTTTTCACAAGGAATTGGCAAGTTCTCCAATATTAAATTCATTGCCATGAAAAGCGCTTTTTCGATTCGCAGTTCGGAGTCGGCAGAAAATTTGAGTGAGGGCTGTGTTTTGCTATAAAACCACTTCTAATCATAGTTATGGTTTTTACTGTTCACAACATACACACACATTCAAAACCAACCACTCATTTGATTAGAAATGAAGCATTGCATTAAATATTTTAGATGTTTAATGGAGACTATCTCCTGTTTAAAGGAGACGATCTCCGGATCAAAGCGAAAACTATTTCAAAATTTGGACACAACAAAATTACAAGGACAAGGACAAGTTAAAATCATGTAATAAAACTACCATAAAAATGTAATCATGTAATCACTTCTCACATTATTTTCCAAACGCTTTCTGTCCAAGCATCACTTTCAAGTCTTTTTCCCTAGCCACTGTCCACAGTGAAAAACCCTTGCGAGTATCAATACATAATGATTTACTCCTGGCTAAAAAGTAAACAACAGTGAATGCAGGGATTTTTGGTCTTAAACAAATTCAAACAGCAGAGTCAACAGATTTTTGCTATTAAAAAATTTTGTGCAAAGGCACGAGGTCTTTGCAAAACTGACTAAGTCATTTGCTCAGACAGTAAGGAAGGCTTGATTTCTCCAAAACATTTATGAGTCCATCCCATCCGCTGCTTGCCTGATAACTTCGAGGCATATAAGTATTTTGCTGCAAATTGCACCCTGCATGCACTCTTCTGGACATGAAGATGTTTAAGGGATTGATGAGGTGAACGCCGAAATGACGTGTTCGATATAGCCCTCAATCCCAATTTATAAATCTTTAATTTGTGCGAATATGAAAAACAAAAAAACAAATTTTTTAAGAAAAAAATATACTCACAAACCTTTTTTGCCTTTTCCAGAAAGTTGGTCGAGACCGCATGGCAGTTAGGTACAACTTTGTGAGGTTTCTTATAATCGCTTGTGGAGACTCATTGAGAACGAAACTCAGAGCTCAATCAATGAAGCTTTTTTCTGGGGAGCATTTAATGTTTCCGGCCCATATCAAGTGTAAAACACAAGAAAAGCGGAAGCAATTGATAAGAACTTAAGCGAGATTATCTAGAGTCATCTACATGAGATATTCAAAATCATAAGCTCACAGACTGGAGCATGCAAGGATACAGCGAATAACAAGGAAAACAGCCCATAAAAAAGTTTTACTTGCATGAAAATGATTGCTAAATTAAATTGAAAAACAAATTCCACATAAACAAAACGCACCACTTTTGTCAATGTTGGAGCTATTCCACTCTTAAAGTTTTCTTTTCTCAAAATACGGTTCGTTTTACGTGCGATTACAGCGCACTTGTAAATCCAAAAGATTTAAGACCTATTGGTCTATCATCCTTCCTCCTTAAAACACTGGAAAGAATGATTGACATACACTTAAGACAAGAAATTAAACCTTGTCTGATCTCAACGGCGCAACATGCCTATACAAAAGGTAAATCAGTGGAAACTGCACTCCACTCTCTGGTTTGCACCATTGAAAAATCCCTGCACTACAAAGAATACTCTCTCGTCGCATTCCTAGACATAGAGGGTGCATTTAACAATGTTAACAATACAGCAATCACTAGTGCTCTTGATGGGCTGCTCATAGAGGAGCACATCAAGAACATGATAACAACAATGCTCAGCAGCAGAATTATATAAGTTTCGAATTGGGGAACTACAGTTGTTTTATCTCCCCTACTGGGAAACCTGGTCGTTAACAAATTGTTAATCGACCTAGAGGACGAAGGTTTCAAAACCATAGCCTATGCCGATGATGTAGCGATTGCCGTTTCAGGTAAGTACCCACAAACTCTAGCTGAGCTGCTACAAACAACACTCAACAAGCTTAACAATTGGGCTGTAGATTGTGCTCTGAAAATCAATCATCACACAAAACCGAATTAATTCTATTTGCGAGGAAATAGAAAATTCTGGACTTCAGACCCCCAACTATTAAAATGGTAACTCTCACACTGTCAAATCAGGTTAAATATCTAGGTCTCAACTTTGAAAAAAAAACTGACTGAAAACTGAAAAACTGATTGAGGAAAGAGTAAATAAAGCCAACGTGGCACTCTTCTCTTGTAAACAAACCATTGGTGGGAAATGGGATTTTCCCCCTAAATCACCCATTGGCTGTTTACCTAAATAGACCGATACTCACATACGGGGTGATAGTCTGGTGGACAGCACTAGACAAGATGATCAACTACAACAAGCTTGCCAAAGTTCAAAGAACGGCTAGTCTGTGTATTAGTGGCGCACTGAGGACAGCCCCATCGGACGCCCCTAGATATCTTCAGCAAACAAGTCGCAGCTAGCTCAACTCGACTCAGAGCTACATCACAGTGGACTTATAATCAAATCGGCCACACTACGATTCTAGATAACTTTAGATTCTTACCGAATCGATCCGACTACACCACCCCCAAGTTGGTGTTTGACAACAATCTCCAAGTAACCATACCTTCAAGAGAAGCTTGGGAAAATGGCACTCTCTTGGAAAATGAAGCAATACACTTTTACACCGATGGTTCAAAAACCAGCGAAGGTGTGGGAAGTGGAATCTACTCAGAAAAACTGAATCTTAGTCTTTTTTTCCGCCTACCCGGTTATTGTAGTGTGTTCCAAGCGGAAATTCTGGCGATTAAGGAAGTGCTGTCTTGACTCAAATAAACCTCATATCCTTTTCGGATATTCGAATCTTCTTGGACAGCCAAGCTGCCCTTAAATCTCTTGCCTCTGTCTCTACAAAATCCATCACAGTCCAAAATTGTCAGATGTCTCTGAGGGAGATATCAAATCAGTTTAACATTCACCTTTCATGGGTGCCAGGTGCCAGGGCACAGGGACATACCAGGCAACTGTATGGCAGACGAACTAGCCAAAAAGGGCACGACCACTTCCCTACGCTCAGAATAGAACAACATAGGTGCACCTATCGCTACATGTAAACTCGTGCCAAAAAGGGCACGACCACTTTCCAACGCACAGAATGGAACAACATAGGTGCACCTATCGCTACATGTAAACTCCTACTCAGACAAGACGCTTCAGGGATAACAAACACTAGATGGACTGAGAGTAACAACTGCCTTGCAACCAAAAAAGTTTGGCCGTGTGCAGACTCAAAACGCTTAAAGAGTTTGTTAGCCCTGAACCGCCTGTATCTAGGTTCTACAATAGGTGTTCTTACGGGACACTGCCTAATAGGGAGACACGCCAAAAGACTTGGTGTGTTTTCCAATGATTTCTGCAGAAGCTGCATGGAAAAGGAGGAGGAAGAAACCGTTCAACACCTTCTTTGCTCATGCCTTGCACTAGTTCATAGGAGGAAAACTCATCTCGGTGAATTCTTCTTCGATGATACTAGGGACTTAGCTTACATAGACCCTAAAAGTCTTTCGAAATACATTAAAAGTTCCGCGTGGTTCAATTAGCAGGTGATTAACCGGCTAGTCCCGTAATGTAAGATTAAATAAGTTATCAACTCGTTAATCTTACATCGGGTTTCTGAAATCAGTAGGTGATTTACTTGCTGATCTCTGTGGTATCACAATGGGCCCTTGTGGCCTAAGTGTTTCAGGCAATGTACTCATTGGCTGACAGCCACTTCCACCTAACCTAACCTAACAGCACACTTTACAATATGCAAACAAGCAATGGTCTAAGCTTATTCAAAAATGACTTTGCTAAAATGGCGCCCAACGTTGGATGTGTTTCATCTTTCTATGAATTCTAAGTAACTTACCTCATATGAGAACATCTTTAATGTAACAGAAAATAGTAAATAACATTGATTTTCTGAAGTAATAAGGGTTAAAAGTTCGATGCTTTCTAGACTCTCAAATAAAAAAGTTATCGGTCGTAATATTTTCCACGAGTTAAAGAGAGTTTTGAGGCCCAAGTTTTTAATTTTTTTGGATGTAGAATGTATAAATCTACAAACTTATTCTTATTCGGAAGAACAAGTGCATCCTTTAAAAAATAAATAATTAGGGTGGCCCAACAGAGCGGAGAGAGTTCATTTGCTAATCGAATTTATTTGCCGTTTGTTTGCTAATCGAGTAAGTTCGTTTCATGGTATGAAAGTACTATCGGAAGGCTTGCTAATTACTCCTAATAGTCGATATTCTTTGAAAAATAATTTTTGTTTCCTGTTGGGTTTGGAGTTTTCAACGTAACAGGCAGAGATGGTAACAGTTATGCCACGGGCAACAAAAGGGAAACGCTGCCTTCAAGATATAATCGAATTTGAGAGACGTTAGAAGACAATATGCTGGAAATATGAGGACTATATTTTGGAGGTTATTAAGAGAAACTTCTACTGAACCTGACAAAAAAAGTAAATTGTCCATTTCTCAACATTTGGGTTCTATTTTGAAATTATTTTATCTCTCTGTTTTGTGTGAGAATTAATCATAAATCGAAATCTTTCAAAGGGCATCTGTTCATGTTTTATGTATTTTCATTGAAATGAGTTTTTCCATTTTCACACATAAGAGCTAATTCAGAATTTCTTTGTTGTTTTTCTTGTTTCATCGCATACATAAAAGTAATAAAAATAAGGCATTAATAACCCGAGTGCAAAATTGCTATCGACCGGTGTTATTTATTTAATAATTAATTTTCTCCGATTAATATTTTTTCATGTTCATACAAATTGTCCATGTAATGAAAAAAAAAATTTGAAAAATAAATTTTCACCACCTGACTGCTAACATCTCAATATTTCATATTTGCTCACGAACACTTTAACCTTAATTGCACACACAAGCTATCACAAAAAGTTTTACAACTCAGTTTTGAAAGCAATGACTTTGTTTATTTTTAGAACATTATACATACATTACAGAAAAAAACACTCGTCTACTATCAAAGTTGTGATAAGATAAACCGAATGATATCCATTTGATTGCCATTGACGGCTGTGACGAACGGATGAACGGAATAAGCTTGCAACTTTATTGTTATAGCAGGTAAGGTACATACTAAGTTTCGTTTTTTTCTTTTTCTTTTGAATTCTGTACCTCGTACTTCATAATGATTTTTCTTTTATTTAGCTGAGATAATGAGTGAGTGAAACTCTGATATTATTTGTTTGAATGTTTAACGTGGTATTGATGTTGTATTGGAAATGTGCCAGAGTTCTCAGGAGGTTACAATACAAAGATTGTTAGCATTTTCTGTATATTTTTTCATACTTAACTAAGTGTGTAGATTTACACACAAGCGAAAGTTGATTATTGAATGAACGTTGTTTTTAAAGAAAACGAAATAAATGTCTTTCTTAATTTTTATTTGTTTTTTGGCGGTGTTTTGATTGAAAATTCAATAAATACTCTAAACGAGAGTGTCGTTTTGCTCTATCGTTGGGGCTCAGTATCATCAAGAAACCAAAACAAAACTTGTCTCCAACGACGTAGTTTTAACAATTGTTTGTCTGTACACTTTAATCAGACATCCAGAAATATAATCCGATTTATAGATGAAAAAAGGGAAGTTTGGAGCTACTAGACCCTAGCACATTGAAAACCGCTTTCTTCACCACAACTTCAATTTTAATAATTTTTTGAAAATAAGAAATCAGCAAGTTTGACTTGTTTTCTACTTCTAAAAACCAAAAATTAAGTCTGAACTTTGTTTATAAAAATTGAAACTTGCAAGTTTAATAAAAATTACCCAATTTGATAATCAACATCGATTAAAGAAAACAACTCTTTAAAAGACTCATCTAATAGTTTCCTATACTTTTTCTCCTGATTCGACAAAATGCAAAACAGTGACAGAGGAAATGCTCCGCAATGTCCTCCTCTACAGGATCTAGAGTTTGGTATCGCTTAAGCCTTACTTTCTTACTTAGGTGGGCATTACAGTTTGTGATGAATTTGAGTCTCAACCAACATCAAACAATTCGATTTCGGGCGAGCTCTCTCCAGTTTTGCACTCTGAGTCAGTTGAGGTCTTCTTCATTAATTTCGACACCTAAGACAAGGTCTTACCCTTCCGTCCACCCGCCGAGCAGGAGCCTTGATGTCTATCTGCTCTACCTGTCCTTAAGCTTAGCACATTTAAATGTTTCGCAAAAGAGAATTGTGTCAGTGTTTAAAAAGTGTTTGTCTTTCTGCTTCGGGATAGTAAAAATGCTATCCCTCCAACGGAGGTATGCCATCTATAATTTTGCTTTTGACAGATCCCTCACAGACCAACCCCTAATTCAGGTCCTGAGAAAGCCGTCTGAGATTCATGCTTGCAAGTTCATTGGCGATCTCGCTTCCAGTTATACCGCGAGGGCCTGGAATATAAGAGACACTCAAAGAACTTAGTTTTCCAACCGCATTCACAGAGGTCCTGTATTCCTCCTGGATCACATTTGAAGTAGTTAAATGATTGATGTTAATTCAGACACAAATACTTCATCCAAAACAATTCTATTTCATAGGTTGTTTTATTTAATTTCTTAATAAAAAAATATTTCTTCTTTTAAATCGAACATAGATTATCATAATGGAAGGCCAAGACATCAATTCTTTATTTCTCGGAAGCCTGAAATTCTAGACCAATTATGTGACTAGTTCAGTAGTTCAAGAACCTTCAAGAATACGTCATCTGATTCAAACTTCTTGAAAATAAAGCATGTAGGTGCTCTTCAGCTTTTGAATTTTAACAGCTCATCAAATTAATATAATAGAGCTATTACGAGGTCAGATTTGAATTCAGCGTATAACAAATTCATCGGAAAAAAGAAAAAGCTCAAACATAGCAAAAACTTTATTTTTTCGATTTTGAAGATTTATTCTCTCGAAAACGTGGCGCGACAAGTAAAATTTGAAATCAGTGACGCTAAACCCTTTAGTTAAATGCAATTTTCTTTTTGCATCAATAAGAAACGCATATTTTGGCGCTCACTGTAATTAACATCATACCCACGACATGAATTTTTACCGTTGATCTAGATTAGCCCGAGAATAAGAACGATTTGGAAGAGAATATTCGGAGCCTTATTACTCACATGCAGCAAGCAGCAAATGCTCTAAAAAGCTTGCAACTTAATCGACTTGTGCGATTGGACATCTCGACTGAAATTTAATCGAGCCAGCCACGGCGGCCATTTGCCTGAAACCTTTTTTAAAATTTAATAGCAAACCAGAATCTTTGTAATGAAGCTAAATTCTTGGCCATTACATAAAATTATATGCGTTTAATTTTTTCTTGAAAGCCACATGTGTAAAAAACACCCTTTAACACGCATTGCGAGGCTAAAATGGCTGGGACTCTTAGAGCGAATGGAAATCAACGCTCCAACTTGGCGGGTTTTCAGGAGCACATTGTAAGGAAGTCGCAGTCGGGAAAGACCTCGACTTAGGTGGCGCAATCAAGTTTAAGAAGACCTCAACCGACTTAGTTTAGTTTAGTTTAATTTATTCAATTCAGGTAAATACTTATAAGCTAGTGTAGTAAAGGTTTAATAATACATATAAAGTAAAATTTTTAAAATCGAGAAAAAAAAACAGAAAATGTATAGTAAGACAAAATATTATCATTGGTGGAAAGAAAATAATGATGATTTGATTTTGTTTAAAAAGGAGTACATATTATGTAAGGTGTTGAAGAAAGAAAATAGAAAGTAAAAAGTTAGGTAGAGGTAAGAGTTTGTTTATTAATAAGATTTTAAGTTAGATGTTATCAGGTTAACAAGTAAGTAAGTAAAAAAGTAAGCTGCTTTATTTAACTATGTTGGTAGAAAATTTTGATGTTTTCTTCAAACTGCCGTATGCTGCTTGACTCACGTATTTGAGTTGGGAGTGAATTCCAAGAACGTACAGCTTCGATAAAGGACTGTCTTTTGGATGTTAGACAAAAGAAATTAGGAAGCATAAAATTAGTTGTTCTGTTGGATGCTGCGAATCGAAGAAATTCGTACAGAAAGGGTGGCTGTTTCGTGTGCAGGATAGTGAAGAGCATTTTCAATGAACGAAATTTAGTATAATTTTCAAATGACATGCCTAGAAGGTTTTCAGAAAGATGTGACATATGATAATATTTTCTTTGGCCATAAACGTAACGGATGGTATTGTTAAACGCAACTTTTAATTTCGCTCTGCTCGCAGAATCGCAATTGTTATAAATTTCGCAACCATACGAAAGATTTGGGATTACGAGGGTTTTTGCAAGGAGCATTCTTGTGTTGACCTTCCAACACTAAACTCTGAAAGGTCCATAAAGATCATAGCATTCGGTAAGTTTTTCCCACTACCGAATTTATGTGGCCATTCCATGTTAATGTTGTGTTGAATATTACTCCTAAGTTTTTAGATTTTTTTATAAACTCTAAAGGGGTGCCATTAATACTGATCGATGGAAAATAGGATTAATCAAGTTCTTTCTTAGTTATAACTAAACATTTGCATTTCAATGGATTAGCATAAGTGCGTTGCTATTTGTCCATGTAAATTTATTTTCAAGTTCGTGCAGACACAGTCTTCAGTAAGTCCTAAAGGACAGCTTTAAATAACTGTATGTCGTCTGCATAGAAGTGTTAGATACATTGCACAAAATTGATTATTTTTCATTTATGTAAAGGGAGAATAATAAGGGTGACAAGCTAGATCCGTGAGGTACGCCATTCGATATGAGCAGGCATTTAGAATGTTTGTTGCCTTGATATACCGATTGATTCCTATCGCTAAGAAACGAAGAAAAGAGTTTCAAGGCTTCTGTTGACACGTTGTATTTTATTTTAAACTTATTAAGAAGTTACGAATGATTGACCTTATCGAAGGCTTTTGAAAAATCTAAAAGCACTAGGAAGGTTACCCAATTTTTATCGAGTTGGCTTCTAATGTCCTCAATTACCTTTAAAAGAACTGTTGTACAGCTGTGCTTCGGTCGGAAGCCAGATTGGATGTTAATTAAAAAGTTGTGGTGCTCTATATATAAGCCAATGAACGAATTTAGGATGCCAGGTTCATATCAAAAAACTGCAACAAGTAGCTAGACTTAAAAATCCAGCCTGGTACCGTCATCAAACAAATCTCCTTATTATTATTATTTTTTTTTTTTTTTGTGACGCAACAGAGCGAGGAGCCCCAGGGCCTCGCACGTTTCTCACAACCATGCCTTGTTAGGAAATGAGGGGACCTACAATTTTCCGCCGGTTCCGAACGGCTAAAAGCACTTTTCATGGAAATGAATACTAACGGAGGACTTGCCAATTCCTCGCGAAAGGCGATACCCGTGGAAAAAACATTTTTGCCTCTGTTGGGATTCGAACTTGAACCTCTGGATTAACAGGCGGACATGCTATTCATCACACCACGGGTACTACCAAATCTCCTTATATCCCAAGGAAAACACCCTGCCCTCGTGTTTGCTTTAATGAAACGATTCGAGTCTCAGCTCACATTAGCTTAACTGAATCAGTGTTAGTGGCTAAGTTCAACGAAAGAATTTGAACTTAAAGATTAAAGGAGTTGCACTTGGTCCATATCTTGTAGTATATAAATACTCGAGCTAAAGTCACATGTTTTTTTAAGGATTAAAAGCTTAAACTTTAGATTCTAGGAATAAAGTCTTGTGTTTGATTACGTTGTTTGTGCAAGGTAAGCTGCTTTATAGATTAGATTCCACGAGGTTGTTGTTGACCCTACCTTGTTTTTAAATTCTTTAAGTAAATAGAGTGGCTCAACTAAGATCATCAAGAGAGATTGAAGATGCTCTAACGCATTTCAGAGACCCATGTACAATTATTGTAAGCCGCCCGAATGCCTAATCTGGAAAGCACTGTTCTTTGCAATGTAATTACTCTCGGAAGACTTTCCAGTTCCTCGCCAAAATCTCGGACTCCCACTTAGAGTCCAATTCCTCCTCTAATCGCAGTGCCATGCCCATTCCATGAAGACTTTTTTCGACTCCACATTCGATTGATCGATTTCATTTACAAACCTACAAAAACACTAATTTGGCTTGCTAACGCTTTTTCATTCGCCAGTATAAGCGCAAAGCTTTTAAAATCAAAATATTTTTGCCATCAGTTTAGATCCCAACATTATAGGTTGTGCACTAGTGACCATTTGAGTTGAATCTGTAGTCGTAATAAACAAAGGAGTTCTGCGATAGGTTTAGCCTGCTTCCCTTATCCAAATTAATTTTTTTTATCATAGTTTCATCAAATTGATGACAATACCTAAATAAACTTCAGTTCCACAACAAACGACTATTGTTTTAGATTAATGAAGTTCCCACAAACTCAATGAAAACAGCCAGATAAGCCAATATCCAATATTTGTGTACCTTTGCCCTCATTTCACTAAAAAATTCGTAGCAGCTTCGAACAACGCCCACCTATTTTTGATTTAAAGTTTAATTATCTTCTAATCACTGCATGCATGAACTACTTTTATGTAGAAAAACAGGGTCACACACAGCCAGAAGCCGCTTTGATGGAAAAAGCAAATAGAACCCCACGTACGTGATTACAACGTCGAATTTTCCTCCCAATAATTATAATGGAACACTGCACAATCTGGTATCTACTACCGTCCGTCACCGTCGTCGTCGCACATTATTTTAAATTTCAATCATGTTTCGTTAGCGCTACGGAATCAGAAATCCGGATATAGTGTTTAGTGTATTCTCCGTTTCCGCTAAACCTCTTCCAAGAAAACTAAACCAATTTGTCAACTTTCCCCCCGCTGCTGCCCGCAGCCTGCAGCAAAACCACCCGACCTACCAACTACCATTCATATCAACCACTTGAGTTGAATTTAGTGGCAAAAAACGACATCAAGTGGTAAATCGTTGCACAATTATTTTGGATTTCTTGTTCATAGTCAGAGTCACTCACGTCTTCTTTGTGGAGATTTTGTTTCTTCTTTTTTCGTTATTGTTTTCAAGGTTTCATGAACCTAAAATGAGAAGAAAAAAAAAAACTAAAAGCTGAATTGCTTTCGTTTTTTTTTTTGCTTTCTTTTCTCTATTCGCACATCAAGTGCACGAGTACTACACAAGTGGTGCACATTCAAAATACTTTTAACATAAACAAAAGCCATTTCTCTAATTTAATTTAGAGAGGAGAAGGTTTCCCATGATGCAATTCCATAGAAATCACAGAGAAAAAATAAAACATGACCATGGAGAATGAATTTTGGTTGGATGCTGTCAGGTTTTTGGGGTTATTAATCACTTTCGAGGCAACAATTCAAGAAGAAACTTCAAGTATAATCATACAATTGAGATGAAGAGGGTTATTTATTGCACTTCATGTAATCAAAATAGTGTTGTTTGAATTTCCAATTTGCGAATAGAAAGTAAATTGGAAAAAGGAATTAATCGTTACACTTACACTTTGTCAGCCAATTCACGCACTTTCCACATACTTATGAATTTGTCAACCATTTTGACTGTTTTTTGTTAAACAGAAACTTGAGTTTGGTAAATTAAAAGGTTTTACAGAGCACAAATTAAATTATTTAGCTAATGGAAAACTTTTAAACTTTTGGTCAAAAAATTCCTTCACATAAAAACGAAAACTTTTGCTGATTTGGCTGCCGTCACCATTAACCAAAAAAGGGTGATAGAGAACTGTGAAGTTGGCTGCGGTAGCAATTTATGGCTCAAATGTCATTTGGGTGGAGGCACAGCTCAAGTGGGAACAGATTAGAAAAAGCTTGTGGTACGATTACGTTGGACTAGCGTTGTTGGTGCTAGCGCTCTATTTCGTTAAGTGTATTTATTACCTCGTTTCCACTTAGAATTGAATCACACTTCAATTCGAATTAGTGCCAGTGTATACCTAGATCGAATTGAAATAGGATTACCCGATCCGATACACCTCTTGTAGCTGGATCGATTCAAAATAGTGTGTTGTATACCTATATTACTCGATTCAGTGGGTAAGTAGATACCTGCATCGAAATCTGAATCATAATCCGATCCGATTACCCGATTCTAAGTGGAAACGAGGTATATAAGAGATGAAAAGAGTGTTTACACGACTTTAATTTTGGGGATGATAGAGGTTGCTGGGAAAAAAGATAGGTATCAGATTTACCGAAAATTTTTGGAAAATTAGTGGATTGATACTACATTTCAACCTAAAATTTATCTAGGTTTCATTCCAGGAAGGTTTGTGTTAACCTAGATGTGTTTTCATCTGTTGTTGTGCTTGGTTTCGCTTATAAACAAGAAGGAGACATGTAAAAGAATGCCAACGATTTATAATAGCATATCAGCAGAGGCACTGCTATCAATCATCAAACTCACTATGATGTTAGAAATAGAGCGTTGAGCCAGATATTTGTCACTAGGTTTCGAGTAGGGTTTGTTGGAACCTAGCAACTGAAAATATTTCATTTTGTATGAGAAACCGCGTTTTTTTCATATAGGTTTGAGATAGTTTTGGGTTCACCTAGTTTAAATGCTAGGGAAAAATAAAGTATGAATGTGACTTTCTCTTTTGCTTTTATGTCTTTATCGCAGCGTGTTTTTTGTTTTCTTTTAAGTAGTTAAGAGGAAAAAATTACGAATGTAACAAAATAACGATTGTTTCGGTCCTACGTTAAAACGAGGCTTAGGAGAAAACCCACACTAAGCACAGCTATATAACCAGATTGAAAAAATATGTTTGCAATTCGAATATAATTCTGTGATTTTGAAATGATACAAATTTCATGGAAGCAGATAATAGGCGTGTTTTTTTGCCCGCGGATATAAATTTCGCCCAAAAAAACGACTTCCCCAAACTATTAAAACATTTGGCAGCACTGCAATTTGACATAAATGAAATTTTTTTACTAAACAGCTGTTTGTACTAGACTGTAGACTACGATGGCAGTTGTGGAAAACAGCATGAAGGTGTAATCATAATTTGTACGACGATACCAACAGCCCAGATAGTAAGTGCAGGGGCTCCAATCATTGAAACTGTCCAAATAGCAAATGCGAAACTTCCCAGTTGAGGTACCAGAAGCTCAAATAGTGAATCCAGGAGTCCCAGATAAACTGACTGTTCAGACAACAAATGCTGGTATTTCAAACGTAGCAAGTACCAAGCCAACAAATAATGCATTGCGACAGATTCTACCAGTTCCAAATCAGTTGGAAAATCCTTCTGTCAATGGACAATCACCACAGACTTCATCAGGGAATCCAGAATCTGATAAGCAGTCCGCAAATACCGCATCTACTTTGACTTCAACATCGCATGTCCTAGACTGCATAGATTCTATTAAAACTACAGAATCGATGACCGTGCTAAAAGAAATCGCACCTAACCCTGCAACACCACAAGAACAAACTTAAACAGATGTGAGGGAGTAGGAATTTCACTAATGCTTTTTAGCCTTCAAGCGGACGTCTGTGTCTTTACATAAAAGCGTTTAAATACACCATTGGTCAAGTCCAAACCCCAACGATTGTTTTGACCCCAGCACGTACCTGATCGGTAAGTACTCTGTGAAACAATCTTAAGGATTCAAAGTGATAGTTTCTTGTGTTCTAAGGCCCCGACGAAGAACAGTCACGAAAGATCTCATGTCTCGAGTTTGTGATGCATGCTCCCAACAGCTACTACCATGACAAAACGACACCATTTCCACCGCCAGACTCGATGAACTACGACACCAAGCCCGGGCCCGGTGGTAACATCTGGACAAGCATGCGTGAAGTGGAGCGCAAAAACCAGAAGGAAACAGTCGATGTTTAGTTTTTCATTAAATTTATTAGTTTCTACCACAATCTTAACAAACGACTAAAAATAAACTCGACTTTTAATAGAAATCTTCCTCGGAGTCCTTGGATTTGTGTTGCTGGTTTTTGATTTGGTCTAGGTCTTGGTTGGAGTACTTGCCAGCAACTTGGGATGCAGAGGTGGCATCTTCGGGTGTTTTGTCATCTCGTATCGAATGGATCGCAGAAAACGCAGTGGGATGCCCTTTTCGGGATCCACAATGCCGATTGTTGCCTTGTGAGCAGAGAGGTCTAAGCGAGAGATCAGCACATTTTATTTCCCGCACTTGAAAGGCGTCAAACCACTCGTCTGGCTCGGTGGGAGATGTAGCGGTAGTATGACTTGAGCGTCTTGATCACGTGCTTTTTGAAGAACTCAGAACTTCATTGACAAATGAGAAAAAAAAAACATCGGAATTTGTTTTTATTTGCTTTGTCAAACGGATGAATTTTGAATGAATTTTTTGACATCTATAAAAATTCATCTACACGATCTTGGTAGCACTTGCAGTTTATATTCGCTTCAGAAATAAACGTAGAAGTTTATCCGCGCTATTCGCTTATTTTGTTGTTGTATTTAACATGCAAAAATTTAAGCAAGTGTATATACGCGTGCAAAAAAACGCACCTAATAAGAATTAAAGTCCGATCCTTATCCGATTCTGTTACTCGATCCACTAGTGGAAATCAGGTATTTTTTTTAAGTATTGCAAAAGTCACAACGGACTTCGCCTTCAAATAATAGCTGTATTTTTAAGTGAATGAACTTGAAGACATTCAAGAAGTTCCAATCCCATTAAAACAAATTTGATTCTAGGAGAGTAATATCGTATATCGTAAAATTCGAAACAATAGATTATCTGATCTCCGACCTGATTTTCAGACTCACTGAACAGGCCCTCAATTGTTGCGAAGATGACATGCGCTGCCAGTCTGACATAGCTGTCAACTGTCAGTTTGTGTGTAATTTTTCTTCACTTTTTGACATCCTGTGAGCTCATTGGATATTTTTTAATTCAAAGTAATTTATTTAAAATTCTTATTGATTACTCACAGCTAATTAATATTATCAAATAACATAGCAAAATCTACAATAAACAATATCAAAGTAGTTTGCCTTCAGTTGTCTTTTTAGGATAATCAAAGCTTTTCTCACAAAGGTTATGTAAACTTGCGGCATTCACACATTTGTTTCTTTACAGAAATGTTAGGGCTCCAAAGATTTGTTGGTGGATTTTCCACCCATTGGCTACGACGTACCTATAGTTCATCAATCAAAGCTGCTGCTCAGGGCTCAAATACACCAACGGAAGCACCAGTCGACGCAGACGCAAGTGACAAGAAACCAAAAAGTAAGTTTGGCACTGTTCAACCCTGAGTTTAGTTAAAATAACTAATTTCCAGGCCGAATAGTCGCAGCAGCTTTTGAATCCTTGAAAGAAGACAAATCCCCATCAGGAGAAAACAGCACAGCTACCGATGCAGCGTCAAAGGCTAACAACATCGATGAGCGAATACTTAATGCGAAAACCGTCAACGGATTGTTGTCCGTGTCGGAGAGTAGTACTACGATTTCAAGGAAACACGCTCTGAAGATTGTCTCAATTCTGGCTGAATGGAGCTCGGCCAATCGTGTGAGATTATCGGAGTTCGAAAACGATTTACGATTCGTCAAAGTATGCAAGATCTTGGGTAAAACGTTTCCTAAAAATGGGAATGGATCTCCTAGCAATGAAAACGACAGAAACAACAAACGTATCTCGGGTTTCCGGACAGATGATCTTAACACTGTTCTGGGAGTCGCTGGGGACGATGAGGCCGCAAAACTTATTGCCAGCATTAGTGTGCCACAGATGGTGAAGGTCATGAGCACATTGGCACAGCGAAAGAGGCGAAGTACACCTCTGCTGAGATCTTTAGCGTATAACATTAGCAGCAGTACGGAACAACTTGATATCAAACAGAGTTCTGATGTTCTGTTTGCTATGGCCAGCTTGAATTTCCAGGACTCTGTGTTGGCCGCAAAGATCTGTGCTGATATTCAAACGGCGCTTCCCAAGCTGTCCGACAAATCGGCTATAGTGGGGTCTGTCTTGACCAGCTTGGGGATACTCAAGTACAGAGATCTCGGTAAGTTGTATTGACTAAGGAATGTTTAAAAAAGGTTGGGTGATGGAAAGTAAATGCCGTGTTTTGAATTATGTAATATATTTTATTTTGTTTATTATTTAACTTCAATTTCGATTTGTTTTACAATAATTCACAATAGAAAGCATTGGCTTATGCCGTCAGCCCAGAAAAAAGAGTATATTCTAAACAAAACAAAGTAACAGTTATTAAATATTAATCAGTTAACATTTTAGATAAAGGCTCATTTAAATTTCCAGATCTAGTAAATTTTCGATGAATTTGGTATTGCATTATGTTAAGCTTCGTTTATAATTTGGTTCCGATATCTTATTGCAGTTCTTACGAAGCTATATAGCACGTTCCAATTCTCCCCGTTTAGTACTTTAATAACTTCGTTAAGAGCAAGTACGCTTCTTCCCCAGTGTGCTCGCCGAATTGACGCAAAGATAGGGCACGTTCCTAAGAAATGAATAACATTTTCCGTCTCTCTGAGGTTGCAAAGGAAGCACTCCAAATTTTCTTCTGCACCATAGGTAATACATATGAAGTTAAAGTACCGGTACTAAAAAAAACCAAAAGTGTTTATTACAGGTATTAGTGAAGAAATGAATGAGAAACAAATTGAGAAGAGTTTAAAAGCTCAAAACAAATCATTGAGTGAGAGTGAGATCAAATGTGTCAAAGTTATGAAAATGGAAAAAAAGAAAAATGAGAGAAAATATGAATATTTCAATGCTGTGGTAGAATTGGATTCCAAAAGCTTTCAAGTAGCCATGGGCGTAGATAAAGTAAATATTGGTTGGGACAGGTGCAAAATTTTTGATGATTTAAAAGTGAAAAGATGTTTTAATTGTCTAGGATTTAATCATGAATCAAATGAGTGTACAAAAAAGCCAGTCTGTAGAAAGTGTTGTGGTGAGCATGATTCTCGAAATTGTGAAGAACCTGAAAAAAGTGAATGTGTAAATTGCAAATTTGCGAATGATAGATTAAATCTTAATTTGGATATTGGTCATAAAACCTTCGACTATAATTGTCCTGTTTATTTAAAAAAGCTAGAAGCTAAGAGGAGTCAAGCATTCTATTAGCAACCACTGTATCAGTGTTCTGAAAAGTCTGTTTCATGTTTAAATGGTTTGTTTTTGAATATACAAGGCATCACAGGTAATTTTACTCTAATAGAAGATATTATTGCCCAAAATAGTATTGATTTCATTTTGTTAACTGAAACCCACCTCACGGACGCTATATCTGGTTGTGAAGTGTTCATACCTGGTTATAGACGATATGATTGCTTGTCTAGTACTCGATATACTGGTGGCGTGACAATATATGTCAAGAATGAACTCAAATCATGTTATAAAGACTCTTTAGTGATCGGGAAAAAAATTTGGATTTTGTCGGTAAAAATAACAATTAAAAAGGAAGTATGGAACATTATTGTGCTGTACAGATCTGCAACTCTTAGTGTGATTGAATTTTTTGAGATTTTGAATGAGTGGATACCTAGTAACATTAGTGAAAACGAATACTTGTTCATAGCAGGTGATTTTAATATAGACTACCTAAATGTAAATAATTATGAGTTGAATCATGTTAATCAGTTTGAATGCCTTATCGGGCTTCAACAAATTGTGAAAGAACCAACTAGGATAACAGCCGATTCTAAAACTTTGATTGACTATGTAATGACTGACGTTACGGTAGATGTAGATGTAAAAATGCGAAATGATTGGAAGATCTCGGATCACGAATCTTTATGGATTAAAATAAATATAAATCAGTCCATGCAATATAAACCAAATAAAATAAAATATGTCAAGTATGATAAGGAACGTTTTATTAGTGAGTTTATAAATAGTTTTTCTAGTATAACAAGCGAAGACTTAAATAATTACGCTATGAAATTTGAGAGTTCGGTAAAAAATTCATTGCTTAGGCTGACAAAAACTATAAATGTAAATGAAAAGTGCGCGGAATTATTTAAAATCTGAAAAAATTCGTTAATATGGTAGAGCTGTTTACACAAATGCATCGGAAGATTGGAAAAAATACAAAATCGCGAGGAATGTTTACAAAAATGAATGCTACAGATCAAAAAGAAAATATATTGAATCGAAACTTATTGAAAAAGCGGGTGATCAAAAGGGTCTGTGGAAAACAATGAAAAATCTTATTTTTAAAGACCAAAAAAGTGTACTGAATAAATTAGAAATTAACGGGATTACTTTAAATGGTGATTTAGAAGTTGCAAACGGGCTAAACAAATTTTTCGTAGAAAGTGTAATGGACATAAATAATAATATTCCACCAGTACCATATTCTGAAAATATACCGCAGTGTGAAGAAATTTTTCAATTTCATCAAATTAATGCTAGTATGCTTGAAGCAATTGTTAAATCAATGAATAAAAAAAATGACGGTTATGGTTTAAATTGTAATATAATTCTTGATTGCAAAGAACACATGTTTCCTCCGCTCCTAAAAATAATTAACTCGTCGCTCCAAAATGGATTGTTTCCACAAAGCTGGAAAGTTGCTGATGTTGTTCCAGTTGAAAAAGTTAAAAATGCTAAGAGTCCTGAAGAGTGGAGGCCAATCAATATGTTGCCCATATATGAGAAAATTTTAGAGGTTGTAGTCTGCTCACAGCTTACCAAATTTTTTGAAGAAAAGAAACTCATATGTGCAGAGCAATCTGGCTTTCGGCAGGCACACTCTTGCGAAACCTCCATTTGTTTCGTAATTAATGAATGGAAAAAGGAAGTAGAGAGCGGAAACACTATCTTGGCTGTCTTTCTAGATCTCAAACGAGCGTTTGAAACAATAGATAGAGAAATTTTGATAAAAAAACTTTACAAATATGGTGTGCGCGGTTATGAACTTTGTTGGTTTAAGAGCTACTTGTCTGACAGAATGCAAAGAGTAAGGGTGAGGGATGCTTATTCGAATACAGAGCAGATTTCTATTGGTGTGCCACAAGGTTCGGTGCTGGGTGTTTTGCTTTTTTTATTATATATAAATGACATTGGAAATTCTTTGACTAACTCTAAAATGTGTTTATTTGCGGATGATACATTAGTTTATATAAGTGGAAATAATTTCAATGAGTGTGAGTCTGTACTTCAGCAAGATCTGGATGCAATGTATAATTGGCTGTGTATGAACAAACTTATGGTAAACATTCGAAAGACTAAGTGTATGTGTATAAATGGCCAAAATTTAAGTGCAAGCATCAAAATGTATAGTGAAGAACTGGAATGTGTTAATGAAATAAAATATCTGGGTGTAATCATTGACAATAAACTGAAATTTGACATTCATATTGCAAAGTTGTGTTCTAAAATATCACAAAAGATTGGTTTCCTGTCGAGGATAAGAAAAAATATAACGAAAAGCTGTGCATTGACAATATATAACACAACTATACTCCCCCACTTCAACTATTGTTCGTCCATCTTATACATGTGCTCCATCCAGAACCAAACCAAGTTACAAACCCTCCAAAACCGTGCGATGAGGGTTATTTTAAGGTGTGATAGATTAATGCCAATAGTTGTTATGTTGCAATCCCTGGGGTGGCTAAATGTTGGACAACGTCTTAAATATAATGCTCTTGTTATGATTTTTAAAATTAAACTTGATCTATATCCTGCCTATTTACAGAATAATGTTCAGTATATAACAAACGATAGGTACCCTCTTAGGAATGTTGGAGACTTTCGACTTCCACTGTATAGAAGAGCAAGCACACAAAATAATCTTTTCTACAAAGGGCTTCAGCTTTTCAACACACTACCCAACGAAATTAAAAATTTAACAAATTTAAATATAATAAAATTCCGTCTAAATAACTTATTGAAAAACAATGTGATATAAATTAAATGTAAGACTAAGTAATTTAAGATTCTGATAAATTTAAATTTTATATAATCACGTCTAATTTTTTGTATTTCAAAATAGTTTTATATAAATTATATGTAATTTTTTTATTAAGAGTTTCATTGAAACTAATAAATACACTTAAAAAAAAAATAAAATAAAAGGTAGTCGGTAGTTTAAGCAGAGTAACTCTGCTCTCGTTTTGAAAATAGTAGAGATTGTGTCTATACTGTATCGATCGTCAAAGTAGTGATTAACGCCAAGATTGTGTGGGAGACGCTTATAGGTGTTTCGAATTTCACTTTGTTGGGCCCGCTCCATAAAATTTGAGAAACTTGTCTGTTCAATCTTTGTCAGCAATTCTCGAAAGCTTTCTTCCCAAGTTTCCCATTCTCTCTCAACCAATTGAACGTTGTGTAGCAGCTCCAATCGCGACCATTCTGTAAAGAACTGTGACTTTTGTTGAAGTAGTTGCCTCGCAATAATGTTTGGCAGACGGTGATTTTCAAAAGACATAACTTTTTTTATATAGCTGAGAACTGAGATGCAGTTTGAGCGAAAATGTATAGAGTGGAACAACGCCAGTTTCTAAATGCAGCATATATGTAGGGGTATTTTCGGGGAGCCGGAACATTTTTTTAACAAAGTATCGTAGTAGTTTTTCTACCTCCTCGTACTGCAAAAAATCCCATACTTGTCCAGCATAGCACATGATCGACCTCATCACTGCTTCAAATAGCTTATATTTGGCGCTCGGGCCACATTTTTTCTGCCAAGAACTCCTCTCCAGTTACAGTTAATGGCTTTTTTGGATTCTGCCAATTTTCCCTCAAGATGCTTTTTGAAAGATAGCTTGGGTGTAATTAAAACTCCAAGGTACTTGTACTCCTTAACTAGCTCCAAGTCCCTATTTTCAAACGTCCATTTCTCCTCTCTGGCGTATCTGCCTGTTCCATTTCGAAAGATCATTATTTTCGACTTAGCGGTATTAACCGTCAGATTCCAAAGGCGACAGTAATCTTGGAGTCTGTTGATCATCATCTGCATCATTTGTGGAGTTTCCGCAAGCATGACGATATCGTCCGCATACATCAGAGTTTTGATACTTAAACCAGCGAAACGAATACCCTCCGGGAAGAACCGATGAAATGTCCTCCAGAAAATGTGAAAACAGAAGAGGACTTAATGAACAACCTTGTTTAACGCCAGACGTCGATTGAAACCAGGTAAAAGCTTCATTTCCGTCCCATACTGCGGTCATATTGTTTTCGTATAGACACGTTGCATTTTTGTCGACATTCCAAGGCAACTCAGTTTATAGAAAAGAGCTTTTCGGTCAATCGAGTCGAACGCAACTTTAAAGTCAACAAAAAAAGCATATAACTTTTTTCCTTTTTCGAGATATGACCTAGCGATGCATGTCAATGAAAAAATGTTATCCACCGTTGAATAATCCTTCCTAAAACCTGCCTGATACTCGCTTAGCAATTTATTTTCATGTACCCAGGTTGTAAGTCTGTCGTGTATTATACCAGTAAAGATTTTCACTACTGAGTTCATGAAGGATATACCGCAGTAGTTGTTCGGATCGTATTCATCACCCTTTTTGAACAGGGGGAAAATGATATTCCTACGGAAACTTTCCGGGACTTCCGCCATGTTAGATATATAGTTATATGCAGTAGTTAGCTTTTCGATGAAATTTTCAGTGGCGTTTTATGAAGAATTCGTATGACACTCGGTCATCTCCAGGGGCTTTGTTGAGCTTGCATCGGTGAATAATATTCATGACTTCCTCAACTGAAAAATCGCTATCAAGATTTCCGTTTTCAATATTATGGCAAGGCGTACATAATTTGGTTTTGAGATGATCGCGTGCTTATTAGGTCTTCAAAATGTTCGTATAATAAACTTATATCAATTTTATGCGAAGGGGATACCATTAAGAGATCTGGCAAGCTTCCAAAAGGAACGGCTATCTCTTACTTCTGACAACTTTTGTACTAATTTAAGGGAATAATGTCTTTGCTTCTCTTTACATAAGGTTTTGTACTCTTTATTGGCTTTTTGGTACATTTCCTTAGCTAAAATTGAATTTGTTGTTCTTAGCAGTCTTAGGAAGCCAAAAGATTTTTTCCTAGCAGTATAGCAATCCGCATCAAACCATGGTTCCTTCCATTTCTGGTTAGGTTTACACTGAAAAGGCTTTGCCGCCTGCATTATACATGTAACCAACACGTCTGTGCATTGGACTGAGTTCAAATGGCTTGCATTGACTGACTCAAGCAGATTATCCAAGTTCATTTTATATCTGTCTCGTTTGGCGTTTTTCCACTGAAGTTTCGTGTTTTGTGTTTTGAATGATGATTACAAAAAATAGCTATCAAGTGCCACTTATATCTTATCTCTTAACCTATAAGATTGGCCACAAAATCGTAAAAAAACAGTTTTCGTTTCAAATAATCAAAATGCTTTCAAATTATTAAATTTTCAAATGAAAAACGTGTTTATTTGTAGATATATTGGAGGCTCTCACGCAATGGGTATTGAAAAACTGCGACAGTTGCCGCCCACAGGATTTAAGTGCTTACTTCATTACATCAGCGATTTTGAACTTCCAGAGCACATCATCGGATGAAGTGCGGTCAAAGCTCTTGAAATGTTTAGTCAAAGAAGACTTTTCAAAAAAATACGATTGGTTGAACCATGTTTGGGCGTTAGGCTTGCTTAACATAGCAGACACTTCGCACTTTGACTCGGTTCTTAAGTGAGTTTAATCTTTAATGAACGAGCTGTTATGTATTCTTTTTTACTCCATTTAGTGAACAGTTTGTCAAAGAGTTACAAACTGAAATGTCCGGCCTGACACCAAATGCCAAAATGAAGCTACTTAACTTGAATAGTATTTCCAAGCTCCTCGCAACTTCAGCCAAGAGTGGTGCTACTTTGAAGGAAGATAGTTCTGTGTTTGATTTGAAAATCGTGCATTCAAAAACTAAACAAATTCAACTCAATGCACTGTTGGATGCGTTGAAGAGTCTCCTGCCATCGAGTAATCATGTTCAACCCCAAGTTGATACCAAAATGGGATTTCTAATCGGTTTGAAGAGTGTTCACGAAAAACTACTATTTTTACTAAATATTTCTTTCTTTTCTTGTAAATACCTTTAGATGGTTTGTGCGCATTCGATGCAAAGAGGAATCCTCTGCCATTGGACAAAGAAAATCCAAATGCAATCAAGTAAACTTACTCTTTGAATGCTTTGAACTTATATATAACAGTGTCACATTTTCTTTTCAGAGTGGCTTTAATGTTGGTTGACTTTCATGACATCTGCCATGGGCCACATCGATCAGTAAGTGGCATCACAAAACTGAGCTTTGATTTGCTAGAGAAGAGTGGTCACAAGGTACTTCCGGTGCCGTACAATGAATTTAGTATAAGTGACAAGCTTCTGAAGCGCGTGCAGTATTTGGAAGGCAAATTCAAATCAATTATAAGAGTAACGAACTAGAGCGATGTGAGATTGTATTGCGGAAGCCCAGTTAGGTTCTTAGTTCAGTGAAAAGGTCACTCATACAAATCAAACAACAGCGTAAAGTAATTATTTTTAATGTAATGTTAAATTTTGAAAACAAAACAAAACACACAACCAAGAAGTTGTTTCTTTTTGCTTGCACATCGGAACGGCATTTTTTGGTGTGATCCCTTTACGAAGCTCGTAACGCGGAAACAGAAGATCTTTTTCATAGCCTACATTATTGTGCAGTTAATTTGGTGCCAAATTGAAAATTCATATATCCGATTGTGTGCCATCGCCATGCCAAAACACGTACAAGGAAAGCACCAACACGTAGTAAAACTTTGCTTAATGGAATATTATCAAACCTAAACCTTTTAAACATTAAATATGACCTGAGATTTAGGATCCACTGAATTTGAACTTTAAACTTCCTCTGTGAAACTGATTACATACATACATAGGGTGGCGCAACAGAGCGGGTTGCCCTGGGGCCTAGAGCATTTCTCACAACCATTCCTTGTGAGGGAATGAAGGGGATCTACAATTTGTTGACGACTAATTGGGAAAGTGCTTTTCATGGCAATGAATTTACTATCGGAGGACTTGCCAACTCCTTGCGAAATGCGAAACCCGTGGAAGAATATTTTTTATATTAGGATTCTAAACTCCCATTTAATAAGCAGACATACTATTACGCCACGAAAACCGATTGTTGCTCTAAATTAACCGTTCCGTTGAACAGGATGTGGGTTTATTCAAATAGTCGCCCAACTTTACTCGATGATATTCGGAGTTATTGATTGTGGTTAGACGAAAGCGTTCAAAATTTAGTGACAGGCAAAGCAATATCAACGTCATCATCATCATCATCAGGTCCTGTAACCCCGCTCGGGGCATAGGGCGTCAACAAAACGTCTCCATCCTTATCGATCTGCAGCTAGATACCTTAACTGTGGCCACGTCTTTCTCTGGGAATTAGCTTCTGATATCACTGTAGATTTCCATGTTGTTCTTGGTCTTCCAACCCGCCGTGACCCCTGAGGATTCCATTCAAAGGACTGCTTCGCAATATCATCGTTTGGTTTCCTCAGTGTGTGACCAATCCATTGCCATTTGCGCTTTCTGATGACGATGTCAAAGCGCCTCTGACCTGTCCTACGCCACAATTCCTGGTTGGATATTGTTTGTGGCCAGCGAATTTTCAGGATGTGACGCAGACAGCGGTTCACAAAAGCCTGCGATTTTCTCGAGATGGTGGCCGAGACTTTCCATCTTTCACAAGCATATAATAGCACGGATTTCACATTGGATTCGAAGAATCAGTTTAGTGTGTAAGGAGACTTGACTGGATTTCCAAATTTGGGACAGAGCACCAAAGGCAACGCGAGCTTTATTTATTCTGCTTTTTACGTCCAGATCCGTACCACCGTTTACCGATACAATAATTCCGAGGTAATTAAATTGTTCGACCTCTTCAACGACAGTGTCAGGCAGAATAATACGATGTTGTGTTGAGGGGCCTGTTAGCATTATTTTTGTCTTTTTGCTATTTATTTTAAGACCGCACGATTCTCCTTTCACCCGTAAAGTTTGACACATCTCGTTCAGCCCACTGATGTTATTTGCCATGAGACATATATCGTCGGCATAGTCTAAATGGCTAAGCCTTTCAAACGTTCTCCATTGAATACCCTGCCTCTCAGTTGTACCGACGCTGACCGTCAAAACATCATCTATCGCCAGCAGAAAAAGAATTGGCGATAAAACATCCCCTTGTCTCACACCCTGACGCACCTCGAAAAAGTCGGATAGCTGCCCATTATGCAACACGAAACACCTTGCATTGTTGTAGGACTCCTTTATAATGGCAACAATTTTTGGCGGAATTCCTCTACCAAGAAGTGATCTCCATATACATTCTCGGTTAACTCGGTCAAAGGCCTTCTCAAAATCTACAAACATGAAATTTAGCGGTGTTTGAAATTCTGCAGACTGCTCAAGAACAATGCGTAAGGTGTTGATATGGTCAACGCACGACCGACGGAAGCCAGCCTGATGCCTCTTGAGTGTAGTCTCAATTCTAGCCTTTATCCGTTCGAGGATTAGAGTTGCCGTTTAGGAAAAACGGACAAAACGGTTATGCCACGCCAGTTGTTGCAGTTCTTGAGATCACATTTTTTTTGGCATCTTAACAATCACTCCATCCTTCCAATCCCTGGGATAGGTTTCGTTTTCCCAAACAGTTTGTATAAGCGAATGCAAGATACTAGCTGCTGTGGCGGGATCAGCTTTCAGGAATTCCGCTGGTACTCCGTCAAGTCCGGCTGCTTTGTTGTTTTTGAGGAGATTAATCGATGTTTCAATCTCCGCTACAGAAGGGGGTTCGATGTCAATACCCCTGCAGGATCTGCGCATCTCGTCGAGCTGGGGCACTTCAGCACTCTGTTCAACGGGATCATTTAACAGGGCACAAAAGTGATCCTTCCACCTGCGAAGCTGATCTTCAATTGATAGTTGATACCAATAGCGTCCCATCCAAATCCATTACAGGATGATTGTTGTTGCTATTTTTCCCTACAACTTCTTTGGCTATTTGGTACAATTCTCGGATATCTCCTCTTCTTGCAGCGTTTTCAGCACTTTCAGCGAATCCATCTATCCTCACCCTCCTGTCACGTCTCACACAACGATAGACCATCTTGTGTGCACTCCAATATTCGCTTCGCAATTCAGCCTTTCGTTGAGCGTCTGTCTCGGCGTTTATTTGAAGCTTCAACGATTTACGAAGCTCAATTTTTTCCCAGGTGTCTTGGGATATCCAAGAGTCACTAACTCTCGTACGCCTAGGTACAGTCTCGGATCTAGCCTCCATAAAAACACTTTTTATTTCACCCCACATCTCGTCAACATCTGAGTATGCACTCACATTTAATGACGAAGCTCTGTAGTTAAGGGTGTTGATATAGCTACGACTTATGTTGGGATCAACGTCAACGTCACCTCAACACAATAGATGGACATAGTTTCGGGGTAGTAGAAATGGAGCAGACTGTCTGCCTGAGTTGTGCTTTTAGTTTTGCTTGATGTACGGGCAGGGAACGCTCAAAAACCGCATTGACTAAAGTGTTCGATGTGCCCTGTGCACTGTATTCAATGTTTGTTGGGTCCAAAAACGTGGAGCGTACTGAAATACCCCAGGTTTTGTTTTATAGGGTGAGATTTCCCAACTTATTATTATTTTCAAACAAAAATATATCTCTCTGCGGTTGTTGAAAAATTTAGAATTTTGACTTTGGTTTCGATATTCCTTATCATTTTTTGTATCCTAAGATGTGTTGTCGCCATATTTATGTACATTGTACATACATCAAAACGAACAAAAGGAATTCGTGAATGTCGAATGTAAGCTCTTAAGTGTTCGACGGGAAATAATAAATCATGTGCAGCTATTTAGTCTTACGGAGATAATATCAATATATTGGTATTCCTCAGAACGCAATAGGGTTGAAAAAACCTTTTGATTCCGGCTCTCTCCAGTTTCGCACTAAAAGTCGGTTGTGGTCTTCATCCACTTGATTGCGCCACCTAAGACGTGGTCTTCCCCTTCCGGGATTTCCCTGCAATGTGCTTTCGAAAACCCGTCGAGCCGGAGCGTTTGGGTCCATCCGCTCTACATGACCCAGCCATCGTAGCCTCGCGATGCGTACTCTTCTGGCTATGCCCATGTCGCGGTACAGTTCATACAGCTCGTTGTTGTATCTTTTTCTCCACACATTGTCTTCGCATACAGGACCAAAGATCATTCGGAGAATTTTTCTTTCGAAACGACCATGAGTTTCCTCATCCACTCAAGGTCAAGGTCCATGTCTCCGCACCGTAAAGCAGGACTGGGATGATTAAGGTCTTATACAAGGTTTCCTTGGGTTTTCTTTCTCAATTGCCTTCTTAACCCAAAGAAGCAACGGTTGGCAAGAGTAATTCTCCGTTTGATCTCCGCACTGATGTTGTTTTCCGTGTCTATAGCGGATCCTAGGTAGACGAAGTCCTGTACTACCTCGAAGTTATGTCTGTCTATTGTGACGTTTTGTCCAATTCGTCGATGTTCTGTGTTCTAGTTTGATGACAACATATACTTCGTTTTGCCCTCATTAACCATCAAACCCATTTTTGCCGCTTCTGTTTCAATACTCGCAAAAGCACCTATGACATCTTCCCATTACGTCAATATCGTCTGCATAGGCGAGTAATTGTACAGACTTTTGAAAGATTGTTCCTCTGGTGTTGACGTTTGAGTTTCTTGCAATCTGTTCAAGTATGATGTTGAAGAAATCGCATGACAGCTTGTCGCCTTGCCTAGGACCTTTTTCGACATCAAAGGTCTCGGTGAGTTCTTTACCGACCTTGACGGAGCAGCGTGAATTCTCCAAAGTCATCCTGCATAGTCGTACGAGTTTTGCAGGGATGCCGAAACTAGACATGGCTCTGCACAGCTCGTCTCTGTAGATACTGTCATACGCGGCCTTAAAATCGATAAAAAGATGGTGAATATCGATATTATATTCTCGGATTTTTTCCAAGATCTGCCGTAATGTGAAAATTTGGTCTAAAACCACATTGATAAGGACCTATCAAGTTGTTGACGTGGGGTTTCAGACGTTCACATATTACAGCAGACAAGATCTTATAAGCGACGTTAAGGAGGCTTATCCCTCTATAATTGGCGCAATTGTGAGGGTCTCCTTTCTTTAGGATCGGGCATACGATACTGAGGTTCCATTCATCGGGCATGCTTTCTTCCGACCATATCATGCAGATCAGCTGGTGCATGCTCCTTTCCAGCTGATCTCCAGCTGCCTTGAAGAGTTCGGCATCAAGGCCATCTGCACCTGCAGTCTTATTTGATTTAAGTTTGCATATAGCAAGCTTAATTTCTTCTATGTCGGGAGGACGGCATTCTTGATCATCGTCCAAGCTGAATGGGGCAATCTGCCTGACAGCGGAATTTGTGTCCTCATCGCCGTTAAGCAGTCTGCAGAAGTGATCTTTCCAGATTCTCGGTAGCGACTGTGACTCTACAATTATGTTTCCCTGCTGGTCTTTACAAGCTTCAGTTCGGGGTTTGCCACCCCGAATCTTTTTACCTTTTCGTAAAACTTCCGAATCTCGTTCCGGTAATGGCAACCTCTCTATTTTCTGAAACGAGCGCTTCTCAACAAACTCTTACCAATCACTTATAATTTGATCAAAGAAGACAGTCGTATAAGAAAGTTCTCTTCATTGGATGGGTTTAAGGCTCCATAAAGCTTTCAGGAGAATTTCCAACCCGTATCAGATATGTAGATTTTGACGGTTCTGTGAAGTGAATAATGTTGCTACTCGATTTGAAGTGAGTATACATTCAACTATCAATATTTTCCTTTCCCAAGTGAAACCAATGAAAAACTACAATCGCCTTTGGCTCAGCTTGCCCATCGTTTTGGGGATTCGAAAGCGTTGCCAAGTGAAAGGAATACCGTTCGAACGTTCTGGTGTCACTAAAAACGTATTGAAAGTGTTCTCAAAATATGAATAGACAAAACAAAAAGTTTCGTTTCATGTGGGCGCGATTTTAAATTTGGAAACAATTTGATTGTTTGGATATTTTTAAAGAATGTTTTTGAAAAACGCTAAATCAATAACTTACTATATACATTAGGTTTGTTCTTGAAGCTCTGGTCTTTCCCTTGGGTCGACTAAAAACGTACCTCAACCGCCCTAAAGGCTAAACTGAGTGCTTTTGAGCCATGGGTTTCCCTAAACTCGACCAAAAGTAGCATTAGGTTTTTGTTTCAAAAAAAAGCTTTATGGCGGCAAAACCATATCCTTGGATGAACGAACCTTATAAGAGGTTTTTTTTAAGTTGAACATCTTCTTATGATTGTTCGTGACGTGAGCCTTTGATGCACGCATCAAGTCCAACTTATTCACTTTTGTCAGTTAACTAGGAACCATTTTATTTCATGTTTGAACACTTTTTCGACATATGTTCTAGATCTAGATGCTTTTTGCATGGACCGGTTTCATTGGGGTTAGCAAATAGGGAATGAGTCATTTCAATACAAAAAAAAAAAAAATAAAAATTTTAATTAAAAGTAAGAAGAAATAACTGCTTACGACTTTTCTGTTGGATTTGGCGTTTGTTTACTCGTTTTCGCTTGGGGATATCACAAATGCCATCACTGTAATCGCAAATGTTTGTTCAGGCCTCGTTTGGCTCCGAAACGTTTCGTTTTCAAAAACGAACCGGCAAATCTTGGGGCCCAACTAAAAAACTTGTACTTGTGTACTTACAAATCATTTGAAAATTATTTTTAATTCTACAGGGTGATTCGCATAAGGTGTGACAAAAAGATAGGGTGTGTAGGTTGGACCTAGACAAGCAAAAAATCGTATGGGAGGGGGGGGTCCATTTTCCCCCGTTTAGGCGGGAGGGGCAATTTAAGAAAAAAGTCACTAAAAATTGGAAAAAAATTATTTAAAAATAACGGTAGTACCTACAGAGTCGTACTATAGCATTTTGAAAAGCCAAAAACTTAAACACTAATTTAAATTTAAAACAAAGTTGTTCAAGTAAATAGTTTTTGAAATATTAATTTTCAAAGTCAAAATTTTGAAAAAAAAAACATAATTTTTTTTCTTAAAACCACTTTTCTTCCAAATTTTACGTTATTAAGTAGTATTTTTTTGGCTTTTTTTCAATGTTCTTATTTATTTTTGATCAAATACAAGAAACCGGATGTCAAAATAACTTGTAGTTTTTGAGAAAACCAAAAATTACAAAAACGACTTTTGTCAAAATTTTTTTTTTTTAAGTTTTTTTTTTCGTTATTGGATTCTTAAGTGAACTTACGAAATAAAGGATGGATTTTCTCTTTACTTTTTTTATTGAGAATTCACTTAAAAGTCCAATAACGAAAAAAAAAAATTAAAAAAAAAAAAAATTTGACGAAAGTCGTTTTTGTAGTTTTTGGTTTTCTCAAAAACTACAGGTTATTTTGACATCCGGTTTTTTGTGTTTGATCAAAAATAAATAAGAGCATTGAAAATAAGCTAGAAAAATACTACTTAATAACGTAAAATTTGGAAAAAAAGTGGTTTTAAGAAAAAAAATTATGTTTTTTTTTCAAAATTTTGACTTTGAAAATTAATATTTCAAAAACTATTTACTTGAACAACTTAGTTTTAAATTTAAATTAATGTTTAAATTTTTGGCTTTTCAAAATGCTATAGTACGACTCTGTAGTTACTTTCGTTATTTTTAAATAATTTTTTTCCAATTTTTAGTGACTTTTTTCTTAAATTGCCCCTCCCGCCTAAACGGGGGAAAATGGACCCCCCCCTCCCATACGATTTTTTGCTTGTCTAGGTCCAACCTACACACCCTATCTTTTTGTCACACCTTATGCGAATCACCCTGTATATTTAAAAGCCTTAAGGACTCCCTCGTTAATCCTTCGTTTTGAAGAATTATGGAGGAGGGATTCTTTGCATTCGAATGCTTTTAATGTAGAATTGCGTAGAATAGTAGGTCCCTAAGTATTTTGTTTTAACAGAAAGCCTACTGCGTCAAAAAGCAAGGCATTTTACTTATAGTATTTGTATGTAGGCTGGTGCTTAGGTATACAGGGTTTCTATTTTTGAAGTTACTATACATAAAGTTAAAACTAATTTGAATGCCTTGATTATCATCAATTTCTTCCAACAGTTGTCAAGTCAAAAACAGATCTAGTCATTTTAGCCCTCCCCCATTTGCGCTGCTTTTCAAATTCTTTTTACCCAATTCTCACTCAATTGCAGGTTTTATTTGTAAATTGTCAAAAAAGCAAAAATATTTAGTGAAAATATGATTATTGAAGAAAGTGGTTCATTTAGACGACTTTTGTTTTTATACCAACTTCCCACCATTGGCCACTTTCAACAATGTCATTTTCCACATCTTGAAGTTTCTTAAAAGCGTTCTTTGCCAACAAATGTCTATTCGTTATGTCCAACATCATTTTGTCATCATACACTGTCCTCAAATCCTTCAAAGTATTGTGATTTCTTGCTTCAGTTTCAGTCAGACAAATGCAATTCCATGGTGACCAATCATCACTCTTAATCCATCTTGGAAGCCTTGAAAAAATCATCAGCAATTAATGTTCTTCTGATACACAGTCCATGCAGAACTCACCTCAAACTATTTATGTCACTTTCCTTACTGAGTATTGAATGACGATGCCAAATTTTATCGACAATAAATCGAACATCGTCCTCTTGCAGGATAAATGCATATGAAGCCAGTGATCTGTGCTTGCGTTCTTCACGATGAATGGAACGCAAAATAGCCTTGTAAACGGTGTTGTCTGCAACTGCAGCCTGAAATCAAACATAAAAGTTCAAAAGATGTGTACCTCAGTAGGATAAGAAAATAAAAGTGTATTCTCTTGGAATCACCAGTGAGTAATAAAGTGGTCTTCTTCTTAAAATTTATTCTTAATCGCACCTTAAGTGAAAAACACACTTGACATGTATCAACTCCACTCTGTCGCGTTCTGAGGGCAAAATCCGAGATCGGTTTGACTTGTTTGCAACAATGGCACATACGTTTTTGGATTTCTGTTTGAATTTATGAATGATAAATAAAGATTTGTGAGTCAGATGTAAGACATTAATGAGGAGAGATTAAGACTTACTTGCAGCTTTGCCTTCTTTTGTGTATTTGATTAAGTCCAGGAAAATCATGAGAAAGCGCTGTCGCAAGACACTCACATCGCAGTGTTTTGTGAAGAGCAGAAGATTCTTTTCGCGGTCAATTAGGTCATGTAACTGAAAGGGAGTTGAAGAAGTTGAAAAAGGAAGTCGAATTGGAATGTGAATATGAACTTGAGTGTGATGAATGAGAGTCTCCACTCATCAATCCGCTCACTCAAGCTACAACCCTGATCTTATCATCAAATGTCTTTATCTTTAAAAAGGACTCAGCACCTACCTCTGCGACTTGAGGGAAATCCTTTTCGTTTTCTAAAAGTTTGTCCACTGAGCTTAACAGCTTGAGTCTACCATCCAAGGGTAAATCCTTTTTAAGGTCTTTCAAGACTTCGGCTAAGAACCGTACACGCTGTGTGCGTATTAAGTCCATTTCGATTACTTTATCTGAACGAAAGACCGAAAGTCTATGGTGTAGTCATATAAAAAAACATATTTGAGAGGTACAGAGTG
Source organism: Melanostoma mellinum (assembly GCA_914767635.1). Lineage (NCBI taxonomy): Eukaryota > Metazoa > Arthropoda > Insecta > Diptera > Syrphidae > Melanostoma > Melanostoma mellinum. The sequence goes on from OU612058.1 coordinate 50,785,282, forward strand.
AATTTACCTTTATACCCCACCCACTTAATGGGCTCACCCATTTTCTGTAGCAACTGATTCTCTCTGAAGTCTTTAAGAGCCTTCCTCACCACTGTCCGCTGTCTTTCAATCCCGTTTAGCAATTGAATTTCTTTGTCCAGCAAAAGGTTGACTTCTGCCAGTCGAGGTGCACCGGAATACATATTCGCTATTCGTTTCATCTGTTCCGAAGAGCACACAAACAGTTTCAGTAATAATAAGTAAAATAACCAAAACAAGTAGTAACCTTACTTCGGCTTGCTTCCATTTCTCGACGTGAGCATACAACAAACCAAAGTCTTCCTTGGTACGAGGGAAATTTTTCACTGCACATTCACGGTGGATACGTTTTTTGACTTCAGTGTCATTGATTTTTTGTTCAACTTCCGCACGATCGGCAAGAATGCTCCTGCAAGAAAAAAAAATTGAAATAAAATAAAGTTTTTAGCTCAGCTCTTTTGTCTTGCACCGCAATGGTTGACAATAATTTGTTTACCGATATTCTGCTGCACACCTCTTGATGTAGCGCCATAGCAAATATCTGCGGAAATTCCTCTGAATTAAAACGATTTTAGCCAGTCGATTTTCACGCTTCACTTTTTGTGCATACGTCTGGTATTTCCTCGGAACGATGACAAAGTCTGTAGCAGCTGACACGAAGATTATGTTCGTAGCATCGCCAAACGATTGTGTTGATTGATCGGATGTGGTATCCTATGAGATGGATTATAAGGGAGATGAGCAACATTGTTGCATATTCTATGATACACTTGTTACTCACATTTAATTTCACTTTCAGTTCCCTGGTCTGTGTTATTCGTGTGGCTAGATCGTTCGTTTTGAATTTCTGGAAGTTGGGCCCAGTTAGAGTGAATGCATCGTGGTATTCAATGCCTATAGGAGGTGATTAATGAAGAGGAAAGCAAATTAAGATTGAATTATAGAGCTTAAGTCACTAAAAATAGATCTAAAAGCTACCAGTTCGCTTGTCTCTATATCCACCGATGAATGGCTTTTTTATGGCTTGGTTTTCAATTTCAACGACGATATCTTTACTGTTGCCATCACTGGAATCCTCGGCTGGTATATGAACAGTAATAAAATCAGGCAGACGTGACTTGCTGTGAAATATATTTGGTTTAAAGGGCTAGAAAAGCAGATAAAGTGCAGTGTTATAAGAGTTGTGTATATAAACTATAGAGTGCATAGTATATGAAAGTGGTTTCATAAATTTTGTTGCATGGAATGTGCTTGACATTACGAGTTGTATTACATACCTACTTAGAACAAACAGCAGTCAAATTAATGGAGAAAATTTTTCTTACAACTCTAAGATGTTTCGGTAAGGTTTCAGTGGCTGTCAGGAAAAACAACTGACACACTTAGACCAATATTAGGTCCAATGTGATATACCATAAGATGTGTGTGAGGGAGTACCTCACTAATTTCCTTTGATTCAAAGAAAGTAAAAAGATGTTAAAATAACATGAAGCTGCCATTGGGTAAAATACAAACTTCCTTCGTTAGCTAATACTACCTTATCGGTTCCAGAATAGTCTTATGCCTTCAGCTTCTGTATCACAGAATACTTCCTTTTAAAAACTATATTTCAACAGAGCCCAGGCATGTTGACTTAAGGATTTACAATCTCCTTCAAGTACATCGCAAAAGCATTTCAGACTATAAATAATATTGAGTAGATTAGTTGAAATCCATTCACTGATCAAAAGACTTTGTCTTTATCTGTCAAAATTTATTTTAGGAGACTTATTTTTGATGTGTAAGGCTTAAGTTTAATGGCGATAAAGAGTTCAGTGGACAATAAGCTTTGCTCGAGAGGTTAAGCTTATTCGTGAAGGGTCTGCTTCGACGGAAGGAAGGTCTGGCAGTGTATACTGCTGCCAAAAAAGGGGAAAGTAAATGCCACTGCCAGATTTTCTTTCTTTTGTTCTGTGAAGACTATTCATAAAAGAGCTGAAAGGATCTCTGAAACCAAAACGATTCTGCAAACGTGACAACGTCAAATTCAGTAGTCAAAATCGAGTTATACAGCCATATATGAGATATACCCACATTGGCGCGACAAAAAGAACTCAGCGTTTCCTTACATTTGTATTTGTCGCGGCGCGACTACTCCCAACAGCGTTTCTATGGCTGCTGCAACTGCAAAAAGGCTTTGATTTGGGAGAACCTTAACTATTCGTGAAAAAGCTTTTCGTTAATTTAAGTTAACATTTCAAATCAACACAAACAATATTATCATAAGCAATGAATATTCAAATGAAAGATAACTCTTTGGGTAGTGGTACCGATTTGGGCTGCTTTATCGTAAGAAAAGTAATGAAAACCAAATGTGTTTGTTACACCCGGTCTGGTATCGGGGCTGCTTGCTGTCTGAATAGGAAAAGGTTGGATTGCTATAAGCAGAACTTTGAATTCTTGAATGAGACTATTTTCTAGATCTCATAGATTTCCAGGGAATAGCGCTTTTAACTTCATATCTCAGATAAATCAAATACGATTACTTTACCTCCAAGTAATAGCTTAGTATTGATATTGCCCATCCGGACTTGGCCTACTTATAAAATTGCATAAGTTTAACCTCAGAAAGAAGTAGCATGAGAAGGTTCAGTAGACTCCATAAGCCTATATGGAGCTTTGGACTATTCAGCAATCTTTGAATAGTCAAAAACTGCACGTTAGGTTAGGTTTAAATGGCTGTCAGGAAAACAAACTGACACACTTAGACCAATATTAGGTCCATTGTGATACCATACAATTATGCGAGGAAGTATCTCACTTAACAAAACCATTTAGAGCTTTTAATAAAGCGAAAGAGATGCATGGGGATCTGTGTTCGCCAGATCGCTTGGATCATCAAGAAAATATTTTCCTAGATGCTGTTTTCTTTTAAAAGGGAGTGCAGGACATGAGCAGAGGAGGTGTGGGATTGTCTCCTCCTCCTCCTCATCTAAGCAACTTCTGCAGAAGTCATTAGAGGTAACGCCAAGTCTTATGGCGTGTCTTCCTATCAGACAATGTCCAGTGATGACATTGATTACGGAGCTTACTTGCAATCTGGTAATGGATAACAAATGTCTTGTGGTTTTGGATCTAGTCCTGCCCATATCCTGTCCACACTGCAACAAGTGACAGAAAAGTCAGAAAGAGCAGCTTTTGCATCCGTTTTTGTGAAAAGGGGATGAAAAAAGCAGAGGAATTCTAAAGCTAAGCTACTCTTGTGCGATACACCATTTCAATATCAGATTTCAAACTCGTTTTGAAGTCCGAAAATAATGTCAGTAAAATCGCTTTCACAACGATGCCCTTGTGTGTGTATATGGTTTTCTCTGCTCGGGTAAGTGATCAGAACCATGCTCATTCTCAACAACCCTTCCAAGCCCACTCGACTCTGCACTATAACACAGGAGAAATCTTGCATATCGTTGCAAAAGTTTAACCCGATTCACTTCAAAATTTTACTAAATCTGCCAGGTGACACAACCTGCGGTGAACATGTCCACTCAAATACTTTAAAAACAAAATTAACATAGCCGGGAGAACGAATTGGTATTGAAACGGAAGCGGCGAAAAAGGTCGTTGCCAGTTCTGGTATAAGGCGAGTGTGTAAAGGCCTGCAAAATATTCTATTTCTATCTTTTTAGCGTTACGAGTTATGTGACATCGAAGTCATCCTCTTATTCATCTGCTTCACACTAGTGATCCATTTATGGGATACACTGCGTTGACCTCAGAAAGAGTCAGTAACCCTCCTGTTTTTAGATTGATCAATGACTGTGGTCTTCCAAATGTGCAGATGTCGTTTCATTGGCCTACCTATTTTTCGATCGTGTCTGAACGTTACTGTATTTTTGAACCAGCGCAGCGGTGTTCTGCTTTTTCCGTAATGGTACTTTGGAACAAAAGATTTTAATCCGGAGAACTGCATTGGCTTGGGTGGAACTCGACGGCGGTGTTGTACATTCATGCTTCACAGAAAATATTGTTTGGAAGCTTGGTTGTGCTTCACAAATAAGTTATTAGGTTAAAAGTTCAGAGCACGGCGAGAGCACCTGGAAAGTTATTAAGATTTGAAAAAAGAGCTATGGCCGAATTACTGCACACGTGATCGAGTAATACAGGCTGAATTATGTAGTTTTGGTATTTCTTCTCGCGTTATCTAGAACGAATTGAAGTCGATGAATGAATAGCTGACTAATGTTGTGTAATATAGAGTGACTTTTCAAAAAAAAAAAAAAAAAATAGTACTCACTCACTCGATCACTGATGCGGCAATTCGACCTATGAAATGATTCCTTTTATTTCAATGCTTTAAGAAGTAAACTAAAGTGGAGTGAGAAAACCTATCACTTAATGCCCACACAGCGACTCGAAATAATCACCCAAATTATAAAATTCATATTTCGGATGCGTGTTAGAATTTTGTCTTATTTTTCGACTTCAAAGCCTCTTCCAAAAAATGTGACCGTTAAATTAAAGGAATTTTTTAAATCTTCTATTTTCATCACGTCATCAATTATGTTGTAAGATCTGAATATGCGCATCTTAAGTCGTGAAAGTCTTCAAAATACGATTTGCATCATTGGAAAGAATGATTTTCAGCTGCGTTAAGATCGAATTTAGTACTTGGCGTCCATGTTAGAAAGCCGAAAATTCAATTGGTCGAGGTGAAAAGCTTTGGATGCCGACAAGACACCACAACACACACTCATAAATATGCCTCAATCGTGTTCGTAATAGCACATTCTGTCACTTACATTTTGAAAGACGTTGTTGATATTTTTGGGTCGTAGCTCAACGATTCCTAGGACGATATTGGTCTTAAGGCTTGAACCGTTTCAAGATTTTTAGAATGACATCCATGCTTTACGGTTTCCCGTAAAAAGTCTAAAAGAATCAAATTGGAGCTTCCAGCGGCCATTTAACAAAGCCGAAGCAACTCATAACACGATTTGTTATATTCGAAGAAAAATGATCTAATGATGCGTCTATCGCACATTCTGAATCAATCTGCCGCTCTGTACAAGCCAAATATGCTTACATTTATTTGTTAACGTAGCCGCCTAAGTGCAATTGCATCTCATCAGCTACACTTTTCTCGCTTTGGGAATGAGTTTTCAATATTTGCCAACGTTGTAGTGACTTCCTGTCAGGATTTCGAACGGGAAACAGCGTTCATGTGATTTAAGAGAAACCACTGAATGGCATAAATTTTAAAGAACTTTTACAATACTGCTAATTCTTTGAAAATTTTAACTGTTTTCCTGAGCACCACAGCAGAGAGACTAGAGTTCTAGAAGAAAATGAAATCAACAGTCTTGCAATGATGATTTATGATTCTGTCATCTAGCCAGATGGCTGCGTCTGCTGTAACATTTGAAGCCCTTGGGTCTGTGGTGCAGCGAAAAAGTCAGGTAACATTAAGACCATTAAAACCACTGCAGATTTTTGTAATTATGGTTTTCTAAATACCTGCATTTTTAATTCGGAAATTTGTCGCTTTTGACGTTTAAGCACCTCCTCTGAGAGCATCAAAGTCAAGGTTCGATAAAATGCACAGACCGACCACACAAGTACTTCACAAAACTCGTGACTCATTCTTTACTTACTTGTAATAAATATCCAAATTTAATATCGGAGTTGTCTCCTTGTCATCACTTTCACCAATAGCCAAACTCAATTCGTAGATTCCAAACTCATTCCGCTCAGCATCGTACAACTTACACTCATCACTTAGTACTTTGCCACACTGACAAATAATAAGCAAATTCGGATCAACTTCAAATTTCCTTGCGATGTCCTTTTTGACTTCTTCAATTGTCATACAATTTGGATAAATCTGTGCCACAACTTGTGTATCCGAAATGCTTAGTTTAACTGTTATGTTCTCGAACTCCACAATTTCATCTTCACAACCGCTCAGATGGGATTCCGCGTCCTTGAATGAGCTCATCTACGGTTTGTTTTTCCTTTCGTGTGACGGAATTTATAATTTTCGTTTTTTGATACTTATTTTTCGACAATTTAAAGTAGAAACTCACTGAATGAAAAGCTTACAGCCCGTTTGGTTGCAATTGATCTTCGGTTGTTTGTAACACTCGAGTGGGTATCCTTGAGGATATTGATTATGCAAGTACTTTGCACAGTTATAGTTGGAAGAACAAACAACGGTTACTATGTTGCATGTAAATAGGGAGGACTGTAGATGAAGTGAGGCAAACTATTTTACGACTTCGGAATGCAAATGGCTTGGCACTCAATGACTCAGTGCTTAAAGTTTTGATGACTACTTCAGCAGTTGAAACTGCTTGAAATGTGATTTTACACTTTACGAGTCTTTACTTGAAAAGGACATGTATCGGAAGTTTTGAATATAATGCTTATGGGGAGGGAGCGTTTCTTGTTAACAAATCTTCCAGGAGTGAAGTGAAGATATCATGAGCACATTTTGCCAAGAAGATGCTGCCAGATATCTCCCCTTATTTCGAAAAAGTTCCTAAGCCTCTGATGATGCTATTGTTTTCTCTGTAGATTAACGTTGCTCCATCCTTTTCAGGTCCTTTACGGGAGGGCAGAGGTTAACGCGGGGGGCGTTACACACTGTGGGTCACAGTCACAATTGTGAAGCAGGAAAGTGGAAGAGCTGTGACCTCTGTAAGACCGAAATGCTCGTAATTCAGTAATCGAAACAGAAATTCGAATGTAATAATTGTCCTCAGCGCAGCGATTATTATCATTCTGGAAAAAAATTGTTCCACGACTACGAAAGTGCATTAAATGCAGAATCGATTTAATTTTGAAGTCCTGAGCGACTTTTAACCATTAACTGTGACTTGGTTTATATCAAAGAATCCAAGAATGCTCATATCCAGCCCAAACACCAAAGAGCAAATAACAATACAGATCATAGTTGCCTATAAATAAAATTTATCCATTTAATCATAAGCCTCCAGAACCGTGTGGATAAATAAACAATTAACTTTTTACAACCAATATCAGCAGAATGAAAGAAAACACTTATTCCCATCCACAGATTGCATTAATAAAATCACAATAAACTTAAAAATATCCACACCAAAGCTATTAAATCAGATTTGCGAATAATAAATTATGTTTCCATAAGTGAAGTTGGCTTTGAAGCACAAAAGGATTGCAAATGTATTGGTTAAGATTAAGATTGCATATTTAAGTATATGCTTAAGCTGAAGCTGCATCTTTGTGAAAATTATATTTAACTTTTTACAGTTTATTGAACTATGCCCCGTCGCGTTGCGTTGCTGTCATCTTTGAGTTAAGCTGGGCATTGTTGGTTGTCATAATTTATTGATACATGAGTCGGGAACATACTCAAAATTTTATGACTTGTCACTGTGTTTGTGTGTGTGGTTAAGGTCAAACGAGACTCTCGCTTTTCATATAAAAATTAAACGTTAATTAGACACAATTATGCGTATTAATTGAGAGAATCACTCATTTGTCAATGGCTAATCGGAAGCGATCGCGTAACAACATTGGCTTTGATAGACTTTCGCTTTATTTAGATTCCTGGCTCTTGCTTCTCGTGCTTAAAAAAAAGTGAAATGAAGTAGGAATGAAGTTTAAAGTTTCTTCAAAAAAAGACTTGAACTCATGCCTGTAAAGAATAACTAAAATTCTTTACAATCAATTAGTGCACTGGCTAAGGAAAACATGAAATGACATTACAAATTGATCAACAGGAATGAATATGATGAAATAAAAGTCTTTTTTGCTGTTTCAATAAATTCATAGCACTGATCTGTTGTAACCAACTCTTTGGACCTTTTGCAACAAAAAAGCAAACATAAAATCAGGCGAAGTACGCAGAAAGCTGTTTGGTTAAGGTTCGGTCTCTCATTATCAGTAAAAAATAAAAATAAATAAGGTAGCGTGACAGAGAAGGGAACTCCGGGGACTAACTCATTTCACTCAATCATACCTTATCTTGTCCGGGTATAGAAGCGACCTACAATTTTGAACGGATTTCGAACGGCTAATCGAGAAAGTGCTTTTCAGGACAAATTTCTATCGGAGAAGTAGGCAATTCCTAAAGAAAAGCTTTACTAGTGGCAAAAGAGATTTTTCCTCTTTAAGTTTCTGAGATTTGAACCTTGAACCTCGAATCTCCAAACGTAACAGGCAGGCAAGCTGAAACCATTTAGCCACGGGCATCATTTTCAGTAAGAAGAGCAAAGGAATTGTTGATGTCAAATTCTAACCTTTGAAGCAAGAGATTACGTGGGTGGACTTACTTACTTACTTAGGTGGGCATTACAGTTCGGGGTGAACCTGGGCCTCAACCAACATCCTTCTATAACGACTTCGATTTCGGGTTAGCACTCTCCAGTTTCGCGCTCTAAGTTGGTTGAGGTCTTCATCCACTTGATTGCGCCACCTAAGACGAGGTCTTCCCCTTCCCCGATTTCCCTGCAATGTGCTTTCGAAAACCCGTCGAGCCGGAGCGTTTGGGTCCATCCGCTCTACATGGCCCAACCATCGTAGCCTCGCGATGCGTACTCTTCTGGCTATGCCCATGTCGCGGTACAGCTCATACAGCTCGTTGTTGTATCTTCTTCTCCACACATTGTCTTCGCATACGGTCAAATCATTCGGAGAATTTTTCTTTCGAAACAACCAAGGGTTTCCTCATCCGCTTTCGATAAAGTCCATGCCTCTGCGCCGTAAAGCAAGACTGGGATGATTAGGGTCTCATACAAGGTTACCTTGGTTTTTCTGGAGAGGGTTTTGTTTCTCAATTGCCATCTTAGCCCAAAGAAGCAACGGTTGGCAAGAGTTATTCTCTGTTTCTCCTGATGTTGTTTTCCGTGTCTATAGCGGATCCTAGGTAGACGAAGTCCTGTACTACCTCGAAGTTATGTCTGTCTATTGTGCCGATTTGTCCAATTCGTCGATGTTCTGTGTCCCTGTTTGATGATAGCATATACTTCGTTTTGCCCTCATTAACCATCAAACCCATTTTTGCCGCTTCTGTTTCAGTACTCGCAAAAGCACATATGACATCACGCTTTTTTCTTCCCATTAGCGAGTAATTGTACACACTTTTGAAAGATTGCTCCTCTGGTGTTGGCATTTGAGTTTCTTACAATCTGTTCAAGTATGATGTTGAAGAAATCGCATGACAGTTTGTCGTCTTGCCTAAAGCCTTTTTCGACATCAAAGGTCTCGGTGAGTTCTTTACCGACCTTGACGGAGCAGCGTGAATTCTCCAAAGTCCATCCTGCATAGTCGTACGAGTTTTGAAGGGATGCCGTAACTAGACATGGCTTTGTACAGCTCGTCTCTATAGATACTGTCATACGCGGCCTTGAAATCGATAAAGAGATGGTGAATATCGATATTATGTTCTCGGGATTTTTTCCAAGATCTGCCGTAATGTGAAAATTTGGTCTATTGTGGACTTCTCTGGTCTAAAACCACATTGATAAGGACCTATCAAGTTGTTGACGTGGGGTTTCAGACGTTCACATATTACAGCAGACAAGATCTTATAAGCGACGTTAAGGAGGCTTATCCCTCTATAATTGGCGCAATTGTGAGGGTCTCCTTTCTTTATGATCGGGCATACGATACTGAGGTTCCATTCATCGGGCATGCTTTCTTCCGACCATATCATGCAGATCAGCTGGTGCATGCTCCTTTCCAGCTGATCTCCAGCTGCCTTGAAGAGTTCGGCATCAAGGCCATCTGCACCTGCAGTCCAGATCAAGCGTTGATATACTCGTATTATTAATATTGGAACGTTCACTGAATTCAATAAGTAAAACTTTACTTTTACGTCAAAATCTGACTCTGCCTGCGCCAGTGGCCTCTTTATAAAGAAAAGCATACCAAGCATACCTAATTATCGATCTTTCTAGAGAAGACGAGAACCCGTAAAGAAAGTTTCAAACCGTGTGTGTTTTCTAGCTACTACGCAAATATTATATGTGTGTACCTTTACAACTACTATTCGCCATACATTACACACTGTCTCTTTCTGGTACACTACTCAGTTATATTTTTGTGCCACATACACTGAACAACCAATTTTTGTGATATGGTCATTGGATGTACATTAATATCTTCCCTGACCATTTTGCGTTCCGTTACTCTCTCTCTCTCTTTCAATTGGAAGTTTATTTTCTGCTTCGGTTGAAGAAGCTCTTGCTCCACTAGCTTCCGAGACATATCATGTGCTCGGGTGGAGGTCCACTCAGGCCAGCACCGGTGCTGAAAGTCTCTACCACGCCGCTAACCAGAAATTTCATTGGACTTGGGGTGGCCGGTGAGTGTCGCAGTTTGCCATTGCTTCACCTCCACTGGAAAGGCTTTTTCTACATCCGAAGGGATACTGCGAGGACATGGTGTAAATTTGTCGTTCTATAAGGTATAGCTCCACTCGTGGAGCTAGAGCTACACATTTTTTGATAAGCTTCTCTGTCTTCCCAAAAATTGTACTTGTTCCACCAATAAATATACATTATGGGATATAGGTAGAAATCGCCACAGGCAACTTCTGTCTTCCAAAAGTAAGCTATCGCCGGAAGTAGCGAATGCTACTGTCTTCTGAACGCGTATTTGCATCGCTTTTCTTAATTTTTCCATTAGCATCATTCAAGTTCCTTAGTATTGAGCCTTAGTTTTGCTTAATGTAAGTTAGCCAAATCCTGAAGATTCTTGCGTAAGCACCCCCCCTAAATGGTCAACTTATAAATAAAAATAAATAAATAGGGAGCCGCAACAGAGCGAGGAGTCCCTGGGCCTAGCTCATTTCTCACTACCATGTCTTGTAAGAGAATGGAGGGGACCTACAATTTTCTGCCGGTTCTGAACGGCTAATTGAGAAAGCGCTTTTCATGGCAATGAATTTACTAACAGAGGACTTGCCAATTCCTCGCGAAAGGCGATACCCGTGGGAAAAACATTTTTGCCTCTGCTGGGATGGTCAACTTATAATGGTTTACATCTCAAGTAGAGAGTGCCTCAAGCTTTTCCAACGCCCGTATAAGAAACGAATGTTTTACGAAAAGCCAAAAACCTTAAAGCTATACTTTTTCCAACAGTTTATTTATGTTAATTAATTTTGCGAATCAAGCCCCCAATTGGACTTACATCCATAAGTGTGTCAGAATACCTAACTTAACCTACCTGACCTCCGAGTGCAGACCTATAAACTATGAAGGTTCGATTTTCGGTATTCAATTTGTTCAGCTTCCGATGAAAAGACTTCTTCTCCTTAGGCATCGTGTCATTGATCTTTGATTCCGTTGTTAGATTTTTGATTAATGAGCTTTTCTTTGATAGGGAATCAAATGTTTGCCAAGGTCGTAATAAGGTAGCGCCTACTTAAATTCCAATTTTTTAATTAATCGTTACATAGCAATTTCGAAGTTAAGTGCGGTCAGAACATCATTCGAATGCAACATGATACTCCACTGACTTTATGTTTGGTGGCTTGTGAAATAAACAACATTCAATGAATGATGTTGTATTTGATTGTCTGATAGAAAACATTGTCATTGTTCACTCACTGACCACTCAAAAGGAGCGTCAAGATCATTTATAACATTTGACACACTCAGCATGTTTGTACTTTTAAGTTCCTATAGAATACACAGTGCTTTTATGTTCTAGACCTTGTACAAAACCGATATGTTATTGCCTTTGGGGGTCGGGATTAAATATAATCCGTAGGTGCTAGAAGCTATACTCATATGAAGATGACAAATGCTATTGCTGTTCACGCAATTGTTTTCACTAATTGTATTTCCGTCAGGCGGTCATAATTTTATTTTATTAATGAATTTTCAAGGCTGACTTTAGCTAGTCTCACTGCCGATGACTGATTATATTTTCCGATTTCACATAAAGCTGCTTTAGGGAAGACAGAACCACAGCGTGTCACTCGGAGATTTATGTTCTTGAGTGAGTGAGAAATAGAAATAGTGTTTCTGACAGAAGTATCTATTTTTGCAAGAGGCTGCATTCATGGAATTCTCGTCAAGAAAAAAAAAAAAAACAGTAAACAGATCCGTTTGTTTTGCACTAAAGGTATTCTTTTTCACCAACAAAACAAAATGACTTAAACACCTTGGTAGCCACAAGCTACTTACTACAAGACAGGTTAACCACTCGGTTTAACTCATCATCGACAGTGGAAGTCAAACCAACCAATGTAAACGTAAACGTCAACGTCTACACGTCTCGCTGACAGCTCGGATCATATTTCTCCTTACCAAGAATCTCTCCCATGTGATCATGATCCATGCGTGTGGTAGCCAACTATTAACTATTAGCCGGCCCAATGACCAACCTTCGGAGTGTTGGACAACAAAGCGATGCTGCTGCCCATGTGCACTGTGTTCAGCCTTCATTCCACCCTTATACATTGTAAGCTCGGTCGGACGTAGTACTTAAGTGCCCTTGAGTGCAGTTGGGCCGTGGCAGACACTTGATAACTCTCTTTCCGGAATCAGTGCAGCGCAGTGGCAGCGCAGCTCATGTGTGATAATCGGTCGACCGCAAAGACACATACCAGGCATTCCACCATCAAGACGAATGCATCTCTTCCCCATTCAAGCTCAGGTGGTACCTCTACCTACCAATAACCAACACCAGCGAGCAAAAAAGCACCAGCTCTTCATCTTTTGAGTCTAAATTCGCATTTGCACAACAGTGCTGAAAAATAATGAGGAGATAATAAAAAATAATAAAAAACCATAATGAATGAATGGAAAAGAAACCAAATAGAAGAAAGGTGAGTATTACAAGAGTCACCTTCTTTGGATGGAGATGGAGCGATGGAGCTGCTTATACTGCCTGTCTGATTATTTTTTCTTTTTGTTATTTTTTGGTTTGGTTTTACTATACGCGGAGACAGCATACTCATGTGTCTCTCGCTTCGGAAATCTCAGAGGTGGAGATGGTATTGAAAGATTTTTGTTTTGGAAAAAAAAATGCAGAGCAGTGCTATCATTTATTTGACGAAGTTCGAGGTGTTCGCAGTTGGCAGCTGCATAATAGTCGCCCCTTTGTTTTTGCCTTAATCGGGTTGTGTGTTCGCTAGTGGCTAATTACTTAAAATTAATTGTAATATCATCGAACAAAGTTAATTTAATAATTAATTCTCCTTCTTAAACTATTTTTGATTTTGTGATTTTCAGAAAAATTATATTTAATATTATAAAAGTGAGTAATTTTATTAAAGTGATTGTGTTAAAATTTAAATTTTAAAGTTAAACAAAACTTAATCGATGAGTACGTTGCGACCATACCTATGGCTGGTTGTACGATCTTTTGACCAAGAAATTGTGCTATTTTTGATTGTCAAGAATCAGAATCCTTACAGCAAAGCATTACAATGTTTGAATTCTTGAAAAGGAGCTTCGTGGTGTCTTAAAATGAGTTGGACGTTCATTTTGATACATAAATGTTTAGGCGCACTAAATTTTATTTGTGAAGTGTTGGTTTTGATTTGGATTCAACGGGAGCAAATTGTGTCGAATGAAGTCATTAAATTTTTGCTTAGCAGAAAGTTAAAAATTTTCTTGAGTATTAAATTGGATATGTGGGGTCAGACTTTTAGCAAAACTTGAATCGGATGATTTGAGTTTGAAAACCATGTATACAAATCCATGACAAATTTAAATTGGTCCTAGCAGTAGGAATTGGATGGCTTAGTTGTGCAGCCATGAAAGGCATGAAAGTGTCTACCCTCTTTAAAATTTTCAAAATCGTTTTTTTTTTATATTTTTAAAAAGTTTGTTTAAAATTTCATTAAGATTCGAGCAGTTTTACTATACCTTTCGGTCGTTTACGTAGCTACCTGAGCCTAATATCACAATTCATCATTAAAGAAAACTTTAGCCGCGATTTTCTCGTAATGAAGTTTTTCGGTATCTTGTGGATAAATTCTCCAAAACTGTTCAACTGGACGTTATCAAAATTCCACCACATATTCTTTAGGTTTATAGCTATAGTGCAAACGCACGAGTTTTGAAATTTTGCACAAAACGAAGAAAAAAGTGTTTTTCGTAGTTTTTTGAAAAATAACTGCCATTTTGGCATTTAAAAAGCTAAAAAAAGTTTATGACGATTTCGATTCCCGTTCTATGAAAAAATGAAAAACAACGTCAAAATCTCTTCTCATTATAAATTATTTACCACAAACAGAATTGGGTGTGAATTTTAAATTTGAAATCGGAAAATCAAAAAAAAAGGAAGCAAACGGATTCAACTATGTTTTTTTCTATCCAATGCTATTTCAATCTCTGAAACACAGTGACTTACTGATGTTTGAGAAAGTGAAGATAAGTCTTCTTAACTAACACTAGGTTGGAAGGTGCCTGTGTCGAAAAATCTCAAAGCTGTCAACACTTTAAAATGGCATGGAAGCGCACTTTTACGGCTTGTTAAATGTTTTGGGAAACGATAGAGTTGAATGAATTGCTCCTCAGTTGTATTTTCAAAAGGATTTTGACCATGATTTTGACAGTGAACGCTACAATATCCTCATTTTCATCGTAGGCAAATAATTACATAGTATATTAAAATAAACTTTTTCATAATAATACATTATTTATCAGAGCAGCGGTTTGTCACTATGAGTTCGGGATTCGCGTAAGAAGTTTACGTGAAGCTATGAAATTAAAAATTCTGTGGAGACAGAAATGAAATATTTTTTATCAAATCACAACTTTACAGAACAGAAATCGACCCAGGGAGTTAAAAAATAAAGTTTGATATTTTTATTGTATGCATGTTCAGTTAATATCCAAAATATGTCTTAAAAAAAAAAATGTCAAAATTCATAAATAATTCATAAAAATAATTTTTTAACACTTAGTTTATCTTTTAGAAAATTTATTTATTCTTTTCTTGTAGGAGCAGATAAATTAATTTCTCTCATAAAGTACTTATTTTTTAAGAATGACTCTTTCTAACAGTTCAATTGTTAATTGTTGTGTCATTTAAGGTAAAAAGTTTATTAGACTCCAATGAAAATGAAAACCATCCCTAAGAAAAGCACTAAAAAAAAGGAATTCTAAATAGTTTTCCTTACAAGTTTTGCAGAAGCAAGAATTCTTTAAGATTAAACGTTGTCATAAAAAAGTAAATAAGTAAATGGAGTGGCTCAATCTCAATAGAGCGCATTTCTATCGAACATACTTTGCCTTTCTGTAGGTAATTACAAAAATTAAGGCGATTCTCAATTTTTGCTTTTTGAGGGATATTTCAGCGGTCATTTATTCGTTCAATGTAAAGGTTCGGTCAGGCTTAAATTGCTTTTAGGAAACTAACTGACATTTATGCCAATATTAGGTCCGTTGTGATACCATAGAAAATATGGGAGGTAGTACCCCAATCAACTAAACCATTTGGAGAAGAGGTAGAAGTGAAGGGTATCGAAGAAGAAATCTCCTAGATGAAGTTTTCGTTTGAGGAAGAGTTCAGGACATGTACAGAGCAATGTAGAAGTAAGCTACGGTTGCTTAAATGGAACTAGTTCAAAGACATTTTTGTTTTAAATATTTATGCCATTTAATGAGATAATTAATATTGTTTATTCACGGAAACGGATACAATAAAATACTTTGCCCAATCTTCTCGTCGAATGCCACTCTTTTTGGATCTTTCAACACGATTTGCTTTTGTTAGAGCTTATGCTTTATTTGTATAAATGTGATAGAACCTGATCCAATTCAAGCTTGATGTGTGGGCCTTCATCATTTTTATTCATCTCAGGTTTTTAAAAATACAATTCATTAAATAAATTTTAAATAAATTTAATTTCAAGTAGTTAAAAAATTATCCGATTCACTTGTTTTGGTTTAAACATTTTAAACATAATGGTGTTAGTGGTGTGATGGTTAGCATGTCTACCTGTAACGTGGGAGGATCGAGGTCGGAGTTCCAAAAACATCAAAGAAAAGTTTCTCACTGGCATCACTTTAACGAGGAATTGACAAGCCCTCCGAGAATAATTATTTCACACTGGCATAAAAAACACTTAGCGGTTCAAAATCGGTACAAAATAATAGTAATTTTTAGATAGCTTTGTTGCGAAACACTGTTTAGTTTTTTGAAGGAACAATTGTGTTGGCCATACAAAACTTCTTCTTTTCAATTCAAATTTTAGCCAATTCATTTTATTTAATTAGAAATTTAAGAGAAAATGGTAAACATATAAAGTAAATTAAAATTCAGAAGTTTTTATTGTTGTTAAAATAGGACAGTGGTGTCTAAGTCCACCATTTTTAAGAGTTATTATTTAAGATGTTATTATTTCGAGATCACAATCTCCACACTTTTGTGACTTAATTGAAAAGTGGAAGAATACAACAAAAGTCTAAATGGTTCGATGCAGCCGTAGGCTTGTATAGCAATCATTGGTATATATTCGCTTTGTTAGTACCAATCTGTAAGTAAAAATCAAGTAGTAGTAATCTTAGTATATTCCCTGGAAACTACAAAGGATCGCATTTAGCTTGGCTTGATGAAACTTTGCTAAAGATCTGCAGAAGTTGGCAGTGATTTCTAAAGAATAAGTGGCTTAGTGAGGTCGAATTGCCTCTTTCCTATACAGTTTACTTAGTACGCTCCTTAGTTTCTAAACATAACATTTTTCCTACAGCAAACATTATATCGATATTTGCTGATATTCTTCAAGCTCTTTGAAAGGAATCATTGGACTCTGGAGCAGGTTTTCAATAATTGAAAAACAAACAAATTTCCCAAAGCTATAAAGTGTAATGGTGAAATGGATTTGAATATTGAGATGGGAAATGTGTTACGTTTTAACCTTATATTTCTCTGGATAAATCTTAGTTAAGCTGTCCTTAATGAGCGTACACACTATGCCGAATGGTGCCAATAGACATATATGCCGATCGGTAATATCTACCGGATTATTGTGAACGCTCCATCGACCTCCCTACTTGCCGAATTCAGACCCGAGTTCATATCGAGCGAAATTAGGTTTGTTCGTGTGAGCCCTGGGGTAGCCCTTTAGTCGCGACAAAGCGTTTCTTGAAAAACTCAAACTCGTTTTTAATGTCAAACTGAGTGTTTTTTGAGCCCTGGATTGCCCTCAACTCGCTGGAAAATGAAATGCTCTCTAACGCCATGTATTCCTCTTCAACTCATGGGGCTGTCAAGGAAACTGGGGTTAACCCTGTGTAAAGTTCAAGGAACGAACCTACTGATGCGTGGAATAGCATACAACCTTAGCGTATATTCAATAGTCATTGTTTCCTTAAAACCACGACCATTCAGATTACAGAACAAATTGTTTTTGATCACTATCCTTGTTCACTATTAATTTTGCATAAATTTTAAACGTTGTGTAATGATCCAAGAACCAGCTCTTCTCGAAAATTTTTCACAAGCAGCATGTAGTGTACATAATATCTCAGCGGAAACTCATTTTACAACAGAGGGTCAACTCGTAACCCTTTTGCCTGAAACAAAATCAAATTATTTTTGTACTGAAATCAAAAACAAAATCAAAATGGCGACGAAGGTTTCCGGTCAAGTCTAGCTTGTGGACAAAATGGGAAGTTAATTTTCAGGATCTACTCTGTATTTCTGATTGGACCTCTTTAAGATTCAGAAATCTGCTACGCCACCACAGGAAAATTAGGTGCAGCTCTTGGCCTTGGTAGCCGAACGTACCAAGCAGACTCAAGCTAGCCAGTTACACTCCTCCCCTGAAACAATTTAACCGCAAGACCCGCCTCATCAGTATCACCTTCTGCACAACTTCGGTCGTACAGTCAAGTATAGAGCTTCACTTTTTAGTCGTATCACCCGAATGTGGAATGTTCTATCAGACTCTGTTTTTCCCCTACATTACGATTCACAAAGGTTAAAAGGGAACGTGCATCGGTCTCCTTTTAAATCCACTCCTATTTTTCAAAATGCTCGCACTGTGTTTTATTATAGGTTCGTTCGCTGAACTTTGCCCAGGGTTGACCCAGGTTTTCTGACAACCCGATGGTTTGTCAAAAAAAACTGGGCTTTCCAGTCCTCAAAAAACGCTAAACAACAAATTCACCACACATCCCTGTCATTAAAAAAAAATACATGCCATTTGACAGCCCTCAAATAGCCACAGCAAAAGCCTAGGGCGAGTTGAGGGCAAACCCAGGTCAACCCTAGGGCTCAGTTTGACATTCATATCGACTTTATGTTTCTCAAAAAACACTTTGTGGAGACCCCAGGGCGACCCTAGGGCTTCAACCAACAAACCTTTATAAAACAATATAAGGGTATTCATAGAGAACAAAAACTCCGGCTACTAAGTGGAAATTTTTCGTTCATTTATTGAAAGCTTCAGATTTGTTTAGCCGAATATCATCTCGAAGATAGAAATTCCTGTTGACTGTTATTAGTAGCTATGTTACCGGAGAGCTCACGAGCATAAAATTATTATCACTGGGTGATCATATTTCTTTAAAAGTTCACTAAAGAGATTTTGTTCTGTCTGTTATAGACTTAAGAGCCAGCCAGCGGCTTAAATATTTACGCGTCATTTGATAACAATAACATTATTTGCCATTCGCTATCTCTTAATACTAATGATAAATTAATCCGAAAGTCACTTTTCGCCCAGTAGTGGGTCTTGACTGATACTACAAGCCCCGAAATTTTTCACAAAGACCCCAAACTATGTGACCCTATCGATGTTTCAAGTATACAGATCATATTACTATGCCTCAAAGTCTTTATTTCTTTACTCGTGTTCAGTATAATATATCAGCTATTGAAATATTTGCTTTGAAGTCTTGAGAACCTTTCAAATTTCTGTAAGAAGAAACTCTTTTAAATATTCATATTCATCCCATATACAGAACGAAATTATCCCACACCAAAAATTTATGCGTCAACCTGACCTACAAGAGCTTTAATGTCTTATTTTTTCCCGCTAAAATAATATGTCAACAATGTAAATTCAATGTGTCACTTCTGCCTACGTTAAGCAGCAACTTCCATTCAAAAAAGCACTTTCATTTTATAACGGTTTTATTGATGTCTATCAATGAAAACCACTCAAATTGATTGTTGGCTCCCACAATGGGGCTCGTCGCATAATTGGCACTACCAAACTATTTATGCAAAAAAAACAGAAACAAAAGGGAAATTATTCCTAATTAACAATTCGCTGACTTTCTTTTAATTTGATTTTTTGACATTCAATTGTCTCCATAGCGGTCGCGTCGCCGCGCCGAATGCACAAAGCATCAGAATTTGGTTTATTGATTGACAGATAACCAACCACACACATACTTTCATGTTTAAGTCGTTTAAAATAATGATGACAGTCGTTTTATATGGAGGCAGGTAATTGCTTTTTTTATAATCCGTCATTTGTCACTGTCAGTGTCAAAGTGTAAACTTAATTATTCTGATCTGATAAATTAGGCTTTTTAGTTTTATGGTTCAATTATTTAAAGTGTCGCATAAGGGAAAAGAATTCTGCTTTCGCGATACTTCACCTACTTTGGCAAGAAAAATCTTACAAAAAAAAGTTAAAAGCTAAGCAATTAATTTAGGGCTGCATTTTGAATACTTAGTCTTTGCTAATGAACAGTTAAAAGTGTGATATTATCCGCGGAGGAGTAAAAAGCTTTTAAATAACTTGATCATCTCAGAATGGAGGTTGAAAGTAGCGGTGTATTTCAATAGCCACAGCCATAACTTAGATTTTATCATAGACAAGTTCAATTTGTTATTTTCTGGTAGTCACTTAGTGATCTGAGAGGTGTTTGAACTGATAGTTGATCTTTGATACTGACATACATAAATGGAGTCTAAGTGACCTTATTTTTTGAGAATGTCTTAAGAAAGAAGAAGTGTGGGTGTTCGCTACCAGTCTCAACTGTTTTGTCGTCTCAGTAACAACCTTTTTATTTTTTCTTTCCAGAATGCTGTTCAATTTGTACTCATTGTTCCTATTTACAATTACCATGTCTGTCAGTTTGGCAGCAACTTACATGAATAGAAATGGACTGCCATTGTCATCCAAAGTCATATTCCAAAGCCCGATGATGGAAAACGTCTACAAGGAATTTGTGCTATCTTCTAAGCCACTCAATCTAAAGAAGTACGCCACAGCTAAGCCAAAAAACTCACAGAAAGACTCGAAAATATATTACATTCCGATAGCACCGATACCCTATCGATTTATACCAGGAGTCGGTTATGACTATCAACCAACGAAAATCAATCCAATTATTCAAAATCCATTAGTTAAAGTCGCTAAGCCGCCTGTGGTGCCTGCGATACATAATGTGGTTGTGAAGACACAAAACGTCAAACCTAATGCTGCAGCACCAAATTTGGTACCAAATACTCAACCAATGTCAGGACTGCCCAATACAAAGATGACACGATTAAATGGACACAATTACTACTTCAATGGCCGACCATACCGATTGCAAGCATTCAGAGGGGCACCTAAGCTAAATGTTGATAAATATAATTTAAATTCGAACAGATTTTTTAATAAAAATATAATTTATTAAGTTGTAAGGGCTGTTGTATTCATTCTTTTATTTAAAGTGCCTTTATAGTTGACAGTTTTGTATGAAAAAAAGAAAATTTTGCTAAAAAAATAGAAAGTTATAGGCTTGCTTCGAATAAAGATAAGTTTCAAAAAGCATTCTTGATAAAAGCTATGAAAAAGGTAAGGAGAAATGACAATTCTAAATATCTTCCTACAGCAAATCCCTTACCACTGTAAAGGCTGTGGTCTGATAGTTATAATTGATATTAGAATTTTCTCTCATTATTTGATTTTATTTAACATCTGCGAATATTCTTCTGGTAAAGTGACTGTTTCCAATATTGCCATCAATAAACCATGAAGGTCTTCCTATTTAATATGCCTGTATGGGAGCTAACTTAATATACTCTGTTTTTTTTTAAGGGACTCCGATTAGCAGATGGCTCGGATGAACCCAGTAATCAAACAAATTGCCAGGTCAACTATTCCGTTTCCTAGCGAGCTGTCTTTATTCTAAATTGGTTGAGATCACTTTTACTTGTTTCCGCCAACTGACAAGATTTCATTTTCTTATGCAATTTCCCTACGCCCTATATCTTATTTTTTTTTTTTTTTAATTTGAAAGGGTGAAGGTGAAAGTTACCTTTACAAGCACGTCGACCTGAAAGATCTTTTGTGCTGTTCCCTTAGGTTTAAAAACACGTAGTGTATGGGTTAGTTCATTCGAAGCTGAGGTCATGTAAGAACCTAAGAATCTTCGATGAAGAGGTGTTTCTGATATCAAAGGGACTGGGGAACCCTTTATTGAATATTTTAAGCCTGGATCTAGCTAAGGCAGGGCATTCGCATAAAATGTGTTCAGCTGTTTCTATGTCTTCAAGACAGAGACGACAGGTGTCATCTTGGCTGATGCCCATGTTTTTAAGATGATACTTGAGAGAGCAGTGTCCAGTGAAGAAGTCCGTAAGTAACTTTGCGTCACGTTTGCTCATGTCAAGAATTTCTTTCATACGTTTGTCAATGAATAGTTTTGACTGACGATGGCCATTTGAGTTGTTCTAGGTGCTGATCATGTTCTGTCGTTCCCAGGTAGTTAATTCGTTTTTAAGGCTACTGATTGGGAGACCACAGTAGGGTTCAGGGCCTTTGAATTGGGACTGAGAGCCAAGTCTAGCAAGGCGGTCAGCCTCTTCGTTACCCGGTACACCTTCATGACCAGGCACCCAAGAAAGAGTTATTTTATTGTGAGTAGCTAATTGAAATAAACATGTCAGGCAGTTCCAAACTAGTTTGGATTCGATTTTTGTCGAGGACACAGCCTTTAGTGCTGCCTGACTGTCAGAGCAGATTAGGATACTTGATCTTCGGAGGTTTCTTCCAATGCATTCCCTAATACAGAATTCTATAGCCATTACCTCTGCCTGAAAGATAGTAGTTGTGTTACCAAGGGATGTAGATGATTTAAAGTTGGGACCGTAAATCCCTGCACCTACACCGTTGTTTGTTTTTGAACCGTACCAGATGTATTGGAAGTTATTTGTAAGAATTACAGGGTTCTTCCATGCTGAGCGGTTTGGAAAAATTACTTCAAAGGGGTGGTGTAATAGTATGCGTTTGAGCATAAAGTCCGAGGAGTGGGCTGCAGGCGATTCCAGTATTGGGAGCACCTGCTCATGTATGTACTCATGATGTATTCATATATCCTTGTAAGTTTTCCTTTCTCGAGTAGTTAGTGAGATGAAGCTTTAGTCCGCTTAGTGCAGCAGTCTTCTTTACTCTTTGATGTAGCGGAGGAAAATTTAATAAACTTTCTAACGCTAAAGTTGAGCAGGTGCGCATTGTACCTGTGATACCTACACAGGTTAGTCTTTGTAACTTTTGCAAAGATTTGCGGGCATAAACTTGTTCTGTTTTTTGCCACCAGATCAGCGAAGCATAGGTTATGATGGGTGTGATAATAGTGAGGTATGTCCAGTAAATCATTTTTGGCATAAGTCCCCACTTTTTTACCAAAGAGTCTAGAACAGGCCCAGAAAGCATTTGTTGCTTTTGCTATGGTTTTGTCTAGATGTGGTTTCCAATTGAGTTTATTATCCAGGGTTACTCCTATATATTTGACCTCTTTGGAAAGATTAATTTGAACACTATTTAGGGATAGTGTTTGGAGATCGATTTAACGTCTCCTGGTGAATGGAATGATGACTGTTTTGGTGGGGTTGACCTTAAGCCCTTCTTTATTGCACCAGTCATTAACTTTGTTCAGGGCACTTTGCATACGGTTTGTGACCTGTGCTTCTTGATTGCCTTGAATAGAGATAACTAGGTCATCAGCGTAGCCTTGTGTATCAAGGCCCAGCTTATTGAGGTCGTCCAAGAGCTGATCTATTACAATTGACCAGAGTAGGGGAGATAAAACACCCCCTTGGGGACAGCCTTTAACAGCATTAACTGTTATTGATGTTTGACCTAGTGTGGTGGAGATGATTCTGCCACTTAACATAGAGTCAATCCATTTAATGGTTGGTGTGTCAATTCCTTTGACAGTTGCAGCGGTTTGAATTGACAAATACGTAGTATTATCAAAGGCGCCAGAAATATCAAGAAAAGAGCAGAGTGTGATGTCTTTCTTAGCAAATGCATTCTCAATTTTGCTGACCAGCTGATGGATTTACCCAGTTTGGTAAGCGAATTGGTTAGCATTGAGAGGATTTGCTATTAAGGCCGCACTGCGAATGTGTAAATCAATTACTTTTTCCATTACCTTTAGAAAGAAGGATGTGAGACTGATTGGTCTGAAGGATTTTGGGTCTGAGTTTGATCTATTGCCAGCTTTTGGTATGAATACTACTCTCACCTTTCTCCAAGTTTGAGGGATGTAGCTTAATTTAAAACTGGATCTATAGATAAGTGTGAGTGAGCAGATAATGGTATCAATTCCATGCTGCAAGAGAGCAGGAAAGATACCATCTTCCCCGGGCGCCTTGAAAGGCTGTTGGGAGCATATTGCCCATTTGATGGAGTCTTCGTTCAAAATTTTTTTTGCTAGACTTCTTGCTATATTATTAGGTGTAGTGTAACTCATATTTGTGGTTAGAGATTGATCAGTGGCTCAGAGTTTCACTGTAACTTTGGGTAAAACTACCATCCGATTTTTTTAAGAGACCAATACCGTTGTTATGATCTTTAGCTAAGGCTTTTTGAACTCTAATTGAAGAAGGCAAGTTATCGATACTTTCACAGAAGTTTTTCCAAGTAAGTCGTTTTTGCCTTCTTATCATCGAGTTGTAAGTCGTTAGAATTGTTCGATATTCGCTCCACGAATTGGTTCTTTTAGCTTTGTTAAACATCTTTCGAAGCTTTCTTTTTAGCTTCTCCAACTCACTGTTCCACCGGGGAACATCGCGATTTGAGTTGGCCTGTCCTATATCACCCAGCAAATGCAATCACGTGATTCACACTGTTCTAGAGCAGTTAGTAGGTGTGTTTCGATATTAATCTCCTGAACATTTTTTAAAAACTTCCGTAATGTGAAAATTTGCATTGGTAAGCAATTATCTAGTAGTTTACTTGGGGACTTTGGCGTCATCACTCATCACGTATTACATCCGCGAAAATTTTATATGTTTTCTTTATGTTATATGTTTCTTTTTAAGGGAATCCGATTTGCAGATTTCTCGGATGAACCCAGTAATCAAACAAATTCCCAGGTCAACTATTCCGGTTCCTAGCGAGCTGTCTTTATTTTGGCGTTCTAAATTGGTTGAGATTATTTATGTGTGTTTCCACCAACTGGTAAGATTTCATTTTCTTATGCAATTTCCCTACGACCTATATCACCCAGCAAATGCAATCACGTGATTCACACTGTTCTAGAGAGGTTAACACATGTTCTTTAGTTCTTGGCTTAGTCTTTCTTAATAAATCGCTGTGAAACACCGGACTGAAGATCCCTCCGAATACTCGAATTGAGTTCTTCTTCAAGCGTTTGAAGTAAAGTATTTTTTCGCCACATATCAGAACCACGACGAGTAGAGCCTTTTCAAAGGAAGACTTTTCTTATTTTATTGCCTCCCTTACCTCAAAAAACAGAGATTGGTGATATTGCGGATTACTGGTGTGAAGCAGTTAAGTAGGAGAGCTGTAATCCCTTCATCACGATCACGAATCACGATGCTCGTAACACGACGGAAAAGAAAGAAGTTTTAGTTTTAGAAGAAGTCTTCGAATACCGCGACGTTACGGACATCCATGAGAGGTGTCTTACAAATCTTCGATCTTCACTGATCTTGACAGAGCAGCATGCCACCTCAGCCATAGCATCCTACTTTTCCCATGCCTGAAACAAGGCTTTTTATTTATATGCCACCTCTCAATATAGAAACTCCAATACTGGGCCTTGAAAGCAGTAAATAGGTGTGCGTCGATATCAATCTCCTGAACATTTTCTAAGATCTTCTTTCTTCTTGAAAATTTGCATTGCAAAGCAATTATCAAGTAGTTTACTTGGGGACTTTGGCGTCAGCACTCATCGCGTATTACATCATCATTTATGCGTCTGACGGAATTCGTCATTATCATCTCTTTTTTCTAGTTGAAGTTGTTTTTCCAAAGTTTTTAGCACTTGGTTGGTACGTTACCGATACCAGGGATTAAGTCAACACCACTTATGAATCGAATTGAATGAATTAAATGGTGTCTTACCCGCTTAGGCTGATATATCTAACCACAGTTATGAATGACACCGTTAACTTGCTTATGCCTGCAGAATTGTAAGCTCTTCGGTTACAACTGATTAATTAAAACCACAAACGCTTGAGTGAGCACAATAATATTAATCATATGAGGAGTCATTAGTTGGTCTCAAATGCATTGACGTCTGTTTCTGTCATTGCTTGATGTTTATAATCTCATCTTCCATTGCTACTGAGCGTTTTACTCATTTTCACAGACTTTATTTTTTATTGAAAGTGTTGACTCTGGGATAGTTGCTGTTGAAAATAAGAGGATCTTTTCAAGTGTGGCATTACAAAGTAATATTGAACCAATTAATGAGGAGTGATGGTTTACTCAACCATCTTATAGCTTATTTTCGGCCGTAATTTTGTTCTGAACAACACACTCCCCCATTTTGTTAATTGCTTGAGTGAGTTCATAGGTAACTAACTCAGTAAACCGTGAAAATGATATTAATTTAAACCATCAGAAGGCAAACTGATATGTTACAATATTGCAAAACATTTTTAAAAACGGAGATTGTAGAATTGTTTTACAATTCATAGACTTGTGAATAAAACCTGGCACTTACTATGTAACTCTATTCCAGAATATAAATATCCCAGTTCCCAAAATTCCTTCTGCGTGATTATTAGCATCAAACTTGAAGCAAAACTGAAAGGCAAGTTCTCTCCCACTCAGCTTTCAATTTTATTCTAATTTTGCCGCTTTGCCGCTCAATACGTGCCCTTGAGGAATTAGAAGTATGTAATTTGGAGACTCGAAAGATACTCGTAAGTTTTTGAAGAAGTCAATTAAAAGAGTTTTTTCATTCTTTTTGGCATCTAAATGAAGATCAAAAACAGCTATCGAATGCTTAAAAGTAAGGTTAAAGGGTGTTTTTTTTAGACGTGTGGTTTTCAAGAAGAAATAAATCGCATATTATTGATTGTTACAACTGAGAATTCAGCTTTATTAAAGATAAGGGTTCCAGCCGAGAAGCCAAGTTTTAGACCACTTTTGTCACGTAAGCCCCACTAAAAGTACTCCAGCGGTGTTGAATCGCCCGATCTTGGGGGTAATTCATTGGTTTAAGACTCAAAACTATGTAAAAATTGCCACACGTCTATAAGATAAAACAGAGTTGAGCCCCAGTGCATTTTTTCTTTGAAGGGTTTTAAAATACTCTCTGGAGCTCTCAGAGGTTGATACTGTTACGTTGTACTTCCGGATAACAAATTTCTTTTGTTATAACTTTCCAGATATCCATAGAGAAGCCAGAAGACGCAGCCATGTTAAAGAGCCTAGTTAACCATCTTTCACCATGTCCACCTCGAGTATCTGTCATTTTAATAGAGAAAAGTCAGGAAATTTACAGAATTAGTGCTCTACAGTGTCGTCATCCTCTCAACAGGATTCACAGAGTTTGGTATCACTCAAGCCCAACGTATTTAAATGCTAAGGAAAATCAAAGTGCCCTTTGGGAACACCAATAAGCTTTCTACAGTCTTAGCAAAAATGTTGCCAATAATTCTTATTAAAGTTGGGAAGCATACATTTAGTCCATCTGCATCTAACGGAGGAATGTCATCTATAGTTAGAAATTACTTCAAACAGTTTTTCACGGATGATTCTTTTGTTCCTGATCCAGATTATTTTTCGTTTTTACCGAATTTTCTTTTTCTTTTGGTCCATTCCTTCCAAGTTTCTTTGACTCCTATCTAATTGAAGAAATGTTAAATCATCTAAATGATGAGATTCCTGGCCCCGATGGTATACCTGCCATATTTCTTAAGAAATGCTCCGCCACTCTTTCCCTTCCCCTCTCAAAAATCTTTAACTTGTCCATATCACTTGGAGTTTTCCCCCAAGCTTGGAAAACGGCGTTTATAACCCCTATACACAAAAAAGGTCCTAAGTGCGACGTGAAAAATTATCGTCCCATCGCTAAACTATCGCATATACCCAAAATTTTCGAAAGCATATTATATGAAAACTTGAGTTTTCGTTGCAAATCTCTCATTTCCCCTAAACAATACGGGCTCCTCAAAGGCAGGGCAACAACAACAAACCTCGTTGACTTTGTCTCATTTTCCCTCTCAGCCTTGGAGAATGGAAAGGAGGTCGATGTAATTTCAACTGACTTTAGTAAAGTTTTCGATAAAATCTCTCACAAACTTTTTCTTTTTAAACTTTGCACCCTCGGCTTTGAACCCATTCTGTTGAGATAGATTTCTTCTTATTTATACCGTTTTTACAGCGTTCGGTTCAGATCCGCCGTATCCAGCCGTTTTTTTAGCTACATCCGGTGTTCCCCAAGGCAGCCATTTAGGCCCTCTCCTCTTCATTCTCAGTATTAACGACATTGAAATGATCATCAAACACTCCTTTATCTCTCACTATGCGGACGAAACTAATTTTTACCGAATCATTTCTTCTTCTGAACACTCTTCCCACCTCCAACATGACCTCGACAATTTTTCAATATGGTGCTCCAAAAACTGCCTGGAGCTAAATGTTTCCAAGTGCCAATCAATAACCTTCTCACGTAAACGTATCAAATCTACTCCCCGTCTCTATCTTCTACTCCAGTCAAATCATTACCACCGTTGAGGTGATCCGGGACCTTGGGATTATTTGCGACCGTGAGCTGAATTTCCTCCAGCATATCGACGATATAATCCTTAAGGCAAATTCAGCACTTGGCTTCGTGAAACGATGGTCCAAAGAATTTGCAGACCCTTACGTAACCCGATCCCTTTACATTTCATTTGTTCGTCCACTTTTTGAATACGCTTGTCAAGTCTGGTCGCCTTTCCAACAAGCACATTGCCAGAATTGAGAGCATACAACGCCGCGCCGTTTCCTCCGTTTTGCTCTTCGAGGTCTTAATTGGAGTAATCCCCTGATGTAACCTCCTTATCACGACCGAATCAAACTCCTCAACCTAAATACGCTGTAAGATCGAAGAGAAATATTTGACGTTCTCTTCATTCACCGAATCCTCGCAGGAACCATTGACTGTCCAGCCCTTAACGAATACATTTTTCTAAAAACTAACCCTCGTAACACCCGGAATCCCCGTCTCTTCTATCTTCCCACCCATCGAACCTCTTATGGCCCATCTCCCGAATGCTGAGGAATGTCAACTCCCACTCCTCTTGTTTTGACTTCAATATGAGTACTCCCTGCCTAAAACTTCGTCTCCTAAGCCCTCCAACTAGTTAGTAATTCTTAGCTATTAAGTTTTTTAATTTGTAAGTTAATAGCTTGTATTAAGCCTAATAAATGGGGGTTTTGCCCCCACCAAAATTAAAATTAATTTTTTACAGATTTACAGATTAAATCGTTGGCTGAAGCCCTGACACCGGCAGAATAAGGGCCAAATCATGTTTTTTGCATCTCAGAGACTTAAGTGGTACTGAACTTAGAGCAAGCTCGTCTGTACACACTTATCTACGCTCTTCATCATTAATGCAAGTGTTAGTGGTTAGTAAATAACGCCAACACAAGCACAAAGAGAACGTATACGAGGAAAAATAAAAAAAACATTACAAAAATATAACAAAGTAAAACTTAAATTAAATTAACATTACGAGAACAAACTAAACTAGTGAAACAGAACTAAACAAGGTTTTAAATAAAAAATGAAATTAAACTACAGTAATTAAAAATCTACTAAACATGAATCATGCAGATGGTACACAACTGTTCTGAGAAATCTATTGGAGATCTTTGCCCTGCAAGTACATTAGCGATCTTGTTATGCCATGAAGTCCTGGAACCCAAAAGAGACTCAAAGGATTTAGTCTTCACAGAGCTCTTGCATTCCTGTATCACTTTCAATGTAGTAAGTGGGTTGAGTAAGGCCTTAAGCACAGATTGGCTGTCACTGCAGACACAAATATTTCTCCCCATCTATCCATTCTTCGTAACGTAGCTTATAGCCGTTTCCGACAGCACACATCTCTGCTTGGAAGACTGACACGTATGCGCCTAAAGAGGCGTGCAGTAGTGTGTCATTGCTCTTCACAAAGGCACCAGACCCATAATCGGGCTTACACTGATTAAGGCTTCCTTTTAAACCAGAGAGGCCTACGATCGCGATTCGTTCATTGTCAAAAACACATGTAACCTTGCGCAGTGGCCAACATCTACGCAATCTGGCGGTAAAAGAAAAGCGAAAGCCTTTGTAGTTACATACGGAGCCGCAGCCGCAACACTTCTCATCTGATCTACAATCCATACAGCCTACAATCTCCCGAACCTAGAATACAACTCTTATATTTAGTAATAGGGCCTTCAATAATTGTAGGGACGTTCGATTTTCTTCAAAATCATCGTAATATCACCTATCTCATTGACTTTTATCACTTCTTCTAAAAAATATTGCTTTAGCGAAATATCCAGTTTCATTCCCCCCCTGAAGCAATCTCACCGTAACACCCCCCTCGCCAGGAGTCATCAGTCTCATCAGTCCTTAAAACCAGAACACGCCGAAGAAATCAAAGTTTGTAATTGCCATGTTTTTTCAAGATTCTGTAGGTGTAGACATAAAATCAAAACCCACTTAATTCAACAACATAATATGGTTTCTTTTCCAATTCTCAACACTTCCCCCACGAACTCGAATTGTAATAAATTTTTAGAATCTATCCAATCGTAATTAATCTACTGATGAGCATTTTATGACTTAGATAGTCCTATTAAACAATTAAGAACACTTAAACTACAGAAGCAAAACAGTTTTGCCTCGGGGCATGTATTTAACTGTATTATCGTCTGGTTTGGTTCCAAACGACAGCACTTACTAATGGCAACTATAAATGCACTTACTTGAGCTAGTTGAATTTATTGCATAAAAAAGTATCTTTGTTTGCTTTATTTTCTTATCTTTTGGATGAACACCTGAGGTCTGGTTAAGTTTCGTTTGATTTAAACAACGAGGCTGTCTAATTGCTTTCACCACAATGACTTATATTGGACTTCTTGTTGTTTTTTATGTGTTATCATCATGAATTATTTGTGTATATAGATAAACCGACACTACCTAGGGAAGAGAGCGCATAATGATAGACACTTCCATTTTGGAAAGCAGATAAGGTATAGAATAGTCTGTTGAATTGAGTGGTTGATCGTATTTTATTGCTGTACACACTTAACATGAGTAAATAATTCGTTTATAGTTTTTAAGTGGGATGAGCGGATTTGAAATGAATCAAAAAAGATCTGCGTTTACCTAGAGGTACTGTAAGTAACGAAGTTACAAATACACACCCTACCGCCAGCCAATACACATACCATTGTTTTCAAATTATATTTTTCACTCACGCCATAGAGCTCACACTCATGAGTTGTAGATAACTTTATAAGGCACCCTGAAAAATACGAGAAGATAGAAGCCAGGAGCCAGCCCGTGTTGAAAAGTACCAATCTCGAGTACAGGCTACATCCACTAGAGGAAAACCAGGGGTACGTAGTGTGCCCAGAGATTCCCAATTTTAAGCAAGGCCTCCTTGGAGATCCTAGCATAAATCCCCCACAAGCCTCTTAAGGGCTTTTGTGTCTAATTTTGCCGGCTATAAGAAGTTGATGCCAGCGTTTGACTGTTGATGCCAGTATTTTTACTGTTGATGCCAGGATTTACCTGTTGATGCCAGCGATTAAAAACCCGTACTTAATGACCGTTTTGCCAGCATAGGACTAAAGATCTACCAGCGTTGGAACCACCGATCACCAGAATTAGCGATAAGAATTAATAAAAATTATATTAGACTAGCTTTAAGACAAATTCAAGGATTGGGGCGAAGTTTTACGTGTTTTCTTTGGTCGGACCTGGACCCGACGTGCATACCCCAGCTCTAAAGAAAAAAGCACATCACATTACCTATAGGTGGGCAGAACAATTTTGGTTCAGCGATATTTTTTGGAACATTAAAACAAAACTATTTTCGGCGTTTCAACATGTTTTCTGGCATGTCGCCAATGCCACTGGCTCGGATGTAGTCCAACCTTGAGATCCAATTTTCGATCACTCTTTAAAGCGAAAACTATGACGAAAGATGCTTCCCAAGTAGTCAATCTCATCTGTGACTTCACTTACCCCAACAGAATGCCTTTTACAAAGAATTATATCAAAGCGTTGGAACACTACTTGTACTACCCGTGGCGTGATGGCCAGCATGTCTGCCTATTAACCCAGATGTTCGTTGTTCGAATCCCAACAGAGCAGAGGTAAAAAATGTTTTTCCACGGGTATCGCCTTTTGCGAAGAAGTGGCAAGTCCTCCGTTAGAAAATTCAATGCCATGAAAAGCGTTTTCTTAATTAGCCGTTCGGAAAATTGTAGACCCCCTCCATTCCCTCACAAGGCATGGTTGTGAGAAATGCGCTAGGCCCAGGGGCTCCCCGCTCTGTTGCGCCACCATATTTATTTATTTTTCGAAACACTCAGTGAAACTATCTGACCTTGAGCCAAAGGCCCTGGTAGCTATTGCTCTTTAATATTTTTATTGATATGTAATCTTATTATATTTCAATAAAGTTCAATAATAATAATAATAATATCCGACTGCCAAAACCTTGAAAAGGAGCAATATAAACATAGTGGAAACACTCAGGAAATCAAATGGCTCCTATCGATCAAAAGCAGAGCTTAGTCCTGTGCTGGAAATTCACTTCACGAGTAATACGTGACTGAGTACTGGGAGTTTGGTATTACTTCTCACGCTATCGAGCACTTTAGTACCATTATTTATCAACACTCTTTTTTTGTGGGAGGTATTTAAAATACTAACTGAATCACTCAGACCCCAATACCGGTCCGTTTTACTAACGGATAGCAACTCTTTTCTGTTATAGCTCACCAGATATTTGGGAAGATGCTAAAAGACAATGTCAACATAAGAAGCTTAGGCTACCAGCATTACCATGCCCCCAGGTGTCTATAACTTGATTTGAGAAAATTGATTACATTCACACAGGATGTGCTCCACGATGTCGTCATCCTCTCCACAGGATTCAGAGATCACTTAAGCCTTACACATTGAAGTGCCCATTTGCCTCACGAACAAGCTTTTTATGGTCTTTTCTGCTACGGGATAGTAAAAATATTCCAATTTCCTTATGGTTGAGATTTTCATTCGGAAAACTTCAATCCAAATACACAGTTTTACTCAGATGCAACATGCTTACGGCTAACCAATGCGGGAAATCTTGTGATATCGCACATCAGAATCTTGTTACTTAGCGATAACTCCTGACAGTTTTCATGGAAGAAGTTTATGTTAACAGCGAAGAACAACATATCGACCTACGAGCATATTCCTGTCTAGCCCTTTACAGTTTTACAATGCTCCTTCTGCTTCCACTTCTGCCACCTAAAAAGGTCTACCTACCATGAAATGACTCGAAACAAAATTTCTGTTGATTTCGTTTTTAACATCATTTCACGATTTCAGCCTGAAAGTAATTAAGCCACCGAAATCTGGGTATTGCGGTAAATTTATCTCGGAATAGCCCTTTCAGATCAACTCATCTGA